>WAAF01005874.1:0-100117 GCA_013400475.1 Tricholaema leucomelas
CTCCTTGAGTCCCTTCCAACCCCTAATATCTATGATCCTGTGAACTTGAGACTGGGTCCCCTTGTTCTGCTGCTGGCTGTGTGGGAGAAGAGATCAACCCCCACCTGGCTACAACCTCCCTAATAACACATTCATAACAGTCTTGCCTTAGTCTTTCAATATGTAAACACAGATTAGATTCAAATGCAGAATCATTTATCACACCTCAAAATTTATCTTTCACTTCTTTGCTTACCCTACTCAGTCAATCAGTTATTCCATTATTGAAGTATAGTTGAAGTAACAGTTGCAATACAGTTGAAACTGAGTTGTAGTAAAATACCTTACCAAGGCTACATCTCATCCTTTTGGCTGGGGAGTACAAAAGCAGAGATTCTTGCTCTGCATAGCACTTCATAAATCTTTCAGAACCTGGAGTACTGCATCCAGTTCTGGAGCCTCCATTACAAGAAAGATGTGGAGATGCTGGAGCATGTCCATAAAAGGGGCACAAGGATGATCAGAGAGCTGCAGCACCTCTGCTATGAGGATAGACTGCAAGAGTTGGGGCTGTTCAGTCTGGAGAAGGAGGCTCCCAGGTGACCTTCTTGTGGCCTTCTTCCAGTATCTGAAAGGAGCCTATAAAAAAGCTGGGGAGGGACTGTTTAGGCTCTCAAGGAGTGACAGGACTAGGGGGAATGGAGCAAAACTGGAGGTGGAGAGATTCAGACTGGATGTGAGGAGGAAGTTGTTCAGCATGAGAGCGGTGAGAGCTTGCAATGGGTTGCCCAGGGAGGTGCTTGAGGCCCCATTGCTGGAGGTGTTTAAGGCCAGGGTGGATGAGGCTGTGGCTGTGGCCAGCCTGATCTAGAGTAGGATATCCCTGCCCATGGCAGAGGGGCTGGAACTAGCTGATCCTTGTGGCCCCTTCCAACTCTGACTGATTCCACAATTCTGATTCTAAATTTGTTGCGTATTTTGGAAATCAAGAAAGAATCTTATCTTTTCAAAGCATACAGTTAGGAGCTGGTTCTGGGAAGACAAATTCTGGCTTTCACACATCTTTCATTCAGTTTTCACCAGTTGATTGTTATCTTTTCTGGAGTTAAACTAGTTGCTATAATTAATGCTGCCACCAGGTAGTTGTACGTTTTACAAACAGCATTTACTCAGCATGTCATTATCAGTCTGACTGGCCATGAGAGCAGCAGGTGTCACATTTATGCAGTTTAAATGGTCTTCAAAAAATTCTTCAGTATTGAATTTCTCTCTCCAGCAATTTTTATCTTACAAACAAGTTTGATGTAGAAATAGAGAAGAAAAAAATAAAAAGGAAAAGAAAAGAAGAGACAACCCCCACCAAATTCATATAATGTTCCTCCTCTTCCAGTTGTCTTGAATTGCCAAAGTGCTGTTCATATCTATTCCCTTCTTCATTATATATGAACCAAGCTTTAATTTTCAAGTGCTGTAAATCCATAACGTTTTTCAATGCAGTATTTAAGATGCCTGCTAGAGTATACTGTATTTAAATGGCTTCTCATAGAGCCAAAACCCTTGTTCAACTGTCCTCTTGGTTTCAACACTCTACGCTACTCTTTACAGTCTATCACATCTCAGTCACAGCAATATAAAATGAATAATAAGATTATTTAAATCTCTATTTTTACTGTACCCAAAACACACAGGTGAGGTAGGGCATCATCCTGGTTGCCAGATGAGAATTGAAGAGCTAGTGCATATGGCTATGGGATATATGCAGCCTCCTAGAACAGCTGTAGAGGTTTGCAAGAATACCTGCTAAAATTATGAAGTAATTGATAGACAAAGTCACTGACTGCAATAAAATGAGAAATCTAGTGGGTCTTCAGAAGCTTCAGTTCTTTTGGCTAATTTTTGAGAAAAGCAATCACTCTTCTGAAGGCTGTATAGCTGAAGAACCAACTCTCATAAACTGAGAAAAAGCACACAGCTCCTCAAAGTACAAGATGTAGGTAGCAGATCTCATTTTCTTCAACAGGAATATACAGAACTGTGAATATTTTTCCAGATGTGAGTATGCAGCATACCAATAATAAATATTTCTACTTTGGGGAGTTAAAGAGAAAATACACATCACTGAAAGTCTCAGGCATAAGACATCTGCATAAAAATCACCTACATGATATGAACTCAACAATTAGCAGCTGTACAGATTATGTAAGTAGGATTTTGCACTTTTGGTAATGACTATTCCCTGGCAGAAATGGGACATTAAAACCATAGCAGTCATGTAGGCATCATTTCAGTAATGACTCATGCCATTTCTCTGATATTCTGACCTCACTGTGCTTCCCTAGATCAAGTCTGGCATTATGACATTGATATCTTTAACACTAACAGCCCTCTTGAGACCAATTGAGGCAGCTTGAGATGATCTCAGAATATTCACCATCCAGATCTCAAACAGCTTCTGATTCACGAGAAGGATGCTTCCAAGTGTCAAGTACTCTCCTCAAAAGTGAGCTCTAAATCTCAGGGGTGGTTAAAAAGTGAAAAAGGCAGGTAAAAGTCAGAAAAGCTTGAATCTTCTTTGTATGACACTTGGCTTGGTTAATGTTAGTGAATATGTTATGGGCATAGAGCAGTCACAAATTCACAATGCCATGATTTTGTATTCTTCCTATGAGGTTTGAATAGCTTTGTTAGTTCAATTTTAGGGGAAAAAAAGAAGGTGCCAAAAATAGGTGCCATAAAGGACATGCATAGGATCTTCATCACATTGGTGGAGAGACAGAAAATAGGAGGTTTTCAGCCTTCCATTTATGTTGCTGGAGGCCTTGATCAAAATGAAAGCTGCATTGTAGTTTCTCGTGCACTAATAATGAAGATATCACAATTGACATAGAGAAGTTAGGACAAAATCAGGACTTTGAGTTTTGGAGGGTTTTGAAGGCAGATGAAAAAATACAAACTAAATAGCAGAAGGCTGAAAAAGATTTTGTCTCCGAGCCAGGTATTTAAACAAATTTTATGATAAATAAACCAAGAATGGGGCATGGGGGAGAATTCATCAGTACTGTGTTGTAGAATATACTTAGCTCAATGTCTTTAAAAATGCCAAGAGGTTAGTATAGGTTTTTCCCCTAGTTACCTCTCTAGAATTTTAAATTATCTTATCACAATAAGAAACCAAATCTCTATTTTAGGTGCTTCAGTCTCAAGTTGTGCTGAGGGAGGTCTAGGCTGGATGTTAGGAGGAAGTTCTTCCCAGAGAGAGTGATTGGCATTGGAATGGGCTGCCCAAGGAGGTGGTGGAGTAACTGTCCTTGGAGGTGTTCAAGAAAAGACTGTATGAGGCACTTAGTGCTGTGATCTAGTTGATTGGACAGGGCAGGGTGCTAGGTTGGACTGGATGATCTTGGAGGTTTCTTCCAACCTGGCTTATTCTATGACCTATCTTTTTAGGCAATAGGACAAACAAACGTAACCTGGAAAAAAAAAACAAACAAACAACAAAACAAAACAAACAAAACAACAAAAAAACACACACAAAAAAACCCCCCATCAAACAAACAAACAAAAAAAACCAACCCTTATGGAAAATATGCAACCATTTACCTGAAAACTGAGTTAAAATAAAGATTTTAAAAATAGTATTCAAAGCCACGTTCAAGTAAATGTTTATGTGTCTGTGCCAAAAAAAATATAGGCATAAATAATATTTAAAGCACAGAATAAGGTGGTTTTTACATGTTTCAGCAAGATTAGATGGCCACCATTTTTTTTCAAAAATAGTTAAATAGTCCTTTGGAAATTGGAAGTTTAAAATCTATCAGATCATAGAATCATAGAATCAACCAGGTTGGAAGAGACCTCCAAGATCATCCAGTCCAACCTAGCACCCAGCCCTATCCAGTCAACTAGATCATGGCACTAAGTGCCTCATCCAGTCTTTTCTTGAACACCTCCAGGGACAGCAACCCCACCACCTCCCTGGGCAGCCCATTCCAATGGCAAATCACTATAGAATTATAGAATCAACCAGGTTGGAAGAAAGCTCCAATATCTTTGAGCTTAAGATAGAAAACTATTCATATGTAGGAGAAGCTGTCTGCCAACACAATTTGAAATTCAGGAATGAATCCCAGAAACTGGCACTAAGCAGCTCACGGTCAGTTTTAGCTAGCAATTTCCCTCTGGAATTAAAGTGAGGCTTTTCATACCTAACACTAAGAACAGATTTATCTTCTTTATTTGAACACAATAGAACAGAGCTGTTTAAATAATCCATAACACGTATAACAAGCTACAATTAAGCATTGTTTTGTGGGTTTTTATCTTCATTTATATGTTACTGTGAATTAGTTAAGGTATGACTGCAATGTAAATAGAGCAGAAAGTCAAGTGTCTTGTGAAAAACTTCCTAAGCAGCTAACCTACCACCAGGTAGCTGACAAAGACTCATAGTCTATATTACAGCAGACAAATACCTTTAGTTTTCTGTTTAGCACAACAGCTATAAAGGGCTAAGATTCACTAAGCTTTTTGAACAATTATGCAATGCTGTACAATACTATACAAACCTTACAAAGAAATAAATAAATGCTTTCTTAGAATGTGTATGTCTGTGTTATATTAAGCAATTTTGCTCGGCAGCACTCTGGAGTTAGTGATGTGATGTCTCAATTCTGGTTTAAAATTCCCAGAGACTCAAATATAGTTAATAGAACCTAATAATAATTTATAGGATGCCTTCCCCACCCCACCCCACCCCCCCCCCCTTTTTTTCAAAGAAAAGGAATTAGACGTAGAGCGGAAAAGGTGAAACATGCCCAAATAAATAGTCTCAGTTTGAGTTGGAAGTTAAAAGAGAAAACTTCAACACTAAATAAAAGGTATTTGAGTAGGGGAATTACAAAGGTATAGGGAAGGCAAAACAAGATACAAAATAGAATAGAATGAACCAGTTTGGAAGAGATGTCCAAGATTATCCAGTCCAATCTATCACCCAGCCCTGAATCATCAACTACACCATGGCAGTAAGTGCCTCATCCAGTCTTTTCTTGAACACCTCCAGGGATGGGGCCTCAACCACNTCCAGCACCTCCACATCTCTCTTAAATTGAGGAGCCCAGAACTGAACACAGGACTCAAGGTATGGCTGACCAATGTTCAGTACAGGGGAAGAATAACCTCCCTTGTCCTACTGGCCACACTGTTCCTGCTCCAGGCCAGGATGCCATTGGCTCTCTTGGCCCCTGGTGACAGTTTTGTTTAGCTACTGTCTACCGGTACCCCCAGGTCCTTCTGGCAATGGGTTTGTCCACATTGTGGACTCATGGCCACGTGGCTAAACAAAGACCTGCAGGAAGAGGAGGGTGATGATGGCAGGCAGGGAGGCAGAGCAAGGGAGAACAAAAGAGGAAGTTCCTCTGTTTTTACAGGGGGCTAGACAGGAACTGGGAGTGGGCTAAGCACTACACCTGGGGTCTGGTTCAAGATCCACCCCCTGGCAGGAGTGAGGAAGACCTGGGGTCAGGGTCAAGACCACTCACCCAGGAGGGTTAACCCTTTACATATGACCACAGAATTCCAGTCTTTCTTTAAACCATAAAGTATCCTTTCTCCTCTAGTAGGGTAGACATGTTAAGGATAAAAACACTGTCGCCTTCTATTACATTATCATTTCTTCGAGGTTATATTTCAAATAATGATATCTTAACTTGTGTTTTTTTGTTTGGTTCGTTTTGTTTTGTCTAGCTTTAACCCAGAAACTATGGCTTTCTCCAGGACTACCTGGAGACTCTGACCACACTCTTTTATTGACACTTGTCAGAACAAAACACAATCTCTGCTGGAATTAAGAGATCTATGCAATAAAACAAATTTGTTGCTTTTTTCCAGTGATGCACAACAAGTGTTAAGCATCATACACTAGTCAAAGGAAATGGTACTTCCCAAAAACTACTTCTCCAGAGTGCACTAATATTATACAGCCACACACTAGCACCTGGATACTGAATCAGAATAAAAAATACCTGGCTTCATTCATCTGATAAAAAATGTTTATTTGTATAGCAAAATTAATAAGATTATTTACTAGAGGTTTGCTTCTTAGTGTATCTTGTTTTATTCTTAATTTCTCCATGATTTGGTAATATTCCACTGGCTCAACAACAAAAAGAAGAATCTATACATTTTCTCTTCAATCTCTGATAGCAAGTTTAAAACAAAACAGTCTCTTTAAATTCTACTTCTATGTTTGGCAAACTTTCCCTATTTTCACCTGTGCTGCCTGCATACTCAGTGTTGTGGGTTTGGCTTTTTTTTCTTTTTTCCATTTATATTGAAGTCAAGTGAGTGGCTATGTATAATCTAATTATTTGTGATATAGTCACTGGTAGAAGTCAAAAAATTGAAACTTTTTCTGTATATTGGCATATCTATTTATCTGACATGTTTCTGAACAAGACAATCGGATTAAGACACAAGGAACTATCCTTGTTGTTAATATAGAATCATAGAATCATAGAATGGTTTAGTTTGGAAGGGACCTCAAGGATCATCCAGCTCCAACCCCCCGCCACAGGCAGGGACATCTCCCACTAGAGCAGGTTGCTCAAGGCCTCAACCAGTTTGGAAGAGACCTCCAAGATCATCCAGTCCAACTTATCACTCAGCCCTAGCCAGTCAACTAGACCATGGCACTAAGTACTTCAGCCAGGCTTGTCTTGAACACCTTCAGCAATGGCGACTCCACCACCTCCCTGGGCAGCCCATTCCAATGCCAATCACTCTCTCTGGGAAGAACTTCCTCCTAACATCCAGCCTAGACCTCCCCCGGCACAACTTGAGACTGTGTCCCCTTGTTCTGTTGCTGGTTGCACAGGAGAAGAGACCAACCCCCACCTGGCTACAGCCTCCCTTCAGGTAGTTGTAGACAGCCTCTGGATGTCTTTAATAACACTAATGTCATTATTTCTGGTACTAGAATGCCTTTTCTATCAATTTAAGTTAGCATAGTTTCCATGTAATTGTCAGCCATCCCTTCAACACTACACCACCTCATGAATAATTCTTCAGAAACAATGGTACTTTGTCCACTTTTTCAGTAATACATAGTCTGTTCTGATACTTGCAATTGTTTATCGTGATCACTTCCTCTCTCCTTTCCCAAGTGGTAAGTGTTGGCTTGGTCCTCTGCTTTGCAGAGTTTCAAGCTGACTCAATCTTTGAATTTCCCATATCTCTCTGTTTCATTTAAATAATCCTATCCATTCCCCATGCCAGTCAATTGTGTTTGGGTAATTCCCTTTGATGGTCAAATTTTACTCATTTTATTATCATCAACTTGGTTTTGTCTCAGCTTTTTAATATTTGTCTGGTTTTGTTTTCTTTTGTTGTTGTTTTAATTTTTCTTTGTATGTCCATTACATAACAGGAGATTCCAATCAGTCTCCTAATTGCAAGATGAGCTCTCATCCATAGATGCCTTACAAATTTCCCTCTGCCTATTTTAATAAACTCTATTAAAAGCATCTTTCCATCTATTTTACATGAAGTGCAGTACTTCTCATTTCTGTAATAGTTATATAGTTAGCCTCCTCTGCTTGAATTAACTGAGCAGTATTAAAATCAGGTAATGCTTCAGAAATAGCTGCTTTAGAGATAAGAGTGCCTCTAAATGTCTTCTTTTCTGCAGAATCCCATTTACTACACCTTTCAAGTGAGGTTTAAATTTTTAATGTTTTCAAATACCTTTAAATCTAGTGGAAGTTTTCATTAATCCATTCTTAGAATCATAGAATCAGCCAGGGTTGGAAGGGACAACAGGGATCATCTTGTTTGAACCCTCCCTGCCATGGGCAGGGACACCCTACCCTCTTCTCTTGTAATTCTCATTTTAAGAAGGGTAGAAAAGAAGACCATGTGAACTACTGACCTTTCAGCCTCATGTCTGTTCTTGGGAAGACCATGGAACAGATTATCTTGTGCTAAGAATAATGGAGGGCAGTGAGGTGATTCAAGACAGTCATTATAGATTCATCAAATCTTGTCCGACCAACCTAGCAGCCTTCTATGAAGGCCTTCTAGATCAGTAGGGGTGTACTCACTCTGACAAAGTTTTCTGGCTTCTGATTTTTTCCATACCCTTATTTCTGTGCATCACCACAGTTCAAACTTGAATGCAGTAGAGATGAAGTCCCACTGGAGACCTAGTTTGAACTGGTTTTCTTTGAAGCAGAAGTTCTGCAGTCAGGGACACTCCTCTTCGATCAGAGTGCTGTCTGAGGAAATTTCCCAAGATTGGTTGACCTCTTGCCCTTATTTAGGGACTGAATACTTTTTCTGGGTATATCCTCTAGTGAGCCCTTTCCCTTTATTGCATGAGTGTTTTTTTTTTTTTTGAAGTACCTTTAGTGGGAGATTTTCCATTTTTTGAGTGAGAGTGCACATATTTTGGGTCATCTTTCTAAAAGGGATATTTATAAAACTTAAGAATTCTTAAGTCAGGCTGTGGACTGTTATATTCCTACGTGATACCTGAACTTTGTGCTAGTTTGGAGCTAGCTAGAATGTTTTGGTGAGAAGGACAAGATCATAGGTTGTGAAATGAAAACAATGGTGATGTCTACTTCCCTCACAGTCTTGCTGAGATTTGTAAAAAAGGAAAGGAAAACATAAAGTCACTTGCTCACTTCACTCTGGGCTTTGCTCTCGGGTTTTCACCTGCTGGGGAGCTGCTTACTCTCTATCCTCACCCTCTATTTGCTTTGGCTGATTCACCCTGCTTCTTAACCCCCTGGAGGAGCCTCCATTCTTCCTTGGGACTGGGGTAAGGTTGAGAGGGGTAGGGGGAAGGTGAGGGAGTGGTTGAGAGCCCCTCCTGGGGACTCAGGTTTCTGGGAGGGGAGTTGTGTTTCTGTATTACATTTTAACCTCGTATATTTCTGTCTATAACTGTATATACTGTAAATATCTGCTTGTAAATTGTGCCAGCTGTAAATATAAGCTTCATTCAAATTTCCAGAGCTGACTGAGTCTAGTCTGGGTGACTTCTAATGTGGGGGGGGGGGGGGGGGGGGGGACACCCAAACCACCACAAACTTGCAATTTACTTTGGTAGTATCGGAGTCCTGGTTAATTTTTGCTGAGATACATCTCATATTCTTGTTTGACGTCTACTCTATTTTGTGGGTGCTTTACAATATGGAGAGGGAAAGAGCTATGAATATCATCTATATGAACTTCTACAAGGGTTTTTACATGGTTGTCCACAGCATCATTCTCTCTGAATTGGAGAGATGGATTTCATAAGTGGACTGCCCAGTGGATGAGGAATTTGTTGTATGGTAACTTTCAGTGTTAGTGGTCAGTGGCTCAGTACCCAAATGGAGATCTCTGACAAATGGTGTCTCTCAGGGGTCGATACTGGGAGAAGTGCTGTTCAATATCTTCATCAATGACAGAGACAGTTGGGGAAGTGGACTTTCGTGGACCTCACAAGGTTTCACCTGCCCCTGGCTTGAGGCAATCTTCAATATCAATGCAGGCCGGAGGATGAAAGGATTGAGAACAACCCTGATGAGGATTTGAGGATCCTGACTGATGAAAAGCTGGGCGTGATTCAGCAATGTATACTTGCAGCCCAGGAATACAAACATGTCCTGGGGTGCATCAAAAGAAAGGTGACCAGCAGGTCAGGGGTGTCGATTTCACCCCTCTGCTCTGTCCTGATGAGTACTTCTGCCATGGAGTACTGTGTCCAGCTCTTGAGTCCTTGAAATAGGAAGGACATGGACCTGATGGAGCTGTTCCAGAAGAGGGCCCAAAAAATTTCGAAGAGCTAGAACACCTCTTCCATAAAGAAAGGGTGAGAAAGTTGGAATTGTTGAGTGTGGAGAACACAGGGTTCCAGTGTCACTTTATTGTGGCCTTTAAATACTTGAAGGAGGTTTATAATAAAGATGAGGGCAAACATCTTAGTAGGGCCTGTTGCAGCAGCATAGGGGCTGGCAGTTTTAAACTAAAAGACAACAGATGTAGACTGGATATATGGAAGTCATTTTTTACAAGGAAAGTGGCTAAACACTTTAACAGATTGCCCAGGGAGGTGACAGATACCCCATCCCTGGAAATATTTAAGGTTAGGTTGTATGGTGCTCTGAGGAGCCTGATCTAGTTGAAAATCTGCCAGCTTATTTCAGGAAGGGTAGGCTAGATGACCTTGAAAAGTTCATTCTAATACAAAGTACTCTATGATTCTAAAGCAAAATGATTCCATGACACATACTTTAACAATTATCTCACCGAAACTGCAGGTATTTGGCCCTGTGGAGGTAATTCAGTCTAGCATGAAGTTTTCTGTTTACTCAAAGGAGGAACTCTTTTAAATGTGAACCGAAAGACATACAGTCCATCCAGATAGGGTACCTACCTATTTTCACTGAATGTAAGAGTAATTTTCAACCTCACTTTGAATGAGATTTTTCCCATGAGTGTGGTGGTAGGCTTGATGGGGCAAATATAGGCTTATCCATGTTGGCCTGCCCAGACATGTTCCTCTGCTCCCCTGCTCCTCCTGTGCTGGGGGAGGCAACCATGGGAAGGGAGTTTGAAAGCCCTGGCTTCACCTAACGTGGTGAGGCCTGGCAAAGTGCCATTCTGATTGGCTAATCTATGTCCAATGACCCACTAGTCATGGGCTGGATATTGATAAAAGGGATAAGCAGGTAGCATAGGGGCTGCTGTCGCCTCATTTTGCATCCTGAATTTGCCTGGAGAGCTTACCAGGAACAGGCTCCAAATGCCTGCACATGGTCGGCTTGCATAGCCCCCAGCGTGACATTGTGTGAGACTGCACATAGCAAGACATCCTGCCTGCACCTCAAAGTCTTCCTGCTAAGACTACACAGATCATCCAGAGGAGCCAGAAGACAAGGTCAGGGACTGTCTGCCTCCTTTCCCCAAAAGTTTAGGAAGAATCAAGTCTCAGTGGCCAACAAGACAGAGTTCCACATGCTTTGGGTACTGTCTAATTTGTTATTTTGTGAGTAAATACTTAAAAGCCTCTTCCCGTATAATATTTGCATTTGCCAGTTTAAGAAATAAGTGCCCTAGTTTTGCCTGTGCTCTGCATGTCTTAAATTCCAACCTGTGCATTTTTTGAACCTGTGAATAACTTTCTGGCGAGTTTTAATGTTAATAAACAGTTTTGATAGGTATTGACAATCATCACCTGCATATCAAAATTAATACAGATTATTAATTTTGCATCATCCCTCACAATGAGTCAGATCATTCTTATCATAGAATCATAGAATGATTTAGNTATGAGGACTACCTATGTGTGGTACTATAAAAATGTTTATCCAGACATTCCTCACAAACTGGGTAGAGTGTCAGAAATCTTCCTTGTTGTTTTGATGTGTCTTGGTCTCATTTTCTGAAAGCCACTGGAGGTAAGCTTACCCTGAGCCCTTTTAAGTGGCCAACAGGTTGAAAATACATACGCTAGTAAGAATATTGACTTCAAAAACCTGTCTTTTGATCCAGAGAACTTTACCAAGTCTTAACAAATTTACATTGAGACCATCTAGGGAAGCTGAGATCACACAGTTCCTCACTCAAATATTAATTTAGAAATTGGCAAGAACTGCTAAACCCAATATTTTCCTGCCAACTAACCAACTTAAACATTCACTCCATTTAGGGATACTTGGTAGGAAGCAGCAAATAGTGTAGAGGTTAACACAGTTGTCTTTTTTGTTTTTATTCAATAGTGTGACATCTGCTTCATTTGACTATCTGCAAGTCATAAAATTTTTTACCACTTCTGCATAATGTTTTTGGAACAATATGAAGCATCATTAGTGTATTTCAGTTCCCAACATTATTGTCTCATGTTGCTTTATTACCATAATAAACTTGCGAATCATAGTAACTAACACAGTAGGGCTCCCATGGTGAATTCATTTTCATAACCTCTTTTGTTATCCTAAATGTGATCCAGAAAATTGTAAAGTCAGCAGTTCTATACAGCTTATTAATAAAGCACATTACAGGGATGCATTAAACCCTCAACAGCTGTATTATAATGAAACACTCTACTTATAATTACAATTATGCTAACACTTAATAATAATTGGGCCTCTGTGTCTGTAGCTCATTTGCTCAATAGGAGATTGGGTCTTGTCAGAAGTAGCCATTCCCTCAGCAGGTGACCTGGTTGAAAACATAACGGAGTTTAAACAGAGCATGAAGTTAGTAATGGCATGAAAAGGGCAGATCTGCAGGTGGGGTTACCATCTGTGAGGAGGAAAATGTGAAATAATGAGATATATGGGCTTCTCTCTTAGTTGAGATCAGCTACCCAAGGGTGAAAAGAGGAGAAACAAAGATAATGGATGAAAGGCAGAACAAGGTAGACAGGTGAAGAAATATCCTGACATGCAATGCACAGCTTGCTACCATTAACAAGATGTAGGACTACAATGTCAGGAGTAAACAGCTAGTTACATATGTCCTTGTAATACTACAGACATTTCTTCTGGAGTAGAAAACTGGTTTGAGGAAACTAGTTTATTGTTGAATACAAACTTTCTCTTTAAGGATGACAGCAGGGATATTGGAGATAGCTAGACTATGGTCCATTACAGCTTCTTGGTCTCAAAGCTGTTCTTACAGTGTACAGATGTAGCCATGTAATCTAGAAAGTCTTACATTCTGGGTAGCAGGTCCTTCACAAGAAAGCAGCACTTCTCCAATATGAAAAGGAGTCTTTTGTGTCCAAGGACAGAGACAACTCATGTTTCTTTTCCTCATTATTACAACCTCTACCCAACTATCAGAAGCGGAGGGGGTACAAAGTCTTGAAACATGAGATGAAATTACAGTTCCTAGAGCTGTACCAGTCCATGTCCAGATCAGGGTTGCATCCACTTTTGAAGTCATGGTGGAAAGATGAAAACAATTCTTATTTCCAGAAGGAGGATGTTTACATGGGATTATCCTTTCCCTGGTATTACAAATAGATTTATGCTACTAACATTTGGTAAAAACAGACACATTGCAAACTCTTTTCAGACCACAGACGGAAATAATGACTACACAAATACATCCTCTTGTACTGTATTCTACAATTACTGATCTGTTCAAGAAAGAGCTTTCCTATCTTGTGGAGGAGTGATTGAGAGTCACTGGAGCATGATCAGCTACAGATCTGTTGATAATGGGACAAAAATGTCCCCTCCATCGTCATTATTCAAAGCATAGTAAATGTGGCCCACTGGATTTGTAACTTCTCAGTGTGACTATGTGGTATGGGAAGAGAAACAGAATGTGTCCTTTGAGAATCTTCAATCTTGAAGTAAAGACTTGTTCGTAAAGAGAAAGAAAAATTCAGTTCAGCATGAAATACTGGTGAATCTCTGATTCACAAAAGGAAAGTAAGTTGACAGCTTGCTTGTAATTCTCAGCTGCTTTAATAGGAAGGGGAAATAATTAAGAAGTTTTCTGCTCTTAATATGTTTCTTCCTACAGAATTGTTTTGGAAAAATGTAAGAGGACATAACTATGACTTGGGAAACACTGAAGACCGTGAAAAAAATATGTTGTGGATTGAGTTGAATCTGCTGCTATTGAGTCTGTTATTCACAGCATGTTGCAGTCATGCCAGCTTCAAAAAACAAAAGTACTGGAGCAAAGTGGTACAGGGCTTAAGTTCAAATTATGAGATGGGAGGCTTCCTGCTCCAGCTGCTGCTTTTGGGTTCTGGGTTCTTGGGTGCTGAGTGTTTTTCTGCAGGCATGGAGGCAGAATAGGTAGGAGTCAGGTAGCTGCTGGGTTTTGTTTTCTGTTTTATGTTGGTTTTTTCCCCTGTATTTCACTGTAGTTCTTCTGCAAATAGGCTAAGCCATGGTAATACTGCATTGTATTATTAGATTAGTTAGCTTATTACTTAGGGTAATTATGCATTGTGATTATGATATCTTATGTTACATTAAATTCTCATCTCTTTATCTCATTGCTGAGTTGCCTGTGTTTCTTCTTTGATCACTTTTGTGAGGGAGCTCAGGAGTTTTGAAGCACTTAATTGAAAGCATGTAGAGGCCGGATCACTGAAACAGAATCAAGCATTCAACTTGAGATCAGTGTTGTGCACCAGAGATGTAGAAAGTTACTGGTCTCTTCTCACAGTTAAGTAGTGATAGAATGAGAGGGAAAGGCCTCAAGCTGCAACTGGGTAGGTTTAGACTAGGTATTAGGATAATTTTTTTCACAGAGAGAGTGGTCAGGCATTAGAATGGGCTGCCCAGGGATGTGGTTGAGTCACCAACCCTGATTGTGTTTAAAAGTCATTTGGATGTGGTGCTGGGGAACATGGTTTAGGGTGCACCTTGTAGAGTAGAGTTACTGGTTAGATTTGGTGATCCTGAGGGTCTTTTCCAAACTGAATGTTTCTGTGATTCTGTGAAAGAGGAAGCCATCTGCTTTGACATTTGCTAGGATGAATGCTCCTTCAGAGGAATGTTTTCCCCTTCTTAGGGAGGTTTATAGAAATAGCTTACACTGTTGTTTACCTGTCTAGGAGTACATGAAATGAATCTCCCTCCAGGAAAATATTTGAAAGATGATTGTGCTAGTTTGAGCCTAGCTAGCATGTTTTGGTGAGAAGAACTAGATGATAGGCTGTAAAATGAAAACAATGGTGAGGTCTACTTCCCTCACAGTCTTGCTGGGATGTGTAAAGAAGAAAGGCAAAACAAAGATTACTTCACTTGCTTCTTCTCTTCGCTGGGGAGCTTTGCCTGCTGGGGAGAAGCTGAGGCTGCTGGCTGGACTCCATCTTGCCTTCTAACCTCACCCTCCTTTGCTTGGCTGCTTCACCTTGCTTTTTAACCCTTTTGGCCAAACCTCCATTCTTCCTTGGGACTGGGGTAAGGTTGAGAGGGGTAGGGGAAGGTGAGGGGTGGTTGAGAGCCCCTCCTGGGGACTCAGGTTTCTGGGAGGGGAATTGTGTTTGTATTACCTTTTTTACCTTGTATATTTCTGTCTATAACTGTATATACTGTAAATCTCTGCTTGTAAATTGTGCCAGCTGTAAATATAAGCTTCATTCAAATTTCCAGAGCTGACTGAGTCTAGTCTGGGTGATTTCTAAAAGTGTGGGGGGCGGGGGACACCCAAACCATCACAATGATACATTAATTAATCTCTAGGCAAAGAAAAATGCAGGAAGAGTGGTCTTCAGATAATGAAGGGACAGAAATAAGGCCATATGGACCCCAGTATTGATTCTTATCTCAGCCTTTCAATGATATTTTGAATTAAATAACCTGAATGTCCTAATGGCAGTTTATGCTTGCCTAAAATGTTTCATAATACCTCAACTGTATCCATTTCTAGTGGAACATTCAGAGCTAGAGAGGGGGGTCTTTATTTAGGGTAGTGATTTAGGCACCTTCAAAAGATGAATCCATACTCCTACATGATGTTCCCACCTAGAACTAAAGTTGTGAAGACACAGTTGGTAATCCCTCTTAGATGCTGTTCGGTTAAACCCACAGTATGCCTTTCTTAGGATATATGAATATTATGAGTCAAAAAAAAAGCATGTTAGCGATATGTTACTTTGATGGAACTTTTGAGCTCATCAAAAATTGCAGCCAAGTATTTTAGTTTTTGTAAGAGGTGGATATAGCCTAAGTGTCACACACCCATGTTGTTTTCAGTAGAAAACATTTCTAAGGACAGATTCTATGTGACAATCAGTGAATGCTAAGGACTTTGAGAAAATCAGCATACTTTAGAGGGAATGAACACTCTTGTTTACTTATAGGTAGCTAACCTGAAAAAAAAACCACCTTTTTCCAACTGTTGTCTGGAAAGAGATAGCTGAACTTCATAAAAATGGATTGAGAGTACAATTTAAGGAGAAATGAAGAATGAAGAGGAAAGTTTTCAAAATATGGTCCCTCTGAAAGAATTAATGCAGTCAGACAATCAACCAGGTTGGAAGAGACCTCAAAGATCATCCAGTCCAACCTAGCACCCAGCCTTATGTGGTGGTTTGGGTGTCCCCCGCCCCCCCACACTTTAGAAATCACCCAGACTAGACTCAGCCAGCTCTGGAAACATGAAGCAAGCTTATATTTACAGCTGGCACAATTTACAAGCAGAGATTTACAGTTTGTACAGTTATAGACAGAAATATACAAGGTAAAAGTAATACAGAAACACAACAGCCCTCCCAGAAACCTGAGTCCCCAGGAGGGGCTCTCAACCACCCCTCACCTTCCCCTTACCCCTCTCAACCTTACCCCAGTCCCAAGGAAGAATGGAGGTTTGGCCAAGAGGATTAAGAAGCAAAGTGAATCAGCCAAAGCAAATGGAGGGTGAGGTTAGAGAGTAAGATGGAGCTCAGCCAGCAGGCTCAGTTCCCCAGCAGGCGAAGAGCCGAGAGCACAGCCCAGAGCGAAGTGCCCAAGCAAAGTGACTTTATCTGATGTTTTGCTTTTCCTTTCTACACATCTCAGCAAGGCTGTGAGGGAAGTAGACATCATCATTGTTTTCATTTTCTCAGCCTATGATCTAATTCTTCTCACCAAAACATTCTAGCTAGGCTCAAACTAGCACACCTTATTTTTATTTCTCATAAATTTGATCTTGATTTTACTACTTAAGCACTTTTTATCCCATCTAAGACATTTGTATTAAACAAATAACTAACAGAATTTCAGAAACCCTTTTACCACATAATTTCTCTCTTCACAGACTGCCTCACCTAGTTCTGTGAAGCTTCTCATGTAGCAATCATGGAATCACCAAATCGTGGGATAGTTTAGTGTGGAAAAGACCTTTAAGATCATTGAGTTCAACTGTGTTACCAAGTCTATAACTAAGTAATTTCCTCAAGCAGCTGATTTAATTGGGAATGATTTGATGAGGCAGGGATTATAAAAATATAGTAATTTGCATTTTTCTGAAAAGCCCCACCCCAAAACTACCCACAGAACTACTTACATTTCATTTGCAGGTTCTAATTCATAGAATCATAGAATGTCAGGGGCTGGAAGTGACCTCAAAAGATCATTTGGTCCAGCTCCCCTGCCAGAGCAGGATCATCTAGAGCATATCACACTGGAATGCATCCAGACAGCTCTTGAATATCTCCAGAGAGAGAGACTCCACAAGCTCTGGAGCAGCTGGTTCCAGTGCTCTGTCACTCTCACAGTGAAAAATTCTTCCTCAGTTGGCAATTTTCACAAGGATGTTTATGGGCAAATTTGGAAATTTAGGAAAAATCAGAAAATGGAAAAGGTGAAGCCACAAGATAGCTTTATCCCACTTAGAAATCTGAAGCAGAACAAAGTTCTAGGCAAAGGCTGTGAAAGCACAAGATATACTCAAGAAGGTGAAATAGGAATTTGGAGATGGTCCCTGGATCTCCTTTGTGGCTAACTCTGGAAACTGCAAGTTATAATCCAATTGTGGAACCATGCAGCATTAAGTCTAATGTGAATGGAACCTGCCAAAGTGTCTCCAGACACAGCTTCCACAAGGCAGATCTTGTGGAGCAGCACTGCCTTAGCAGCACAAAGCTGTACTGCTGGTGTGTTCCTGTGAACAGCAGCAGTTTATAGCAGAGGCAATGTTGTTCCATCTTGGAGGCAGTGTGCAGAAATCCAGGGTACACGGGTCTGAGGAGAAGCCACGTCTAGGTGCCGCAGATAAATCTCTTGAGTGGACCTAATGCACCTAATGCACTTCATGGACTTGCAGACTGGCAGGTCTGCACACGCTTTCTGGTCACTTTATTTAAGTCCTTCCTAGACAATGTGTCCAATGCCAATATACACAGGGCACAAAAAATCCAGCCAATCACAATCCCACATTCCAGCATGGGCTCTTCCACGAATGAGAAAAGGAGGAAAAGGGTGGGGTTTGCCATTCCTCATTCAAGTCTGCAAGGGGGGAAAAGCAGTTTCACACCATCTTTTCCCATTCAAACCTCCACTGACAAAGGGAGGGGAAGGGAGTTCGAAGTGCCCCACTACAGCAGCACACTTATATGCCTTTTAAATACCTTATGGGATGGTGACACAATCACTTCCCTGGGCAGTTTCTTCCATTTTCTATTATGTCATCACCTGTTACTTGAGAGAAGAGATTGACAACCACCTCACTACAATCTCCTCTGAGATAGTTGTAAAGAACAGTAAGGTCTCCCCTCAGCCTTCTTTTCTCCAGGATAAGCAATCCCAGTTCCCTCATCCACTAAGAAGATTTGTTCTCAAACTCTTCACCCTTCATCAGCTTTGTTACTCTTCTCATTGACTATTTTATCTGATTTAGCAAGACAATACACATACACACAAAAAAAAACCCAGAAAAACCAAACAATGACAAAACAAATTCACAAATAATCAAAACCTATTACCTAATGCTTCACTGAATTATCAGAATTTGAGCAAAAGTACATGAAATGGTTAAATTGAGTCTTAAAAGGAAGTAACACTGACACACAAATGTCTGCCATCTGATCAAAATCATTTATCTTCAGGTTTGAATGATTAAGCCTGATTTAGCAAAGATGTAAGAAAATTGTCTTCTTCTGATTTTAAGGTATTAGGGAAATGTACTTGAAGATTTGTATAACACTACATGGGTTTCTTTATGGATTTATGGATATTACAATATTTAAATGTATCCTTAAGCTTTGTAGATTTAGACTAGCTTGCTTTATATAAAGCCCTTCTTTGAAATCTGCCAGTGCTCCATTTTGATTGTTCATTTAGCAGATTTAAAATCAAAGGAAACATTTTCTTATCAGCTAGGCTGGCTTCATTAGGGTATCAAAATTCCATGTCAGAACTCTCAATATTACTACATGGTTCTTACATTATTATTGATTCTACCATTCAGGGTCAATATGTGGTCCTTATGTTTTAAATCCTCAAGATACATTGCCAAGAATTTCACTGTTATAATTCATACTTCTGCAATATGGTAAATTGCTTCTATTACTTGAGTCCATCCAAATTCATATATTTTTATCCAAAATTTGTAATGACCTCTTCTGCTGTTTCTTTAAGAAATGGAAAATTGTTAGCCCAATAAACAGATTCTAGGCCATTTCATAGGTGAAAATATCTGACGCTATGTTCTAAAAAGTGTCTTCTAATATTTAATAGTGTCTTCTTAACTGTTAAATATATTGTAACAACAAAAAAGTAATACAAGGGAGAAAGTTTCTGCATTTCACTGCTCATCTATAATATTGAAAATTAATACAGATTCTAAGGAAACTATGTGATAAATTCCACTAAATTTCAGATTAATCTAATTACTTAGAACTGTTTGCAAGGTGATGTTTCTTTGGTGTCCTCACATTGCAAAGAAACTTTACCCAAAGTTATCCAAATATGAAGAAAGGCTGAGGGAGCTGGGGTTATTTCCTGGAGAAGCTCAGGGGTGATCTCACTGCTGTCTACAACAACCTGAAGGGAGGCTGTAGCCAGGTAAGGGTTGGTCTCTTCTCCCAAGCAACCAGCAATAGAACAAGGGGTCATAGTCTCAAGTTGAGCTGAGGGAGGTATAGGCTGGATGTTAGGAGGAAGTTCTTGCCAGAGAGAGTGATTGGCATTGGAATGGGCTGCCCAGGGAGGTGGTGGAATCACTGTACCTGGAGGTGTTCAAGAAAAGGCTGAATGAGGTACCTAGTGCCATGGTCTAGGTGACTGGATAGGACTGGGTGCTAGGTTGGACTGGCTGATCTTGGAGGTCTCTTCCAACCTGGTTTATTCTATGATTCTATGTTGTTTAAATTTTGAAATATATTACTGAGTACATATAAAAACATCAGTATGTAAGAAAGTAAAAATCAGGCATTGAAAAATGTCTAAGTAATTAAATAATACATAAAAATGTTTTCTAGCTCTTGACTTTCCTTCCTTTTCCTAGGAATTCATTCTTAAAAAGATCTATGTTCTTTCAATAGCACCATTGTGCTTTCTTCTATTTAAGCTGAACAGCTATTCTTTATTCTTCTAAGCAGCTATTCTTCATCCTTCTAAACAGCTGTTGAAGAGGTCACTCCCTGTACTCAACAGTGGTCAGGCCACACCTTGAGCCCTGTGTCCAATTCTGGGCTCCTCAACTCAAGAGAGATGTGGAGGTGCTGGAACATGTCCAGAGAAGGGTGACAAGGCAGGTGAAGGGCCTGGAACACAAACCCTATGAGGAGAGGCTGAGGGAGCTGGGAGTGTTTAGCCTGGAGAAGAGGAGGCTCAGGGGTGATCTCATTGCTGTCTACAACTACCTGAAGGGAGGTTGTAGCCAGGTGGNCTTGGAAAGAAGACTTTGTGGTTGACACTATCTAATTAATCTATATGTATATATAATTTTTTTTAATTCCCAGCTTGGCTGAGTCTAGTCTGGGTGATTAAAGGGGGGAGGGGTGGGTAACACCCAAACCGTCACAGTAAAAGTCATATTTTACAATATAGCATAGTACTGTATTGATTCTTAACTTTCTTAAAAGGATTTATTATACTGTTCAGGAATTATAAGAGTAGTAGTGCTTATATATATATATTTATGTGTGTATATATATGTATGTGTGTGCATCTGTATTTTTATATATATATATGTGTGTATATATATATCAGTGTTATTTTAAAAAATATAGATGTTGTATAAGGCTCATTTTTGTGAATTTTCTATTAAAACACTGACTCATACAGACACTAAGTCTCTTTAAAAGAACTATTGTTTGATTGGTCAAAATGAAACATATTCAAAAAACTTTCACAAAATATATTTGAACATTCAGTGATGTGGATTAGCAACCTTCCACTCCCTCCACTGTTGAAGTACACCAGACAAATGGGCTGCCCAGGGAGGTGGTGGAGTCGCCATCCCTGGAGCTGTTCAAGGCAGGATTGGACGTGGCACTTGGTGCCATGGTCTAGCCTTGAGCTCTGTGGTAACAGGTTGGACTTGATGATCTATGAGGTCTCTTCCAACCTTAGTGATACGGTGATACAGACTAGCTCAGATGGCTTGGAAATAAGATGAAGCTATATTTACAGCAAAGCAAAATTTACCAGCATATATACAAAATATATTTACAAGTATATACAAAGTAGAAATAAAACAGAAATCCAAACTCCCTCCCAGACAAAGGAAACCGCCCAGAAGGGCTTAAAGCTGCCCTCTCTTTCTCCCTGTATTTTCCCAGACAGAAAAACAAAACAACCAGCAAAGCTTACATTGTTATGCATTAGCTGAGATTAGTGGAGAGATATTAGAGCAGATTGAGCGATAAGTGAATAGATACAGTGTCCCAAACCAGAGTGCCAGAGAGTATTTACATTTTGGCTTTTTATCCCTCTCAGCAAACCAACGAGTGATATAGACTTCATCATTATTTTATTTTCACAACCAATGATGTAATTTCTCTCATTAAAATATGCAAATATTAAACCCAGCACATTTCAAGATTCCAATAGCATGGTTTACACACATTTTACAAATTTCTCTGGATAACATTACAGAAAGTTAAACTATGCAAACATTAAGAACATCCTAGAATACATATTTAAAAATACTGTGTGCTGGTTGGAAGCTAGCTAGAATGTTTTGGTGAGAAGAATTAGATTACAGGCTGTGAAGAGGAAACAATGGTGATGTCTGGTGCACTCATAGGCTTGCTGAGATGTATAAGAAGAAGAACACAAACGTAGATAACAGAATCACTCTCTGGGCTTTGTGGTCAGCAGTTCTCTCTCTAACCTAACCTGGTGTCTGTTCTGACAGACACTAGCTGACAGATAGACCGAATCTATCTGCTTCCTAACCCCCCTGGCCGACCCTCCAACCTACCTTGAGCATAAGGCAAAGTATTGGGTGAGATAGAGGGGTGGGAAGAAGGTGGAAAGGTGGTTGAGAGCCCCTCCTGGGGACTCAGGTTTCTGGGAGGGCTGTCGTGTTTCTGCATTACCTTTTAACTTGTATTTTTCTGTATATAACTGTACATACTGTAAATATCTGCTTGTATATTGTGCTAAACTGTGAATGTAAGCTTCATTCAATTTCCAGAGCCTCTGAGTCTAGTCTGGGTGATTTTCCAAAGTGGGGGAGGCAAGTAACACCCAAACCATCACGCACTGAGATTTCATCATTCTAAATGTTATCTCTTTAAATACACAAGAATTTCTGCACAATGACTGAAAAGCTAAGGACTGGTTTTTTTTATAATTTAATAAAAAATATACCTGTTTTCAAGCATCATGTTTCTTTTAAAATTCAGTAAAAGTACACTCATAATAGCACTGCATGTGAATATATTGCAATTATTGCATTAACAAGCAGTCTTGATTCAAAATTGAAGTTTTCCTTTTCTGCATGAATTTGAATCCTAACAAAACATTCATACTTAAGTATATAAGATCTAAAGAGCTATTTAATAACACTACAACACAGTTTCTTAGTCACTTGCTTTTCTGTGTTATAGAATCATAGAATCAGCCAGGTTGGAAGAGACCTCCAAGATCAGCCAGTCCAACCTAGCACCCAGCCCTGTCCAATCAACTAGACCATGGCACTAAGTGCCTCAGACAGGCTTTGCTTGAATGCCTCCAGGGATGGAGATTCCACCACCTTCCTGGGCAGCCCATTCCAATGCCAATCTCTCTGGCAAGAGCTTCCTCCTAACATCCATCTTATACTTCCCCCGGCACAACTTGAAACTGTGTCCCCTTGTTCTGTTGCTAGTTGCCTGGCAGAAGAGACCAACCCCCACCTGACTACAGCCTCCCTTCAGGTAGTTGCAGTCAGCAGTGAGGTAACCCTTCAGCCTCCTCTTCTCCAGGCTGCACACCCCCAGCTCCCTCAGCCTCTCCTCACAGGACTTGTGTTCCAGGCCTCTCACCAGCTTCATCGCCCTTATGTAGATGTTCAAGAGACAACTTCTGAAATCTGTTATGTAGATTTAGTGTCATAATAAATGATCAGATTAATAGTAATTCTGTTAGGGATATGGTTTTTAAAGTTACTTGTCTGACAGTACACTCTAATAGCCTCAGAATTTCAATATTTTGTATGAAAAAAAGAGCTTGTATCAGAAAACAAACACACACTGTTATTTATAGCAGTTTCATATTAATTCTTCAACTTAATCAATAAGTATTAAAACTGAAAGTGGCAAAACAAGTTCACACTTCTTTCTCCTTCCAAAACACAAACAGTAAATCATAACCACGCATAATATCTGCTGCTGTATATTGTAAAGGTTATGTTTATACTATGAGCTGTGAATTAGATTAATGAATTTTCTCAGTATCATAAACCTCCTCCACCAAAAACAGGAGCTAAATTGCAATAAATCACTGCTTATGTTCACGTATTTATGGGACGGGAATAACTTAAGAGTTCCTCTATAGGAAAAACTACCCCAATACATAAAGAAAAATAAATACAGCTTCTGTATTGTAAGGTGGATGTACAGGGGCAAACACATGAACATTGTTTTCACTTCACTACAATAATGCCTGCAATTTATTAAAAGTAATTGCTAGTGCAAAGGTTTTTGCCAGCGCTTGACGCAAAGTGGCAATACACCAACCTAATTTATTTTCTTCTTTTGTGCCACTGAAGATGAGAGTTCTTAAATTATAGAATCATAGAATCAACCAGGTTGGAAGAGACCTTCAAAATCAGCCAGTCCAACTTAGCACCCAGCCCTGTCCAATCAACTAGACCATGACACTAAGTGCCTCAGACAGGCTTGTCTTGAACACCTCCAGGGANACAGGAGAAGAATAACCTCCCTCGTCCTACTGGCCACACTGTTCCTGATCCAGGCCAGGATGCCGTTGGCTCTCCTGGCCACCTGGGCACACTGCTGGCTCATGTTCAGCTACTATCTACCAGCACCCCCAGGTCTCTTTCTGCCTGCATCTTTTTACATTATTCTCAGAACAATTTTTAATTTTTTTTTCACTAAGGGTGGAAGTGAGCTGTAGTCTTTATAGATTTGTGTACCTTAAAAACTACTTAGATGCTCTTAAACCATATCATTATACACATTTCCAATGTAGAATTCAGATTTTTGTGATCATGCTTTCTAAATGTACTTCTCATAGAAAAGTACTTTACTTCCTGCATTTTCTTCACTTTTGTCATTCCTTCATTTCACATTTTCTTTCAAATACCCACATTTTTTACTATCTGTCTGAAAATATAATCTTATTAATCCCTTTTTAATTTTTAAAGATTTCTTTCATGATATTTTAAATTTTTAAATATTTTGTTATATTAAATCCCCCAACCACACACACACACACACAAAACCCCAAAACCAAAATCCTGCCTTATTTATTTCCATAGCAATCTTATGCAAATATACCTACTTTCAAAGGTGTCTAGTAATATTTTCTATTTATTGAGAAACACCAGAAACTAAAACAAAATCTTTTGTGCCACTACTACTTTTTATTTCTTTCAATTGCTTCAGAGGAGCAGTGAAATATTCACTTCCCTGCCCAGGCTAGTGGTAGCACTCATGGAATCACAGAATCACACTATGTTAGGGGCTGGAAGAGACTTGAAATGATCATGTAGCCCAACACCCCTGCCAGAGCAGGATCACTTATACCTGATCACCAGGAATGCATCCAGGCACGTTTTGAATATCTCCAGAGAAGAAGATTCCACAAGCCCCCTAGGCAGCCTATTACAGTGTTCTGTTACCCTCACAGTGAAAAAAAAATTCTTTATGTTTCTATGGAACTTTCTGTGCCTCAACTTCCACCCATTGCTCCTTGTCCTGTCATTGGGCAACACCAAGAATAGCCTGGCTCCATCCTCTTGGAACTCACCCTTTACATATTTATAAACATTAATGGGGTCACTCTCAGTCTCCCCTTCTCCAAGCTGAAGAGCCCCAGCTCCCTCAGTCTCTCCTCATAAAGAAGATGTTCCCCTCCATTAATAATTTTTGTGGCTCTGCACTGGACTCTTTCAAGCAGTTCCCTGTCATTCTTCAACTGAAGGGCCTAGAACTGGACACAATATTCCAGATGCAGCCTTCCCAGGGCAGAGTAGAGGGGGAGGAGAACCTCTCTCCATGTACTAACCATTCATCTACTAATACACCCCAGAATGTCATTGGCCTTCTTGGCCACAAAAGCACACTCCTGTAACATAAGCAATTTCAGAGAAGTTTTCAAAACAACAAACAAGTAGGTCCTTCTTATCACACCATACTTCGGAAGTGCTTTTTATATAATGTATCAGACTGCAAAAACTACTATGGAATAGAAAAACCATCAGATATGTGAAAAGAGATGAATTTGCATTAATACAAAGCTTTGATAGCGGAAATGATACTATGTGCTTCCTACACAGAATCACTGAATTAACCAGGTTGAAAAAGGCCTTAGAGATCATCAAGTCCAACCTATTACCTAAGACCATCTAATCAACTAAACCATGGCACTAAGCACAACATCCAGTGTTTTAAAAGCTAGGGGACCTCTTGTTCTATCATTGCTTGCCTGGGAGAAGAGACCAAACCCCACCTGGCTACAGCCTCCCCTCAGGTAGTTGTAGACAGCAATGAGATCACCCTTGAGTCTCTTCTTCTCCAGACTAAACAATCTCAGCTCCTCATAAGGCTTGTGCTCTAGCCCTCTCCCCAGCCTTGTTGCCCTTCTCTGGACAGGTTTGAGCATTTCAAATGTCTTTTTTAAACTGGGGAGCCCGGAACTGGACACAGTACTCAAGATGTGTCCTAACCAGTGCTGAGTACAGGGGCAGAATGACTTCCCTAGCCCTGATGGCCACACTATTCCCAATACAGGCCACGATGCTCTTGGCCTTCTTGGCCACCTGGGCACACTGCTGGCTAACGTTCAGTCAGCTGTCAACCAGCATCCCCAGGTCCCTCGCTGCCTGGCCACTCTCCAGCCACTTTGTTCTCAACCTGTAGCACTGCATAGGGTGGTTGTGGCCAAAGTGTAGAACCCAGCATTTAGACTTGTTAAATCTCTTGCCGTTGGACTCTGCCTATCTATTGACTATAGCTTTGCGTTATAAAGATTTTCTCTGAAACATTTATTATTTGCTGTCAGTAGAGATGAAGTGTGAAAATGTGTGGTCCTTAATTTACATTATATGCTTCTTAACTGTGTAGTGGTTCTTAACGTTTCTTGGTTTACAGTCTTATGCAATTGCAGTGGATTCTTCATTTGATAACCTGCAGGTTATCAAATCTGCTGCCACCTCATCTGGGAAATGGTAAAATAGTGGTAGTTACAGTTTTTTATGTAAGTGGGAAATTGAATGCAAGATCTTCCCCAGAAATAAAAGTACTCATTTAAAATTAAAGTACTTGATTAATAAAAAGTAAGGTTTTGAAGGAAATATCATTTAGTTTGGATTTATATGCGGATGACATACAAAGACATATGACCTTGGTGAGGTGGAAAATAATTCCACCTGAAGAAGAAAACAATTCTGTTGCATAGTACAATACATTTCTGTTACTATTCCCTCCCCCTTGAACCTCCTCAGAAAGCATACACATCATAATTTGATAATTTTAAAAGACTGGAAATTTTAGCTTATAGTCAATGATGAGAGATAAGACCTAGCACACAGTCACAGAAAAATCACAGAATCACAGAAGATATTTGGTTGGAAGAGACCTTCAAGATAATCTATTCCAACTTTTGGCCCTGCACTGCAAGGTCAACATTAATCCAAGTCCCTAAGCACCAGGTCCATATGCCATTTAAACACCTCCAGGAACAGTGACTCCACCACCACCACCCTGGGCAGACCATTCCAATGTTTATTAATGCTTTTAGTGAAGAAATATTTCCTAACATGCAGCCTAAACCTTCTCCAGCACAGATTGAATCCATTTCCTCCAGTTTTGTCTCTTGCCATCAAGGAGAAGAGGCTGTCCCCACTCCTTGATTCAACCTCCTTTCAGGTGGTTGTAGAGAGCAGTAATGTCTCCCCTCAGTCTCTTTTTCTCCAGACTCTAGAATTATGAGGGCTTATATTATTTTAAATATTTTTTTTTTATTAGAAATCCTATGAAACTTGATATTTAGCTGAAAGTTCTTGTTCTTTACACATCTATTTTTATGTTATATGCCAACCATAGTGCTCACTTATAAAGCAGAGATTATATACATTTCCTGTCTACTACACACTCAAGAGCTCAGCTATTAAAAGGAAAACACTAAACATTATCATATGATTTTTTTTTTTTTAATTGAGATTGTGAGAGGCTTTATTTAATCTTCAATACTTTGAACAGTGCAGTCTGGTTTGAATTGCCTTGCACCTAACTTTGTGAAACAAAAGAAGTTCAAAAATGTGTCCATAAATGGCTTCAACTAGGGCATTTTTAGTGTAGATTCCACTGTAGTTTAGAAATATTTGAATGTATAAATGAATTTACATGCATAGGAAGTCTTGCTGCACGCAGGTTTTCAAGATGAAGCCTTTTGTCCTAAAGCAAGAGCTTGAGAAAATTGCTTCATGATGAACTGGATGATCAGTCAGTCTGAGCTCTGCTGATTATACACTTCAGGATGGTATACCTGTGCTACTTTGAAGCTAAATAGAATGATTTGGTGAGAAGAACTAGATTACAGGCTGGGCTACATCAAGAGAAGTGTGGCCAGCAGGGCAAGGAAGGTGATTCTCCTCCTTTACTCTGCTCTCATCAGACCCCACCTGGAGTACTGTGTGCAGTTCTGGAGCCCCCAACACAAGAAGGACATGGAACTGCTGGAGCGAGTCCAGAGGACAGCCACGAAGATGATCAGAGGGCTGGAGCACCTCTGCTATGAGGACAGGCTGAGAGAGTTGGGGCTTTTCATCCTGAAGAAGAGAAGGCTTCGAGGAGACCTTAGAGTGGCTNACCTCTCTCTCTAATCTAATCTGCCATTTCTGTGATTAATCCACCTGCTTCTTAACCCCCCCAGCTGACCCTCCAATCTTCCTTGGGCATAAGGCAAGATCTGGGGTAAGGTAGAGAGGGGTGGGAGAAGGTGGAAGGGCAGTTGAGAGTCCCTCCTGGGAACCCAGGTTTCTTTGGAGAGCTGTTGTGTTTCTGTATTACCTTTTTAACTTGTATATAACTGCATATATTGTAAATATCTGCTTGTATATTGTGCTAAGCTGTAAATATAAAGCTTAATTTAATTTCCAGAGCCACTGAGTCTAGTCTGGGTGATTTCCAAAGTGTGTGGGGTGGGTAACACCAAAACCACCACAATACTCACGTCCTAGAAGTGTCTGTTCCTGTTCAGTGATTGTAAACAGAGCATACATTCACTAGTTCAAACATAGTTGTCCTCACTGTAGCAGTTTACACATAGTCAAGAGCTGACTCCTACCTGAATAACAGTATCTCTTCGGTACGCTACATAGACTTACTACAAAAGCACAAAGCAAAGAAGTATTCCCTGGTTAATCATCAATCTCAAATATTCTTACATATGCCACTTATGCAAAGTAGTGTTTGGCACAGGTAAATTTATAGCTACAGAAGATGTCAGATGAAAAAAAAAAATCTAGTGAGATTTAATTCCTTAGAAACTCTATAAATGTCAACAAATATTCAGCTACTCAGTTCATGATTGTGATGGTTTGGATGTTACCCACCCTCCCACACTTCTGAAAATCACACAGACTAAACTTGGCCAATTTGGAAATTGGAGAATGAAGCTTTATATTTACAGCTTAGCACAATATACAAGCAGGTATTTACACTATATACAGCGACAGACAGAAATAGACAAGGTAAAAAGTAATACAGAGACACAACAGCCCTCCCAGAAGCCAGAGTCCCCAGGAGAGGCTCCCAACCACCCTTCCACCTTCTTCCCACCCCTCTACCTTACCCCAGACTTAGCCTTACGTTCAAGGTGAGTTTGAAGAGTCGGCCAGGGGGATTAGGAAGCAGAAAGCTTAATCACATGGATGGCAGGTTAGAGAGAGAGAAAAGTGAAACCCAAAAGCCAGAGAGAGACTCTGTTATCTATGTTTGTGTTCTTGTTCTTATACATCTCAGCAAGCCTATGAGTGCAGTAGACATCACCATTGTTTCCTTTTCACAGCCTATGATCTAATTCTTCTCACCAAAATATCCCAGCTAGGCTCAAACTAGCACAATAATTATTGGAGAAAAAAAGAAAGTTACTGTTAAGACCCTGCAGATCAGAAGAAACAGAAGGAATGGAATATTTTCTATTGAATAATTAATTATCCTCTTAATGTGCTACAGTAGGATCACTCTAAAGGATTGATACTTCTTGTCAGTTTTTAAATTAATTTTCTTCTTGGAGGTAGTGTCTGCCATGCTAAAAAGCTATGTGCACAGCTTGAGGTAAGGGACCAATTTAAGGATCCCCATTCACACTGGGTAACCCACACTTCTTCAAGAGAGATCATCTCTACACACTAAATCTATAGTATATTGACCAACTACTGCCATAGGCGTCGTAATTTCTATTCTACAGCTAGTGTTCCCATGCAGAGCAATGTGCATGTTGCAAATTCAGTTTTCATCAAAATAGCTGGCAAATTCTGGAAACATCCAGCTCCTTATGCCTTAATTAAGATACTTGTTAGTCATCTGGATACACAGTTACTCATCTCTGCAGTTTTTCTGTAAAGGAGTTAACCACCCAGACTCTTTGAGATTTTAGCATACAAAGGCTTGCAAATGCATCCATCACATTGACAGCAGAATTTCAGGAATATGTAGATTTACCAGATTTCCAAGCTGTGGTTTCTCTTCCCCTGGAATAAACAACTGGTTATTGAATTCTCTGTCCCCAGAAGAAGCCTTAAGTAGAATAGAATAGAATAGAATAGAATAGAATAGAATAGAATAGAATAGAATAGAATCAACCAGGTTGGAAGAGACCTCCAAGATCATCCAGTCCAACCTAGCACCCAGCCCTATCCAGTCAACTAGACCATGACACTAAGTGCCTCAGACAGGCTTTGCTTGAACACCTCCAGGGACAGCAACTCCACCACCTCCCTGGGCAGCCCATTCCAATGGCAAATCACTCTCTCTGGGAAGAACTTCCTCCTAACATCCAGCCTATATCTTCCCCCGGCACAACTTGAGGCTGTGTCCCCTTGTTCTGTTGCTGCTGGTCTGGGAGAAGAGAGCAACCCCCACCTGGCTACAACTTCCCTTCAGGTAGTTGTAGGCAGCAATGAGGTCACCCCTGAGCCTCCTCTTCTCCAGGCTAAACACTCCCAGCTCCCTCAGCCTCTCCTCACAGGGGCTGTGTTCCAGGCCTCTCACCAGCCTTGTTGCCCTTCTCTGGACATGTTCCAGTATCTGAACATCTCTCTTGAATTGAGGAGCCCAGAACTGGATACAGTACTCAAAGAGTGGCCTGATCAGTGTTGAGTACAGGGGAAGAATAACCTCCCTTGTCCTACTGGCCACACTGTTCCTGATCCAGGCCAGGATGCCATTGGCTCTCTTGGCCCCTGGTGACAGTTTTGTTTAGCTACTATCTACCGGTACCCCCAGGTCCCTTTCTTCCTGGCTGCTCTCCAGCCACTCTCTCCCCAGCCTATAGAGCTGCTTGGGGTTGCCGTGGCCGAAGTACAGAACCCTGCACTTGGCCTTGTTCAATTCCATCCCATTGGTCTCTGCCCACCCATCCAGCCTGTCTAGGTCCCTCTGCAGGGCTCTTCTACCTTCCAACAGATCAACACCTACTCCTAGCTTGTTGTCATCTAGGCTTTTCCAATTTTCTCTAGTTCTTAGGTGGTTTGTGCACAAATGATGATCTAACTCCTAATAGTTTAAATATTTTTTTTTAATCCATTAACATTGTAACTGTACTGGCTGTTTTCATAACACTTTTTTTTCTTTCTCCAAATAAAATACAGTTTTCATTTTTATTATATTGCATAAGAAAGAAGCATTTTGTTCCCACAATAAAGAAAAGAAAGAAAAATATACCAATGTTAAGGAAGATAAAACACAAAAGTTCTGATCGTTAACTAAAATTCCATTGAAATCTGCAACATCTCTTGGTGTTTTGCTTCACTTCGTTTGCTAATCCTGTTGCTAAAGCTACTATTAATTGCATTGAGTAAAATCATGTTAGACTGGCTCCTGCATAACAAGTCCTCCCTGGCAACTAGCAACAGAACAAGGGGACACAGTCTCAAGTTGTGCTGGGGGAGGTATAATCTGGATGTTAGGAGGAAGTTCTTGCCAGAGAGAATGATTGGCATTGGAATGGGCTGCCCAGGGAGATGATGGAGTTGCTGTCCCTGGAGGTGTTGAAGAAAAGACTGGATGAGGCACTTAGTGCCATGGTCTAGCTGACTGGCCAGGGCTGGGTGATAGGTTGGACTGGATGATCATGGAGGTCTTTTCCAACCTGGTTGATTCTACAGTTTTATGATTCTAAGTCTTTGTTTTACAGAGTTAAGGTCACATGCAGAAGTGTTAAAGTAATTTAATTTCCATAGTAACAAGAAAAACTTTTTTTGTAACAGAGATCCATCAGTATCTATGGATGATAGAACTTGCCTTGTATTAGCATAAGATCATTACACTATTTTGCCTATTTTTCTAATCTTCAAAAGGCATTATACTCAGAAAATACTCTGCACCTACTTGTCATGAGGAAATAAAGGATTTTATAAGACAAAGGTTTCTTCCCTAGCTATTTGTGTATGTTTGCAATCGTATCTCAGTTACTATCTGGCCAATGAGGCTATTTCTTACATAATGGAAAACCGCAAGCAATTTACATGTCCAGATTGTCTCACCAGATAACTCAGTTATTACACTAAAACCTAGATCTTATGTGACATATTTTATTATGATTTATGGACAATCACATGCCACTTGCTGTAATCTGAATTGCAATGTACTGAGGTACTGACAGGTAAATAGGAGGAAGGATAAACAGTCACAGGATGACATAGCATATAGAGAACGCAAATTTTCATCTAAATGATAGTGACCATTCTCTACCTATCCATAGAATCCTAGAATCGACCAGGTTGGAAGAGACCTCCAAGATCAGCCAGTAGCACCCAGCCCTATCCAATCAACTATACCATGGCACTAAGTGCCTCAGATAGGCTTTTCCTGAATACCTCAGGGACAGAGACTCCACCACTTCCCTGGAAAGTCCATTCCAATGCCAATCACTCTCTCTGGGAAGAACTTCCTCCTAACATTCAGCCTAGACCTCCCCTGGCACAACTTGAGACTGTGTCCCCTTGTTCTATTGCTGGTAGTCTGGGAGAAGAGATCAACCCCCACCTGGCTACAGCCTCCCTTCAGGTAGTTGTAGACAGCAATGAGGTCACCCCTGAGCCTCCTCTTCTCCAGGCTAAACATCCCTCAGCCTCTCCTCACAGGGCTGTGTTCCAGGCCCCTCAACAGCTTCGTTGCCCTTCTCTGGACATGTTCCAGCACCTCCACATCTCTCTTGAATTGAGTGGCCCAGAATTGGACACAGGGCTCAAGGTGTGGCCTGATCAGTGTTGAGTACAGGGGAAGAATAACCTCCCTTGTCCTGCTGGCCACATTGTTCCTGATACAGGCCAGGGTGCCATTGGCTCTTCTGGCCACCTGGGCACACTGCTGGCTCATGTTCAGCTACTATCTACCAGCACTCCTTGGTCCCTTTCTGCCTGGCTGCTCTTCGGCCACTCTGTCCCCAGCCTGTAGAGCTGCTTGGGGTTGTTGTGGCCAAAGTGTAGAACCCTGCACTTGGCCATGTTCAATCTCATCCCATTGGCCACTGCCCACCCATCCAGCCTATCCAGGTTCCTCTGCAGGGCTCTCCTACCCTGCAACAGATCCACACCTTCTCCTAGCTTGGTGTCATCTGCAAACTTACTGACAATGGACTCAATAATCTCGACTAGATCATCAATAAAGGTATTGAATAGGACTTGGCCCAGGACTGATCCTTGGGGAACACCACTAGTGACAGCTGCCAACTGGATGTGGCACCATTCACCACCACTTTCTGGGCCCAGCCTTCCAGCCAGTTCTTGACCCATATCAGAGTGCATCTGTTCAAGCCACGAGCTGCCAGCTTTACCAGAAGCTTGTTGTGGCAGACTGTGTCAAAGGCTTTGCTGAAATGCTTTCTTAGGCAAAAAGAAAAAGTAACTACGTAAAGTACTTTCCAGAGAGCTATAATTCATTATGAATTTATCATTATTTTTTTAATTAGATTTGTAAAAAGAAAAATCTCCTTTATTCTAACTGTGCTTGTGTTTATTTACTGTTTGTCGAACTAGTGCTGGTAAGCTGTGCATTAATTTGAACTTGATTATAATATCTCTTTCTGAAGCAAAATCTGCAAGAATATAAATAGATACAAATAGTAGAACAATTTGAAGCAGTCTGTCAAAAATTACATTCAATTCAAATATTGGAGGGTTTAATTATATTAAGTACCCTCAGATAAAAAAAGAAAATAAAAGACTGTTGTGTTTGCTCCCCAATCCTCTTTGTGAATGCTAGAAGAGGGAAGTAGTTTATAACATTCTTTATATAAAAAGGTGAGCAGAGCTTCCATCATGCTGACATAATCTTTGGTCAAGCAAGGACTTTTTTGACACCATTTTTTACTGACAATGGTTTTTAAATGAAATACAACTCCATTTTTTTTTTTTTTTGTTTTCTTCTAGTAATATATTTGAAGATAGAAGCATTTAGTAGAAACATTTAGGAGCCATGTGAAATGTGCTATGAGGGAATTAGATCATCTGTCAGCTAGTATTTTTACCTTCACACCAGATATGATCACTAGATGATAACTAAGTTACTGTTTTCATTTAACTGAGTCATCTAACTGCTTGACAGAGATGTTTTTTGGCATAATCAGGAGTTCTGGAAGTTAGAGGATTTTCTCTTTCTCAACATTTCTAACTACAACTAAGACACTTCCCTGTCTTTCTGGATGATTTGTTTTCCCATGGAACACTCTCTATGGAGATTATTCAGGGCTTCTGTTGTGTCATTTTATTTATTGTAGATGTCTTCTGGACAAGGAATTATTAGACAATATGGCCAAACTATGAGTGTTACAGTGTTACAAGTGCTGTTTATGAACAGAGAAAGGCTGGTGGGAGATGTGGTGGCCAGAGGCTGTCTGGGGTGCAGTGACCACGAAATAATAAAGTTTTCAATATGCAGTGAAGCTAGGAGGGGCGTCAACAAAACATCCACACTGGACTTCCAGAGGGCAGACTTAAGCTCATTCGAAGAACTAACTCAAAGGGTACCTTGGGAAAAAGCCCTTAAAAAACGAAGAGTCCAGGAAGGTTGGATCTACTTCAAGAAAGAAATCTTGAAGGCACAGGAACAGGTGTGCCAATGCACCGAAAGCAGAGCCACCAGGGAAGATGACCAGCCTGGATGAGTAAGGGACTTGTGAAGGAATTAAGGGTCGAAAAGAGGGCAGATCACTTTTGGAAAGAGGGGGTGGAACTCAGGAAAAATTTAAAGGATGTTGCTAGGTCATGTAGGAAGAAACTTAGAGAGGCAAAAGCCCAGTTAGAACTTAGAGTGGCCACTGCTGGGAATGATAACAAGAAGTGTTTCTATAAATACATTAATGACAAAAAGAGGGGCAAGGATAACCTCCACTCTTTATTGGACAAGGAAAGGAATGCAGTGACTAGAGATGAGGAAAAAGCAGAGGGAAAAGGCATGCGGGTGTTGATTTCTTCTCCCAGGCACCTAGTGACAGAAGAAGAGGACACAGTGTCAAATTGTGCCAGGGCAGGTTTAGGCTGGACATTAGGAAGAAATTCTTCACTGAAAGAGTGATTGCCCTTTGGAACAGGCTGCCTGGGGAGGTGGCCAAGTCACCATCTCTGGAGGTGTTCAAAAGCAGACCAGATGAGACACTTAGTGCCATGGTTTAGCTAATTAGAAGGGTTAGGTTGGACTCCATGATCCTAGAGGTGTTTTCCAACCTGATTGTGTACTCCTGTGATTCTGTGAAGTGTGTCTAAGTTTGAGCCACAAGCTAGCTCAGAACAGAAGGACAGAAAACAGTGTACCCCAAAGGAGTAAAAGGAAAAAACAACAATCACACAGACTTGGAAATTAAATGGAAAATACTCTTTTACAAAAGTAACCAAAAGTACAAAAGCTATGCAAACATAAAGGAAACAGAGACACAATCTGCCCTGGCCCAGTTATCTCCACCCGGGCCTACCAGGCTGAAACTTTCCAGAGCCTTCCAAAGCAGGCCCAGAAGCAGGCCAAACTGCCTTCTGCCCCACTCAAGACAGCCCTACCAAGCCTCAAATGCCTTCTGCCCCACTCAAGACAGCCCTACCAAGCCTCCCCCAGCTAGGTCCAGTGATGTAGCTAGAAATAAGTTTGCGAGCCAAGGCTCGGAAAAGGTCGCTGTCCCCCACAAACCAAGTGGTAATGACTCCCCATATGCACGGAGAGAAGGGAGAGTTGCTTGTGAACTCCTTTACAGAGAGAGATGAAGTAAAATAGAACAGCATAACAGATTACAGTATCACAGTATTACCAAGGTTGGAAGAGACCTCATAGATCATCTATGAAGGTGTTAAAGAGGATGGGGCCCAGCACTGACCCTTGAGGGACACCACTAGTGACCAGCCGCCAGCTGGATGTGGCACCATTCACCACCACTCTCTGGGCTCGGCCCTCCAGCCAGTTCCTCACCCAGCACAGAGTGTTGTCATCCAAGCTGTGGGCTGACAGCTTAGCCAGCAGTTTGCTGTGGGGGACAGTGTCAAAGGCCTTGCTGAAGTCCAGACAGACCACATCCACAGGCCTCCCCACATCCACCAAGTATCCTGGGCTTTCCTCTGGGACAGGCTGCCCATCCCTCTGGGACTCTCTAGTTTCTGGCGGACTTTTATCTCTATGGTAGGACCATTTGTCCTAAACCCACAACACAATTTACTGTGGTGATTAATTTACAATAGCTAGATGAAAGATTAGACTTCTTATTTAAACTGCTTTCGGTCTCTGAAAGCAGAGATGAATAAATATGTAAAAGAAGCTAACTTATCTCCTCTTAAGAGATGCCTAAGTTGGATAGCTTGTCACCTAGGTGGCCACAGCAGTAACCAAAACAAATACCTTAGGATGAACATTTTGGAGCTTTCTGTGGAATGCTATTTATACACCACGAGGTCCTGTTCCAACAAGCTTCTTGTAAGTATAATCCTAAAACAAAAGATGAACCGAGTATTGTTCTGAAACTTTATGATTGGGTAGAGAAATTGCTTTATTTAATTTTGAAGTAACTGGCTCTTTCCTGGTGCAGGATGTTTTTTAGCAACACAGCAAAACTGTTTTTTACTACGCACATAACACTTCACAACCTGAGAGCTGACAAATTCTTGAAGCTCAAATTCTACTCATATGTGCAGATGTGGCTGGGTTGGAGGGCAGAAGGGCTCTGCAGTGGGACCTCGACCGCCCGGACAGATGGGCAGAGTCCAAGGGGATGGTGCTCAATAAGTCCAAGTGCCAGGGGCTGCACTTTGGCCGCAACAACCCCATGCAGAGATACAGGCTGGGGTCGGAGTGGCTGGAGAGCAGCCAAACAGAAAGGGATCTGGGGGTGCTGATTGATACCCGCATGAACATGAGCCAGCAGTGTGCCCAGGTGGCCAAGAGAGCCTTTGGCATCCTGGCCTGCATCAGGAATGGTGTGGCCAGCAGGAGCAGGGAGGTCATCTTGCCCCTGTACTCTGCAGTGCTTAGACCGCACCTTGAGTACTGTGTCCAGTTCTGGGCCCCCCAGTTTAAGAGGGACATTGAGGTGCTTGAACGTGTCCAGAGAAGGGCAACGAGGCTGGTGAGAGGCCTCGAACACAAGCCCTATGAGGAGAGGCTGAGGGAGCTGGGATTGTTTAGTCTGGAGAAGAGAAGGCTCAGGGGAGACCTTATTGCTGTCTACAACTACCTGAGGGGTGGTTGTAGCCAGGAGGAGGTTGCTCTCTTCTCTCAGGCAGCCAGCACCAGAACAAGAGGACACAGCCTCAAGCTACGCCAGGGGACATTTAGTCTTGAGGTGAGGAGAAAGTTCTTCACTGAGAGAGTCATTGGCTTCTGGAATGGGCTGCCCAGGGAGGTGGTGGAGTCGCCATCCCTGGAGCTGTTCAAGGCAGGATTGGATGTGGCACTTGGTGCCATGGTCTAGCCTTGAGCTCTGTGGTAACTGGTTGGACTTGATGATCTATGAGGTCTCTTCCAACCTTGGTAATACTGTGATACTGTGATACTGTGATATGAGTAGCCCTTCTGAGAAGACACAATGACAATACAATGAGGATGATAAGCCTTCTTATTCTTTAGCATAGATTTTGGGTTTTTCTCCTGTTTTCACAGAGACCACAAATGATATGAATTATACAGACACTAGATTTGTCATTCCAAGTGTTCTTTCACTGATCAAGTATTTTGTCACTGTTTTTTGTTACCTGTGGGACTCATGCTGTGTTAAATAAGCAGATCAGGTGACAGAGAGGGTGAAGTACAAAGAACATGAAATAATTGTACTAGTCCTCCAGACTGAAATTACGAATGATGTTAAAGAGATAGAAAATACCTATGTGAAAGGAGAATCTTAATTGTGACCTAGTTGGTTTTTATTAGAGTTAATTAGGTCAGTGGAGCTGACCTAATTTTTTAATTAATAAATTGATTCCAAAGGAGCACATGAAAATATTGCCAGACTTTCATAAACCAGTCAGGATAATTACATTGTATAGATTACAAACCTAGTTTGCAACCACTGATTTTTCATGTATAGAATCATGGAATCATAGAATGGTTTAGGTTGGAAGGGACCTCAAGGATCATCCAGCTCCAACACCCTGCCACAGGCAGGGACATCTCCCACTAGAGCAGGTTGCTCAAGGCCTCATCCAGCCTGGCCTTAAACACCTCCAGGGAGGAAGTATCCACAACCTCCCTGGGCAACCTGTTCCAGTGTCTTACCACCCTCACTGTAAAGAACTTCCTCCTAACATCCAGTCTAAATCTCCCCTCCTCCAGCTTAAACCCATTACCCCTCATCCTGACATTACTAGACTGTGTAAATAGTCCCTCCCCAGCCTTCCTGTAGTCTCCCTTCAGATACTGGAAAGCCACTCTAAGGTCTCCTCAAAGCCTTCTCTTCTTCAGGCTGAAGAGCCCCAACTCTCTCAGCCTGTCCTCATAGCAGAGCTGCTGCAGCCCTCTGATCATCTTCGTGGCTCTCCTCTGGACTCGCTGTCCTTCTTGTGTTGGGGGCTCCAGAACTGCACACAGTACTCCAGGTGGGGTCTGATGAGAGCAGAGTAAAGGAGGAGAATCACCACCCTTGCCCTTGAATTTGATTACTTAGGTTCTTACACAACTACCTACAGTAGGTATTTGTGTACAGTACAGAACCTACAACTAGGTTCTTCAACTACCAAACTTTCTTTGTACTACTTGGGAAAATTCCTAAGCATAAACTTTTGATATTTTCCCTATTTCCAAATATAAAATACATATTATTTTATAAACCAGAGGACATTATCCAAACTGTCGGTAAATTTCCTATTTTTTCTTCTATTAGTGTCTTACAGTTAATGTGATTCTTCTTTACACTCAATTTCTCTGTTGTTATTTAACTATTTTCATGTTGCCTTAGAGAATATTAAATATTCCTAATAATTATAGGACATTTTAATAGTTTTTCAATATTATAAATAATCAGAAAGGTACTTCACCAAGGAAAAAAAAATGTAGACCTGATGAACTGTTTTATGTTATCAAAGAAATTTTGAACTCATTTAGATTAGGTTACCACTAAGACTATCTAGTTGGCAGTCAGTCACTAGTGGTGTTCCCCAAGGATCAGTGCTGGGCCCAGTCCTGTTCAATATCTTTATTGATGATCTGGATGAGGGGATTGAGTCCAGCATCAGTAAGTTTGCAGATGACACCAAGCTAGGAGCAGGTGTTGATCTGTTGGAAGGTAGGAGAGCCCTGCAGAGGGACCTGGACAGGCTGGATGGGTGGGCAGAGGCCAATGGGATGAAATTTAACAAGGCCAAGTGCAGGGTTCTACACTTTGGCCACAACAACCCCAAGCAGCTCTACAGGCTGGGGACAGAGTGGCTGGAGAGCAGCCAGGAAGAAAGGGACCTGGGGGTACTGATAGATAGTAGGCTGAAGATGAGCCAGCAGTGTGCCCAGGTGGCCAAGAGAGCCAATGGCATCCTGGCCTGTATCAGGAACAATGTGGCCAGCAGGACAAGGGAGGTTATTCTGCCTCTGTATTCAACACTGGTCAGGCCACTCTTTGAGTACTGTGTCCAGTTCTGGGCTCCTCAATTCAAGAGAGATGTTGAGGTGCTGGAATGTGTCCAGAGAAGGGCAATAAAGCTGGTGAAAGGCCTGGAACACAGCCCTGTGAGGAGAGGCTGAGGGAGCTGGGAGTGTTTAGCCTGGAGAAGAGGAGGCTCAGGGGTTACCTCATTGCTGTCTACAACTACCTGAAGGGAAGTTGTAGCCAGGTGGGGGTTGCTCTCTTCTCCCAGACCACCAGCAATAGAACAAAGGGACACAGTTTGAAGTTGTGCCAGGGGAGGTCTAGGCTGAATGTTAGGGGGAAGTTCTTCCCTGAGACAGTGATTTGCCATTGGAATGGTCTGCCCAGGGAGGTGGTGGAGTCATCATCCCTGGAGGTGTTCAAGAAAAGAGTGGCTGAGGCACTTAGTGCCATGGTCTAGTTGACTGGGTAGAGCTGGGTGCTAGGTTGGACTGGCTGCTCTTGGAGGTCTCTTCCAACCTGGTTGATTCTATGATTCTATGATTCTATTTTCACATGCCTTACAATTTGAAAATTAATTGTAAGAAACTATAGAATGAAAAAGTTTTATAATCTGAGTAAGAATGTTCATATTAGAACATAAAACCAGACAACAGAATCACAGAACACTGATGAAGTCACCCTTCAGTCTCCTCTTCTCCAGACTAAAGACTCCCAGCTCCCTCAGTCTCTTCTTGTAAGAGAGATGTTCCATTCCCTTCATCACCTTTGTGGTTCTGTGCTGGACTCTCTTAAGCAGTTCTATGTCCTTCTTGAACTGGAGTCCCAGAACTGGACACAGTACCCCAGATGCTGTCTCACCAGGGCATAGTAGAGGAGCAGGAGAACCACTCTTGATCTACTAACCACACATCTTCTAATACACCCCAGAATGGCACCGGCCCTCCTGGTCCCAAGAGCACATTGCTGGCTCGTGGTCAACCTCCCATCCACTAGGACTCCCAGATCCTTTTCCCCTTGACTGCCTTTCAACAGATCAGTCCCCAAACTATACTGATACTTGGGGTTGTTCTTTCCCAGGTGCAAGACTCTGCACTCACCCTTGTTGAATTCCATTAAATTTCTTCCTGCCCAACCCTCCAGGCCATCCAAGTCTCTCTGAATGGCAGCACAGCCTTCTGGTGCATCAGCCACTCCACCAGTTTGGTGTTACCAACAAACTTGCTGACAGTGCACTCTGTGCCCTCATCCAGGTCATCGATGAATATATTGACCAGAACTAGTCCCACTACTGACCCCTGTGGGACTCCACTAGCTACAGGCCTCCAACTAGACTCCATCCCATTGACCGCAACTCTCTGACTTCTTTCCTTCGACGAGTTCACAATCCATCTCACTACCTGATCATCCAGTCATAATAAGGGTGGAAGTTACTTAGTTAACAGCAAGAAATAGTGAATTCTAAGTATATCATGGAGTATGATATAGTGGACAAAGCACTAGGTTCTGAGTCAGGAGAGAAATGCTACATCCCAAGATGGCTGCTATCAAACACAAAAATTTTCACTTTACCACTTTCTGCCTAGTGGCTGACCCAACCCTCACCCTTGACACCCAAGAAGGTCAGTATGTTAGAGCACATGTTGGGAACGAGACATACAGAGTATAGCAAAAAGAATCCTGTTCTAGATAGTTGTGGGGTTAACTGGTATGGGAAAAGTCTGGAAATTTACCTAAGTGAATTGCAGCAAGTATATTATTTTTCCTTCATTTTTTCTCCTTTCTTTCATACTCCAGCAACTTTGGGTGAAACAGTAAATTAGATTTGGTTTCACAAGAGAGAATTTTTTGCCTTTCACAATCAACAGCTAGCATCAGTGCAAAAGTTAACAAATGCAAAGCTCTGCTATACCTGTAGTGTTACTATGAGCAGGAAATGGGAGGATCGGTGTAAAGATCCATCCTCCCAGTTCTGTATGGTACATTTATGTCTGAAGAGGAGTGAAGTGGCATAAAACCTTTCCTAAAGGATTGTACTTTGAAAGAACTGAATGAAACAGACACACTGAAAGTTGTGTGTGTACAGGGGCTATGCTAATGGTAATTTCCTTGCTGGTACCACCTCAAATAGTACATTTGTCACTACGGTGCTGAATAGCAAATGCCAAAATCAATGCTCCTTTTCACTCGCTGACAAAAAGCGCTGCCTTGAGCCAGTTTGCAGAACAATGGACCAATGAGGTCAGCAGTAACAAGAAGCTTAAAAACAGTGAGGAACTGAGTTTCTCCTTGTGCTGTCCTACAACTCCTTTCATGTCTCTCTGATGTGATAGGAACATTCTGAAAAATACGTAGATCGTTTGGAAATCATGCAAAGACTCCAAGTGACTTGGGTACCCAAGTACTTACTCTCGCTAGGTAAGAACATGAGCCTCCCGATTCACGGAACAATACGTTACTGTCCTCTAATCAAAAAAAATTACTATCCCCAGTGACAACACAATATAAAACCCATGCAAGTCTACATATGAGTTCTAAGTGTTCTGTAACAAATTAAAACAACAAAACCAAATCATATCTGAAATCAAACAAAGACAGATCCTAAAACAAACAAAGATCCAAAACCACAACTGTTTTTAAAGAGCAACTGGACATTTTTACATTATATTTTGTGTACTCTGACATTCTTGTACTTTCAAGGTAAAAAATATTAAAGATTACTTTATTCATTGTAATGGTATGGGCAGGATTTATTCCAAAATTAATATCATTGATTAATTTTGATAGTCAGAAATCTCACCACTGCGATGGTTTCGGTGTTACCCACCCCCTCACACTTAAGAAAATCACTCAGATTAGACTCATCCACTGGAAATTAAAGAATGAAGCTTTATGTTTACAGCTTAGCTAAATATACAAGCAGATATTTACAATCTATACAGCTATAGACAGAAATAGACAAGTTTAAAAGGTACTACAGAAACACAACAGCTGTCCCAGAAACCAGAGTCCCCAGGAGGGGCTCTCACTCACTCTTCCACCTCCTTCCCACCCCTCTACCTTACCCCAGACTTTGCCTTACATTCAAGGTGAACTTGGAAGGTCGGCCACGGGGATTAGGAAGCAGATGGATTAGTCACACAGACAGCAGGTTAGGTTAGAGAGAGAGAAGTGCAACCCCAAAGACAGAGAGCAAACAACTGTGTTATCTATATTTATGTTCTTAGTCAGCAAGACTAAGAGCGCAGTAGACATCATCATTGTTTCCTTTTCACAGCCTATAATCTAATCCTTGTCACCAAAATATTCTAGCTAGGCTCATACTAGCACAGCCACAGTCTATGATTTTTAATAATAGGTTCTTTGCACTGTCATGAAAAGTATTACACAGAGGAAAAACAGGGAACCTAGAACACTTAAGAAACAACTAGCAATAATATAACAAACATTGGACTATTTTTTTCAGAGAATCTCGTGGCCGATATGCTGCTTGCCCTTGAAGGAGACCCAAGAGGCTGCCTTGTGATAAGAATTCAGTTATAGAGAAGCTTTTGAATATTTACTCACAAAATATTGTCTCTGGATTCCCAGGACTGAATTATAGTTTCCAAACAGTATCCAAACACTTGGAGTTCTGTTGGTGTCTTAATAGCCATTGAGAGGCTTTTAGATCTTCCCAAGCTCCAACAGGGTGCCGGGAAAGGGGCAGGTGATCTCTGGCCTGATCCTGGTTTCTCTTGGACTCCAGACTTGGCATGGAGGTTTGCAGAGGTGTAAGAAGGAAGTTTTGCAGATGTGCAGAGAGCATAATGTCAGTGGCACTTCTCTCCACGTCATGAGGCACTTAATGCCTTCTCCTGCTAAACTTGAAGCACAGCAAGTTTCCAGGTAGTCAAAGCTTGTACTTCAAAGCTAAGCTAGTCTGAAGCACACTGTCAGAGCATAACATATCGAGGCAGGACAGGACATGCTGCCAGAGCAGAGCACCCTGCTTGCAACTTAGCTCCATTTGTATTATTTTCCTGAGTGTAATGGCTCCTTTGATCACAGAGATTCACCAATCAGAATGGCACTTTGCCAAACTGACCATATTAAGTGAAACCAGGGTTTGCTTAGTCTTATTTGGACAAGACACTAACAAGTGCATAAACACCTGTTGGTACCTGTTCATCACTTCGTGAGGGAATATAATGGCCCAAGCCTGTTTTCCTCCTGCCCTTGTTTCCTCCATCAGCAGAAGGGTGGGGCAAGCCTGTTTTAGGCCTGTTAGCCTTCCAAGGCATTCATGGAACAATATATACTACAAATGAAACATCAAAAGAATAGCCCTCTGTAGCAGATCATTATGTAATGCTTGCAAATACTTTGGTACAGTCTAAATTTTTTGCACCTATATCTTCATTTTACAGGCAAGGTTGCTAATGACTGTGCATATAATAGATTTTATTTGGATTTGTAGCAAGCCTTTGATCAAGCTTTACATGACAGGCTTCAGCTTAAAACTGCAAGCTTCAGAGATCCAGATTAAAACACAGGAAAGGATAAAGAACTAGTTAATAAATAGAGTAGTAATTGTGTGGTGGAAATAAAAATAACTCACTGTGATTTTGCACGGGTCAGTGTTCACATCTGAAAGTGTTAACATATGCAGAACACCTAATTAACTGCCCTTAAATGCAAGGATGGCACAGAGTTACATGGAAAGGTGGATGGCAGCATTCCATGGGGGTGGTAGTGCAAAGAGAACTGTGGTACATTTCTCTCAAGAAGCACAGCCACTTTTTCTCTGAGGTAATTCAGCTGCCAAAGGCCCAGTGCTGGATTCAGATGTGCTAGCAAGTACACCAAGCAGCCTCATTTTATGCCTGAACACCAGATTATCACTATGACAAGCTGTTGTCTCTGTATCTGCTTTTGCTTTCCTGCACACTTTCTCATAACCCCATATCACCGACGCAGCCTCTAGTGCTGTTCCATATGCTCTGCTGTGGGGCAAGAAGGGAGATAAGGATTTATACTGTCACTGAATTAGCTCTCCTGAGTGAATATCATTCAGCAAGCTGGATAAAGTCTGTTAGCTTATGGCCTAGGGAAGAAGAAGAAAAAAAAAAAAAAACAACAACAAAGCAGCACAATAAACTATATCAAAATCTGCAAGCTTTTAAAATTGCCTACAATTTTGAGAGCTTACAGTTCTGTTTCTCATACTCATTTACATGCATTTCTTCAATGTAGATTAAGTTCCTAAATCCAAATATAAAAACTGTAAATAAAAGTGGACTGGTTTTAAAGAGGTTTAACTTTTTCATTTTGCACCAATTTCATCCTTGGGTACCAAGTTCTTAGGAAAAAACAAATAATTCTAGTGTAATATTTAGGTACTTAAGCCAAACTGCAGAGCTTTGATTGGCAATTGACCTTTAAAATTTGCACTATGTTTCACAAGTATGTTAAGGTAAAACACTTGCGTCACAACAACCCCATGCAGAGATACAGGCTGGGGTTGGAGTGGCTGGAGAGCAGCCAAACAGAAAGGGATCTGGGGGTGCTGATCGATACCCGCCTGAACATGAGCCAGCAGTGTGCCCAGGTGGCCAAGAAAGCCAGTGGCATCCTGGCCTGCATCAGGAATGGTGTGGCCAGCAGGAGCAGGGAGGTCATTCTGCCCCTGTACTCTGCACTGGTTAGACCGCACCTTGAGTACTGTGTCCAGTTCTGGGCCCCCCAGTTTAAGAGGGACATTGAGATGCTTGAACGTGTCCAGAGAAGGGCAACGAGGCTGGTGAGAGGCCTACGAGGAGAGGCTGAGGGAGCTGGGATTGTTTAGCCTGGAGAAGAGGAGGCTCAGGGGAGACCTTATTGCTGTCTACAACTACCTGAGGGGTGGTTGTAGCCAGGAGGAGGTTGCTCTCTTCTCTCAGGCGGCCAGCACCAGAACAAGAGGACACAGCCTCAAGCTACGCCAGGGGAAATTTAGTCTTGAGGTGAGAAGAAAGTTCTTCACTGAGAGTCATTGGCTACTGGAATGGGCTGCCCAGGGAGGTAGTGGAGTCGCCGTCCCTGGAGCTGTTCAAGGCAGGATTGGACGTGGCACTTGGTGCCATGGTCTAGCCTTGAGCTCTGTGGTAACGGGTTGCACTTGATGATCTATGAGGTCTTCCAACCTTGGTGATACTGTGATACAAATCAGTGTGTTGTGTGTCCGGTCTGCCTGTCATGCCTGTCCCAGTGTGTGACTCTGGTAGTCTCCCTCTCTCTTGCATTCCCTGATAGTCTTTTCCTGTGCACTCTCCTGAACTGTTGTGATAACTGCTATGTCATGCCCTGATCCATATATCATGCACTATTTGTCCACCCAGACATGTCACACTGTTTGCCATGGTCCTGGTTGCTAGCAGTTAGAGGGGCTTGGCCACCATTACTACTAGCCTCTCCCAGATCCTATCCACTGCTGCTGCGCCACAAACTGCAGCATCTGATGACTCCTTTGGCTCTCTCTCCGAGGCTCTCCATGTTGTACTCCCACCCTGTAGTTCTACCTCAGCAGAGCAATCAGTTGCAGATCATGTCAGCACTGGAACTGCTCAACTCAGTGAATTGGGTTTAGGACTTTCAGTAAACGTTATAAATCCTTTTTGTTTGTTTGTTTTTGCTTGTTTATTTGTTTGTTTTTGCTTGTTTGTTTGTTTGTTTTTTGTTAAGAACTCACGTTAATGTTATTTAAATGTTCCAGCCCAATCAAATAATAAACATAGGAATAAAGACTGACTAGAAATCTTTGCAGGTGTCTGCCAATTTGTCAGACAAAAATATGTCAATACATGCTATGTAGCTCATGCACAATGCGTCTCCCCCAGTCAAGATGGTGTGCAATCTGCTGCCTACAGATATCCTGTTCTTTCCCAGCAAACCTTATGTGTCTTGAAAATCATATACATGTGATGGGTAGACCTTGGCTGGCTGCCAGACTCCCACCCATCTGCTCTCTCACTCCACGCTCCTTAACAGAACGGAGGGAGAAAGATGAGGAACCTCATGAGTCAAGTTAAAGATGGATCACTTATCAATTAACCACCATGGGCAAAACAGACTTGAGCTGGGGAAAATAAACTTAATTTATTGCTAACTAAAATAAAGTTCATTGGTGAGAAATAAAGACCATCCCCCAAAAAATCCTCAAACTAAAAAACCAGCACCAACAGCCACAATAAAAGCCCAAACAAAAAAAAAGCCCACCCTCTGTCCCCCTGTCCCTTTCTACCAGGTTCATCTTCACTTCTTCCATCCCAGTTCCTCTACACACACCTGAAAGAGTGCCATGGAATAAGAAATGATAGTTATGATCAGTTCACAACACTTTGTCTCTGCCACTCCTACATCTTCAGAGAATCACAGAATCATAGACTGGTTTAGGTTGAAAGGGACATCAAAGATCATCCAGTTCCAACTCCCCACCATAGACAGGGACACTTCCCACTAGAACAGGTCATTCAAGGCCTCATCTAACCTGGCCTTGAACACCTGCAGGGAGGGAGCATCCACAACCTTCCTGGGCAACCTGTTCCAGTGTCTCACCACCCTCACTGTAAAGAACTTCTTTCTAACATCTAGTTTAAATCTCCCCTCTGACAGTTTAAACCTATTACTCTTCATCCTGTCAGCACAAGGCCTTGTAAATAGTCCCTCCCCAACCTCCCTGTAGCCCCCTTCAGATACCTGAAGGCCACTGTAAGGTCTCCTCAAAGTCTTCTCCAGGCTGAAGAGCCACAACTCTCGTAGCCTGTGTTCATAGGGAAGGTGCTCCAGCCCTCTGATCATTTTCATGGCCCTCTTTTGGACTTGCTCCAACAGTTTGATGTCCTTCTTGTGTTAAGGGCTACAGAACTTTACACAGTTCATGCTGTTCCACTGTGCCGGTGTGGGGTTTCTCCCACAGTATACAGTATTGCACAAACTTTTCCAGTGTAACTATTGTTCAGGAACTACTCCAGTGTGAATCTTTTCCATGGGGTGTAGTCCTTCAGGAACAGACTACATGTGTGGGTCCCTGAAGGGCCAAGATTCCTGCCAGAAAGCAAGCTGTCTTATGAGTTTCTCCCCATAAGTTGCAGCTCCAGCAGCTTTCTCTAAGGGAATACTCACCTGCTGAAACACAAGGTCTTCCAATGGCTGCAGGTGGTAACTCTGCTAATTCAAGAGAGATGTTGAGATACTGGAACATGTCCAGAGAAGGGCAACGAAACTGGTGGGAGGCCTGGAACACAGCCCTGTAAGAAGAGGCTGAGGGAGCTGGAGGTGTTTAGCCTGGAGAAGAGGAGGCACAGGGTTGACCTCATTGCTGTCTACAACTACCTGAAGGGAGGCTGTAGCCAGGTAAGGGTTGGTCTCTTCTGCCAAGCAACCAGCAACAGAACAAGGGGACACAGCCTCAAGCTGTGCCGGGGGAGGTCTAGGATGGATGTTAGGAGGAAGTTCTTCACAGAGAGAGTGATTGGCATTGGAATGGGCTGCCCAGGAAGGTGATGGATTTGCCATCCCTGGAGGTGTTGAAGAAAAGCCTGGCTGAGGCACTTAGTGCCATGGTCTAGTTGACTGGATAGGGCTGGGTGTTATGTTAGACTGGATGATCTTGGAAGTCCAACCTGTTTCATTCTGATTCTATGATTCTATTGTTAACCTCCAGTGGCTGCAGTGGGACAACCTATGTCACCATGATCTTCATCATGGACTATAGGGGAATCTATGCCTGGAGCACCTCCTCCACCTCCTTCTTCTGTCACTTTGGTATCTGCAGGGCTATTTCTCACACTTTTTTTTTATTCTCTTCTCACTTCCTGTGTGACATTTTGTCCTTCTTGAATATATTTTCCTTGGGGTGCCATTGGCTATGTGCAGTACAGGGAAGGAAGCAGCCTCTTCTTTAAAAGGCAGCCCTTAGAGCCCTTGAATGCCAACACCTCAGCACTTGCACCTGGTAAACACATTAATTATTCATATTGAACATTTTTACTGTACAGGCATAGTACTTCATGTGAGCTTTTGCCTACATAATGCATGTGTATTACATGTATTGTAGTATATATTATTACACATATATGTTATATGTATTTTATAATACTTGTGCATAAAGCAGATCCTTTGTACAATGAATGTGTAAGAAGTAAAACTGAACTGTACCCTTGTGCTAGATACAGCTAATATTGCTGAATGTTTCAGATTCTTAGGTACTTCATGAATTAGAATTTGGAGTAGGAAAAAGACATCAAATTGTGGAAGATCAGTCTTCCTGTTCAAAGATCTGAGGAGCAGAGCTCTTATTTCTCCATGAATAGTCCAAATCTGGGACATTTAAGTATTCCTTTATCTTCTGAGTTTTTGTAGTCAGAGTACATTCAGTTCCTTTCCTTGAACATCATAAATGGTTCTCCTTATCTCCAGATGCTTACTATATTAGTCACTCACTAAAGTGTGAATATTTACACATTTTACTGTTCAATCCAACCCTATTATGCATGATTACTCCTATAGCCCTTGTCTCACAGGATTACAGGATCACAGGATGTTAGGGGTTGGAAGGGACCCAAGGAGATCATCAAGTCCTCCCCCCCAGAGCAAGACAATACTAACACAGATCACAGAGGAACACATCCAGACAGGCCTTGAAAGTCTCCATAGGAGTCTATGTCTCCATCAAAATTACATCAATTCATACAGAGTTTTCTTCCTCAAATTAGTATTTCCTCTGTACTCTGTGAAAAGTTTTCCTTTCATTGCTTTTTATCTATTGATTTTCAGCATTGTTGGTTGCTCATCAGTCCTTGCCTACGAAATCAGGTCATATTTAAGAATGTATTTTATTTTTTCTTCATTGTTATTGCATGTGTTCCTTTTAACTCATTATCAGTCAAAACTGCACTATTCCATTGGGCTTCTCAAATGCCTCTAGGTAAACTTCTCTCTGCTTTACAATACTTGCACTTCATGCATTTATAGATATACTACAATTTCTCCCAAAGAAATATCTCAAATTCTACAGAGGTTAATTATTTTATATACATCTTCTCAGAAATTGCTTTGGAGTATATTCTTTCAGATTTCTTTTAGTCACAGAGTAGACAATTTCACCTCAGTTTCTACATCATCAATGTCCTCAATGCTCTTAAAATTAAAGGAACATCAGTGTATAGAAACCAAAAACTAGCTCACTTCACAGAATCACAGAATCATAGAATAAACCAGATTGGAAGAGACCTCCAAGATCATCCAGTCCAACCTAGCACCCAGCCCTGTCCAATCAACTAGACCATGGCATTAGGTGCCTCATCCAGCCTTTTCTCCAGGGATAATGACTCCACCACCTCCCTGGGCAGCCCATTCCAATGCCAATCACTCTCTCTGGCAAGAATTTTCTCCTAACATTCAGCCTAGACCTGCCCTGGCACAACTTGAGACTGTGTCCACTTGTTCTGTTGCTGGCTGCCTGAGAGAAGAGACCAACCCCCACCTGGCTACAGCCTCCCTTCAGGTAGTTGCAGACAGCAGTGAGGTCACCCCTTAGCCCAGAGTCTACATTTATGCTATTGTACAGAAGTCTGAGATATTTTAAACAGTCATATCATGGCTGTCACTGCCCATTCTGTCTTTTTTTATTAAAACAAAAGTAAACAAACCACAAAAAACAACCAACCAACCAACCAACCAAAATCCTTTAGTATAAGGCCTGCCAAACAGCACAGGTCTTTGAATAATGTTGTATTTTTTACTCATACAGTAACTGGAGAAGTATCTTCCTAAAAAAACAAATACTGGGAAATCATTGTTAGAGGTTTGAGTTAACCTTTCCAACTCAGTAGAATAAATTGCATCTTTTGCAAAAAATAGCAAAAATATTAAATTTATTAGAGAAGCCTCCAAAATGAAATGAAGTAATTGTAGTCACTTAGCCACTTGAGCTTTCTGGACAGAAGACATTTGGAATATAACAGTAAAATTGCAGAAGTCAGAAAGAATTGAGAAGGCTAAAATGAGACGATAAACAAAAATGGTGGGAGGAGAAGGAAAGAAGCCATCTAACTATCATATTAAAAGTAATTCTGAGAAAGGACTACAAAGATTTTAGGGCACAGTAAGTGAAGGACATATTTTTCAGTAAGACAGGAAATAGTCTCTTGTAATTTCATTTCTCATACTGTTCAGCAAGTCAACATTTTGTATGGATCGTTGGAAACATAGATTCCTAAATGTAATAACTTGCACCGTCCTTTTAGTGTCTCACACAAAAAGGGATAGTACTACAATTAGAAAAAGAAATTCAGGTGTTAAAATTTATTTGATCCTTTGCAGCATTTATGTAAGAAAACTGGCTTGCAGCCTTCATTCGGATTTTGATTGGATTTCTTCCTCCCCCTTATTTACCGATGTTAATCCAGTGAGCAATGACATGTTAAGATTAACGTCTTTCCATGTACAGCACAAAAGAGTTCTTAAGTATAAAGACTTATAAAGAGCAGAACACATTTTCATCCTGACAATATCAGTAGCAAGTGAGGGGCAATTAAAACTTCAAACCAGAGGACAAGAATTTTTCAGAAATTTGTGCAGCAAACTGAGTCTTTGCACTATGGCATCTGTCCTTCAGTCCCCCCTGCAGTCTAGAAACCATTCAGGGGCTCTGTGAGTTACAGTGAGCTATGCACTGTCTTTGAATCTCTAGGAAAATAGTTCTTTTCCTCCATTTTTAGGAATGATTATGCATCTGTTGTCTACTTTTCTGAAGTATCTATTATCTAAGAGAACTGCACATTCTTCCTTTAGAAGCTGTGACTTGAGCTCCTTCTTGGCCTTTTGTCACCCTGTTCTGAGCTGCAGATGCCTCATCTTGGTGTCCAGGGGTACCCCAAATTCCTCTCTATTCCCTCTCACTCCATGGGTTTGAATGTGAAAAGAAAGGTGCAAAAACCTGCTTCCCTGCAGGCTTGAAGGGGGACAGCAAAAGGTGTCTTTCTGAATGAGACCTGACCCATGTGGAAGCCTGCACTGGAATCGGGCCAGTTGTTGGCTGGGTTTTTGCACCCAATATAAATGGTAAATGGACACTTTGTCTAGAAAAAGGATAAATAGAGCAAGGATTCCTGCCTTGAGGGTTTCTGCCTTGAGACTTCCCATCTTGAGAGTCCCCTGCCACTGCAAAGGATAGGTTCCTGCTGTGAATGGACTGTCCCCACTTTTGGACGGCTCCTACCTTTTGTATGGCTCTTGATTTTATCCTGTCCCTGCTTTTGGATGGTTCTCCCCACTTTTGCACCCTTCTGTGCAAACCTGCAGGCTTGGCAAGCCCTGGGGTCCTTTTGAGAGAATGCTGGAGGCATTTGGACCACACTGTCTCAGGCCCTATCAGTAGCCAACTTACTGACTGCCTTCCAGACTGGGGGACCCTAGCAGTTTTGGCTTTCTCCTGCCACTGTGAAGGCAGCATCTATCCACAACCACCCCACTCAGGAAGAAGTGCTTGAGACAATTCCGAGTTTGGTGGCTCAGTCACTCACCTAAGGGCTTCCGTGGTGTGGATCTCTATTACTGGATATTTCCTGCAGCATCAGAAGGCTGCTCCTGCAGAAGAATCCAGTAAGGATACTGCCAAATGCCTATCTCACCTCTGTGAGTAAGCTGTTCCCTTAATCTTCTGCTCAGCCTCATAGATAGTGGGGTAAAGCTGTGTTTGTAGCTTAAACCTTTCTATTGCCTGACTTCTGAAATATCTAAATTTATCTATAATATCCTTTTTTTGGAAGATATTCTGAAGTAAACTGAATCTGTTAATAAACTAAATTAATTTTTTGTATATAGCTTTGGGAGCATGGTTCCAGGAAAATAAAATAATTATACTTTTTATAATTCTTGGCTCAGCCATGTTAATTCCCTGCCTCCACGACACTTAGTAGGCAAATGCTTAGGTGGAGATGAAGCAAGCAGAAAGCACTGCATTCTACAGATGTCTTCATCTTACACAGTGCAGGATTGTTACTTACTGTGAGCTTACCCCACAACTTTTGAAGAAGCAGTACATGAACAAACCAGATGCACCCTGCTACAACCATATACTTCCATATAATTCTGGCAACCATATATTGCCAGAATTCATGCTTGAAATTGAAGACACGTGGAAAACCTCAAAGAAACAGTTTTGTTGATTGACTTTAGGAGATGCAGTTATGCCACTGTGACCACGATATAGAAGAGCTATTCGGTGCAGATAAACCAATGGTCTGATAGTTAATTAACAGTACCTTACACCAAATCTTCCTTTTTTACAGTTTTGCATTTTCACTTCACTCAAATGTTAAGCTTTTGAGTCTGAGGACAGATAGAATAAAACAATCAGTATTCATCAAAGTGTTTCAGCAGTCTCCTAGATGCTGACCCACAGAGAGTAATGAGGGAAAATGTAGATGCGAAGTCATTTTGTTTCTTCATGCTCAGCTTAATTACAGCTATATAATGGGACAGCAGACTGACAGAGTGACAAGTGTACCTGCAGAGAATGGGCTCCATTTTCAAAATTTGTCTCAGTTAAGTGAAATTTATGAAGCTGAAAACAAAGTGACAGAAGTAATAGCTTTAGGAAGAGAAGCAAGTGACAGAATTGCTTTTCCTTTTAAAAAAAGTAATTATTATAGCAAATATTTGAAAAATAAAATATCTAATCATGAATATTTTTTAAATACATATTTGACAATATGATGGTTTGGGTGTTACCTGCCCCCTCCATCCCCTCCTTAAGAAAATCAACCAGACTAGACTCAGCAGCTGGAAATTAAAGAATGAAGCTATACAAAATCATAGAATCATAGAATCAAGCATGTTGGAAGAGACCTCCAAGATCATCTAGTTCAACCAGGCACCCAGCCCTATCCAATCAACTAGACCATGGCACTAGGTGCCTCAGCCAGTCTTTGCTTGAACACCTCCAGGGATGGTGACTCAACCACCTCTCTGGGCAGCCCATTCCATATTTACAGCTTAGCACAATATACAAGCAGGTATTTACAATATCTACAGCTATAGACAGAAACATGCAAGTTGAAAAGGTAATACAGAAACACAACAGGCCTCCTAGAAACCAGAGTCCCCAGGAGGGACTCCAAACCACCCTTCCACCCCCTTTCCACCCTTCTACCTTATCCCAGACTTTGCCTTACGTTCAAGGTGAGTTTGTAGAAGCAGCCAGGGGGGTTAGGAAGCAGATGGATTAGTTACTCAGACAGCAGGTTAGAAAGAGAAGTGCAGCCAAAGCCAGAAAGCAACTCTATGTTTATGTTGTTTTGATACATGTCAACAAGCCTGTTGGTGAAGTAAACATCATCATTGTTTCCTTTTCACAGCCATTAATTCCTCTCACTAAAATATCCCAGCTAGGTTCAAACTAGCATAGATAAGTATAAAGAGAAAAAAAGGAACAAAAGACTTAATCCTGGTTACATGAATCTCTTCCCAATTTGTTGCATGCCAATTACAGGGTGATTCCCACCAGTTACATTTAAAACTCTTCTTCTGGCTAAAAGGAATGCATCACATATGAAAAGCTGAGAATTTATCGTTAGTCTCATTACAGTCTTAACAATGACATCAAAGAACTGTTATTCCAATTACACTATTTTTAACATTTTGAAGTCAAATCACATGCAGGTAGAATGATGTAGACAAAAACTGTTGTATCTATCTCTTTCTGTCATTGTGCTCAGCCTTCTGCCACTCTGCATCCTCTGGTCAATGTCTTCCACTCTTTGGGGTTTGAGGTGGCAAGTCATTAGTATACGAAGTGCTTTAAAGACAGAAGTATGATTCTAATGTTAATAGTATTTTCCTCCTCACTTTAGGATCCACTTGGGGTCATTTTTATACATACCACATTCTGCATAAGGAGACACAGTTTCAAGTTGTGCTGGGGAAAGATACAGGCTGGATGTTAGGAGGAAGTTGTTGGCAGGGAGAGTGATTGGCATTGGAATGGGCTGCCCAGGGAGGTGGTAGAGTCACTGTCCCTGGAGGTGTACAAGCAAAGACTGGCTGAGGCACTCAGTACCATGGTCTAGTCAATTGGCTAGGGCTGGGTGCTAGGTTGGACTGGATGATCTTGGAGGTCTCTTCTATGATTTTATGCTAATGCTTTTTTATTGATCATGTCTGACTATATAATCTTTCCTACTGAATACATAAAGCTGGTCGCACGACCTGTTTGGATTACACAACGATACCGAGCACCAAAGTGGCACCTTAAAGTAACTACCACTGGGTAAACCGAAACCAATTTATGAAATGTCAAGATAAAACAAAATAATCCTTTATATTTTCCAATTCACCAACAACATTATTTCAACAGCATTACACTGTTCTTTCAAAAGTGGAGACACTTTCAGAGATTTTGTTGGGGTTTTTTTCACTTTGCTCTGGTGATAAAGAAAATCTTTACAATTGCAGTCCTTGGTTCAGAATATTATAGAGCCTCTATAATAACAAAGTCAATGCTTAATTAAGAGATGACAGAAAAGAGAGGAAAACTAGGAAACTAAAGATAAGGGAAACAACAGGAGGTTGTTTGTAGAGCCTAGTGACCTTATTTTGCTCTTAATATGATAAAAATTGTGCCAATCACAGAAGAAAAACAAAACAAAAAAAAAGAAACCGGAAAAGTTTCTTTAAAATCCCTTTTTTTTTCATCACAGGATATTGTTGGGGGTTTATTTCCTGCATCTGTTTTTTAGCACTTTTATTTTTCTCCCCTCAGGGTAGTACTTAAAAATGTAACATGGTGTAAGCCAAAATGAAAAAAAAAATCCACCTGATTATACATCTGTAAGTTATTATTACTGACATGTATGCAAACCACTAACTAACACTGTGTGCCTTTCATTCAGGTTGTATTATTTCCTTGACAAGTAGCACCAAAATTACTTGGGAAGAGTGAAATACAGCCTTGAACTAGTCCCAGAGCTTATTAAACATTTAATAAGTAATAAAAATCCATCAAAGGATGGAGTTTACCTTACCTATGACAGCTGCAGGCAAGAACTGTTTTACAACTTGGCCTGAAAAGTGATTCTCTGCAAAAATGACATGAGCATAAGAGGCAGGAAAGAGGAGAAACTATTCTATTGCTAGCATTTTAACACAAAGTAATCTACAAGTAGCAACTTATTGGCTTTTACATTTATTATTATGGTGCCTCAGGAGCTAGGAGCTATGACTGCAGATTTAGTTATGCGCACTTAGCTGTGTGGATGAGCATCACTTGAGTAACATGGAAGGCTTTGATCCAGTTTCAGCTGAAGTTTCATTTTTCCTGCTTTTGCTCCTAATGATTTAGACACTATAATATCTGAAGAGTTTTAGTGCTGCTACTTTGCAGTTAATTAAGAGAGAATATGTAGTTCAGTGCTATTCTTGGCAAAACATACATGCAGTAAGCATTACACTCTCTTCTTAAATAAGAAGCTCATGGTTCAGTGAATGTGTCAAATTTTGAATTGATTTTCCATAATTCCCTATCTTTTATAAATTCTAATTATCAATTCTAAAACCTACTTATTACTTTTTGTAGCATTTGAAACTCTTCCTTTAACTACTTTTGTTTGGAGGGGTTAACAATTGGAGAAGAGATGAAATTTTCCCCAAAATTACCAACTTCGAAGTAGCCTGAAGGAGAGGAAAGAGTGGATAAAAATTGTAGCTATGCAGAAAAACCCTTGAAAATGCAGAAGATGCACAGGTGAATCGCTGCTCTCTGAGCAACAAGCATCAGTGCTGAAGAATACAAAGCAAGCAATCTTGTATCATACAGTCACAGGTTCCATTGTATTTGTTACATTTCTTTTTCCCAGTAAATCAGAAAAGGGCTATTTAATAAGCAAAACATTTTAGAACTCTGGCATTCTGCATTGCTATCAATGTGGGAGGCAGGTTTCAAATAGTGATTTTTTTTTTAATATATATATATATGTATATAAAACAAATTTTTTGAATGTCATAGCACCTAAGAGATGGCAGAAATCCTGTATCTCTCCTAAGTCATAAGAACTGAGAATGCACTAGAAAATGGTGAGTGTGATGAGTGGTTGTTTAAAGTTAGGCTGGCAATGTTTACATTAGGGTTTGGTGATCTCAGAAAAAGAAGATTAAATCATGCTAAAGCTGTCTACTTTAAGATTAGTATTTTGAGACAATTGGTTCCAGGAGGAACCTTATCGAGGATGAAATGTAGGAGAGTCCTGAAACACTGGACCTACATCCTCGAGGGTTGACATTGTTCAGTAAAGACAGTAAAGACCCCCAGACTGGTGACCTAATGTTGAACTTACCTCATTGTATTATCATCATAATGCAAAAAACTGCACCTCCTAACTGGAGAAGGCCCTTACTCAAGTAAGCCACTTACCTTTGGAGAATGCATAGTGAATTTAAAAGTAGTCATAGCTTTAAGATGTAACAAAAAAGAATCTAACCAGTGGATAATTACTAGTCTTTGAAGAAAAGGACATGGGGATATGGATAGATAGTAGGCTGAACATGAGCCAGCAGTGTGCCCAGGTGGCCAAGAGAGCCAATGGCATCCTGGCCTCTATCAGAAACAGTGTGGCCAGTAGGATAAAGGGAGGTTATTCTTGCCCTGTACTCAATACTGGTCAGGTCATACCTTGAGTACTGTGTGCAGTTCTGGGCTCCTCAATTCAAGAGAGATGTTGAGAGACTGGAACGTGTCCAGAGAAGGGTAATAAACCTGGTGAGAGGCCTGGAACACAGCCCTGTGAGGAGAAGCTGAGGGAGCTGGGGGTGTTTAGCCTGGAGAAGAGGAGGCTCAGGGCTGACCTCGTTGCTGTCTACAGCTACCTGAAGGGAGGCTGTAGCCAGGTGGGGGTTGGTCTCTTCTGCCAGGCAAGCAGCAACAGAACAAGGGGACACAGTCTCAATCTGTGCCAGGGGAAAGTCTAGGCTGTATGTTAGGAGGAAGCTCTTAACAGAGAGAGTGATTGGCATTGGAATGGGCTGCCCAGGGAGGTGGTGGAGTTGCCGTCCCTGGAGGTGTTCAAGAAAAGATGGGGCACTTAGTGCTATGGTCTAGTTGATTGGACAGGGCTGGGTGCTAGGTTGGACTTGATGAACTTGGAGGTCACTTCCAACCTGGTTGATTCTAGGATTCTATGATTAGCCATAATTAATGCATTTTATTGTATAAAGTACTTGCTGGAAATTTCAAACCAGATGATAGCTTTGCAAACCATTGCCTGGCACCTGTTTCTGCTCAGAAGTGGAATAAAACAAATATTTCTGTGTTGACTGGCTTTTGCATGATGGACAAAGAATACAGGTCTTGGACGATAAGAGAGCCCAGAATTAAAATTAACCCTTAACAAAGTATCTACCATTGAGTAAACTAAATTATGTTAAATAATTATATGTACAGAAAGTGCAAAAATAACCTGACAAGACTGTAAATTCTAATTAATCTATGAAAAAGCATACAATGTCAAATGAATGCATGGTTCAGAGCTCAGGAACAGCAACAATACACTAATATTATCAAAATAAGCACAGGTAAAGACAATATACTTCAAAAAAAAAGGAAGAAAAAAAATGCTGTCAAAATCTCCATTTGCCAACACCTACAGTGAACACTATGAAAGCAGAAAGGACAGCTGCAGTACCTCTAGCACAGAGGAACTGTTTGATGAAGCAATGGGGAATTGCAGATAGGTGAACTACCACACTAAAGCAAACTTTTTTTAAGGCCACCTTTTACTTGTTAAAATGAGGTAAAGGTGCATAAACTACTGTCATAGGAGAAGTAGAATGAACACTAACATGCAAGTAAAGAAATGTGAAATACAAAATTCCAAACTTCCAAATGGTGTGCTTATTACTACTACAGGTATATATAACAAAGGTGTGTGAGGGAGATAAAAACAAGAAAAGCTTTAATAAACTAGAGTGGGGAAAAGTATATTTCTGGGCTAGAAATACATCTGGCCAGATAGAAGCCTTGATTTGGTACTGTAAAGCTTATATTTTAAATACATATATTCTACATTCATGTTCCTTGCAGAAGGGACATGTCTTCAAAGAAGTGTTAGAGTTAATATTCATTAGGTTGACTACACACACACACACACACACAAAATGTATGAGTAGTATCTTACAGTTTTAGTTCCTGGTAAAATAGATAACTTTCTAACGAAATAAAGAACATTTCAGATCTTTGGCAGAAGTTTCCAGAACTCTCTCTGATATGTATAATGCAGGTGGAAAGATCAAATGCTCCCATGAACTTTTGCACCTTTTATGTTGGCAAAGTGAATTTAGCTATCTCTAAGTGTAAAAAAGGCTTAAGCAGTGCCATGTATAGATAAAGACAGTATGTGCCAGAGATAAGCTCAACTTGTCTTACAAGACCTAGATTGTTCTTAGACAGACATCGTTCATAATTGATACCAGAGAATCATAGAATCAACCAGGTTGGAAGACAACTCCAAGACCAGCCAGTCCAATCTAGCACCCAGCCCTAGCCAATTAAATAGACCATGGCACTAAGTGCCTCAGCCAGGCTTATCTTGAACACCTCCAGGGATGGTGACTCCACCACCTCCCTGGGCAGCCCATTCCAATGCCAATCACTCTCTCTGTTAAGAACTTCCTCCTAACATCCAGCCTAGACCTCCCCTGGCACAACTTGAGACTGTGTCCCCTTGTTCTGCTGCTGGTTGCCAGGCAGAAGAGACTAACCCCCCCTGGCTACAGCCTCCCTTCAGGTAGCTGTAGACAGCAATGAGGTCACCCCTGAGCCTCCTCTTCTCCAGGCTAAACACCCCCAGCTCCCTCAGCCTCTCTTCACAGGGCTGCGTTCCAGGCCTCCCACCAGTTTTGTTGCCCTTCTCTGGACACATTCCAGTATCTCAACATCTCTCTTGAGTTGAGGAGCCCAGAACTGGACACAGTCTTCATTCCATCATGGGAGAAATACACACAGGTGATTTCCTCACTGTAAGAAAAGAGAAGAGGCCATGATGAGAGTTGAACAGGCATTATTTTTATTGGTTTCTTTTTCACTATGCTCGCTTGATAAATGTGTTAGTAAAGACAGCTGATAGCATAGAGCTATATCCCACAATTTTGACAATAATTTTGAAGGGGAGAATGAAAGATCAGTGTTTGATTTCTCTTCCCTGTATCAAATGTGGCAACAATATGTCTGAATATTTACATTTAATATAAAATATTAACTATATTGCATTAAAGCATATTCCTGTAAACTTAACTTCGATGTATTTCTGAAAACATAAGTGCAAGCTCTAAGAAAGGCAGTATTGTCCTCTTCTGTGTTATTTTTATCCTTACAAAATAGCATATTTCAATGCCAAGAATGAAAATGTTGTTCGTTATTGTTTTCTCTTTGTTTCAGCCATGTACCAAGGACAATCTTTGTTAGAGAAACAGGTGTAGTGCAAAGAATAACTAATGAATTCAGGAGGAAGGATTTATTGTGTAGCTTTAGTAAAAGGAACTTTCTTATTCAGTCATTCAGGACCTGATCCAAGCCTCATTGAAGTCAGTTTGATTCTTTGCTCTGATTATTCAATACTGAATCAGCAGAGACAAAGTAAACACAACACGTCCTAATAAGTTCTATAGGAGCTACAATCTGGCATAAAAAAAATCAATACAGTTGCCTGTCTGGGTATCTCCCACTGTAGCTATTGTGGAATGAGTATCTTGCACCCTCTGGATTTAGACATTCAGAACGCTGATCTAAGCTAGACATCAGTGCCAGTGCCCCAGTTCTCAAAATCCCTGTCTGCTGAGAAATTCCAAACACAGCTGAACTTCGCAACCTGCAACCTTCCAGCATCTTCTGTATCTTTAAGTTTCTATCAGAGTTTTTTATCTCACAGAAAATGTTGAAACTTCAATTGATTAAGAAACATAAGTCTTAGATATGACAGTATGCAATTCCTTGAGATATGGCCCACTGAAGCTTATTACTTCACAATGCCTATTTATATTTGGCTTAGCAACATAATATGAGCCAGTAATTAAAGGTAATGGCTGACCTTAACCAGCAACCATGCCTCTACCCAAGCCACTTTGGTGAAGTACACAGTGGTTGGGGCTAGGAAGGCAAAATGGGAAAAGGGAGAAAGAAGGGGAAAAAAAAAAACAGAAAGGAAGGGAACCAATACTCAGTTTCTGATTAATAACTACTTTGCAAAGACCATGCCTTGCTTTTTTCACTGAGCATAACACCATATGGTACGGAATATCCTTTTGGTTAGTTCAGATCAGATGTACCAGTTGTGTCGCCTCCCAGATTCTTGCCCATACCTTATCTTTGTGCTGTGGGAACAGAGAGAGAAGCAGAGATCTTCCTATTCTACAAACACTTCTTAGCAATGGCTGAAAACCTGATGTGTTATCAACCACATGTTGACAACAGCATGAGAAAACGTAAAACTTATATCTGATTGTGGTGGCTATGGGCGTCACTCACTCTCCCACACAAGAATTCACCCAGACTAAACTCATGTGGATGGAAGTTAAGGAATGAAGCTTTTTATTTACAGCTTAGCACAATTTACAATCATATATACACAGCATATTACAGATATTTACAACTATATGCAGTAATACACAAAAGTAATACAGAAACACAAGACTCCTCCCAGCAGTCAGAGTGCTGAGGAGAGGAGATGAGAGGAGACGGAGAGGAGAGGGAGAGGCAGAGGAGAGGGAGAGGAGAGGGAGAGGAGAGGGAGAGGAGAGGGAGAGGAGAGGGAGAGGAGAGGGAGAGGAGAGGAGAGGAGAGGAGAGGAGNAGAAGAGAAGAGAAGAGAAGAGAAGAGAAGAGAAGAGAAGAGAGGAGAAGAGAGAAAAGAGAAGAGAGAAAAGAGAAGAGAAAAGAGAAGAGAGAAAAGAGAAGAGAAAAGAGAAGAGAAATCAACCAGGTTGGAAGAGATCTCCAAGATCATCCAGTCCAGCCACCCTTCCACCTTCTTTCAAACCCCTCCCTTATCTCAGAATCTCTCTTATATGCAGGGTGCACTGGAAAGGTCAGCAAGGGGCGTTAGAAGCAGAATGATTAGTTGGAAAATGTGCAGGTTCAGGCAGAAGAGTTACTACAGTGATAGCCAGGCAGAGACTATTGCACCTATGTTTGTGTCCTTGCTTCCATATATCCTGCCAGAACGAATGGGTAATATAGACATCACTGTATTTTCTTTTCACAGTCAATAATCTAATTTCTTTCACTAAAATATCACAATTACCCTCAAACTGTAAGCCTGGTTCTTAGGGATTCATCTAGAAGAGGAAGAGTTTTTTCTATATTTTATTATGTATAACAGACTGAAACAATCTTATGTGGCCTTCTCCTTGCCCAGTGAATCTTGACTTCTATGTGCAAAACAGCACAGCTTTAGACACTGCTTGTACCTGAATAACTCTTACATCTGTTGGTTTAAGAATATGATCATGGAAGATGCATGTCAATATTCAGATTACACAGAAGGAATGTTTTATTTTAGCAGATTAATCAAGAGCATTTGTCTTTAAAGACGAAAATGGCCCAGAGTTTAGCCACACAAACTATGCTTGAAATGGTTTTTATCAGTTTTAATTTTTTGCCTTATTTCAAGCTAAATCAAGTTCAGGGAACTATCTCTTTTGGTAATAACAAAATGTGATAAAAGATCTTCCTCACAAAGGCATGAGGGTCTTATCCTGATCTGAACCATTGCTCAGAAACAATAGAACTACAGCAGCTGCCCTTTTCTTTTCCTCTCCCTTTGAGCATATGTGAAAAATCCAGGGACAGTCTAACTCTTAATTCTTGTCTAGGTAATTACTTCCTAAGTAAGTTAATCAGCTTTCTTACCTACTAAAGGCATGTATGAGTGAAAGACAATTTTTGGCACTAACACCTTGACATGAGGGATAATGTAAAGTGACTGTTGGAACAACATATATAGCAATAAGCCACTAAGAAGATTCACTTTCTCATTTTTGCTAATATGATTTTAGATCATTTACAGTTTCATTTCTTGAACTACGTTTTTTGGCTCTACAAAAACTTCTGAAGTACAGTTTCTATATCTTTGACAAATAATGATGCTGTATGATGTCTTTTGCTGCTCATTACCTAGTATAATTTTCCTGGTATTTTAATACTACCTATAATATTACTATACTGAATCCCTGTTTTCCAATACCTCTTTGTTAATTCTGATTGCTGCATATCAGCAAAAACATTTTAAATGTTTACACAGAGTAAACTTATGGGTGGCTGTCTGAAAGACTGTGTTCTTATCACAAAAGAGCTGATTACCTCTGTGATGTATCTTGACTCTACCTTGGTTTGACTCTGACAGCCACCAATAAGCTGCAGGCAGCACTGCTGGTAGCAGCACACCTGCTAAGCAGGACAAGCTAATGAGAATATCTCACACTAGCATCCATTCCTTTATAGTGGATAATACAACTCTTTAGCAGAGGAAAAGTCCTTGTTCCTTTCTGCGAAGTTCAGACTCTGCAGTTTTGTCACAAGCCTTGTCCTGAAATAACAGCTGCAGTCAGCATGCAGCATTGTGTAGTGAAACCCTCTAATTATTTATTTGCCTTCTAAATGTTACTTTTCAATCTTTTGTATGCTTTTTTTAATACAAATTCAAAATGCTGCTGTACAAACTATGTATCTCTTACTACTTTACCTTCACATGTACAAAATGTGATGACTGTTCCCCTCAGACAGCAAGAATACCAGTCCTGTTCAATATCTTTGTTGGTGCCAGGGACAGTGGCATTGAGTGCACCCTCACCAAGTTTGCTGATGACACCAAGCTGTGTGGTGCAGCAGACAGTCTGGAGGACAGGGATGCCATCCAGAGGGATCTGGACAGGCTGGAGAGGTGGGCACAAGCCGACCTGAAGAGGTTCTACAAGACCAGGTTCTGCATGGTCCTGCATCTGGGTTGAGGCAATGCCAAGCAGAAATCCAGGCTGGGCAGTGAGTGGCTGGAGAGCAGCCCTGAGGAGAGAGTCTTGGGGGTGCTGCTGGACGAGAAGCTCAACATGAGCCAGCAGTGTGCACTTGCAGCCCAGAGGGTCAAGCAGATCCCGGGCTGCATCAGAAGTGTGGCCAGCAAGGTGAGGGAGGTGATTCTTCCCCTCTACTTCACTCTGCTGAGACCCCACCTGGAGTACTGCATCCAGTTCTGGAGCCCCTATTACAAGAAAGATGTGGAGATGTTGGAGTGTGTCCAGAGAAGGGCCACGAGGATGATCAGAGGGCTGGAGCAGCTCTGCTATGAGGGCTGACTGAAAGAGTTGGGGCTGTTCAGTCTGGAGAAGAGGAGGCTCCCAGGTGACCTTCTTGTGGCCTTCCAGTATCTGAAGGGGGCTACAAAGAAGTTGGGGAGGGACTTTTTGTGCGCTCAGGGAGTGACAGGACTAGGAGGAGTGGAATAAAGCTGGAGGTGGGGAGATTCAGACTGGACATGAGAAGGAAGTTGTTCATCATGAGAGTGGTGAGAAACTGGAACGGGTAGAGACCCCATCCCTGGAGGTGTTTAAGGCCAGTCTGGATGAGGCTGTGGGCAGCCTGCTCTAGGGTAGGGTGTCCGTGCCCATGGCTGGGGAGTTGGAACTGGCTGATCCTTGTGGTCCCTTCCAACCCTGACTGATTCTGTGATTCTATGATTCTATACAACTTGTCATTGTGGATTATGAAAACTATCAGTTAGTATTTGCTCACTTTCATGTGAGGAAGAGTAGAATATTTAAAAATTCAATAACTCCAGGAGACTATTCCATGGTACTTGTCAATCAGCTCTAAAGAGACATTAGCAAAGTCATACCTGTGAAGTGTCACAGCCTTTGGAGAAAGCGCGGGTTTGTAAAGTACCTATAGGTTATGTATGGACATACTAAAGTAACACTTTATTAAATATGTATTGAATAAAACATGTATGGATTTGTCATTTTCTAACAAATAACTACTGGCAGCATTTTATTCTTGCAAGAAAATAGACTATGAATACCTAAGATTTTGGTTAGCAAATGTTTGGGCTACAACTATGTGATAAAACAACCTTCCCAACGAATCTTTCACATTAAGACGCCCTAAGTATATTTTTTTGTTCACATACATTTTGTGTACGATTCTTATTTCTAACTATCAGTCCTGCAACTCATATGCATCCCCCCATATTGTCAATGAGAATTAACTAGCAGAACAAGTTATAGTCTGTACAGAAAATGAGACAGCATTACTACTTATTTGTAGAAGCTTTGAATTATAGCTCTAGCAAAAGGGCAAATACAATGATTTTGTAAACAGAACTATCCAGCACTCTTTTACATGATTTATCCTAATTAAACAGGATTTCAGTGTTAATTGTCTGATATTTCACTGGCATATTGATTATGACACTATTTTCATAGAATCATTTTGGTTGGAAAAGATCTTTAAGATCATCAAGCCCAACCACTAAGTCTACCAAGTCCGGTGCTAAACTGTGTCCCTTAGCACCATGTCCATGTGTCTTTTAATCATCTCCAACAATGGATATTCAACCATCTCCCTGGTGAGCCTCTTCCAGTGTTTGATAACCCTTTTGATGAAGAAGTTTCTTCCAATATCCCACTTAAACCTCCTCTGGTACAACTTGAGGCCCTTTCCACTTGCACTACCACTCATTATTAGAGAGAAGAGACAACATCAACCTCACTGCAACCTCCTTTCAGGTAGTTGCTGAGAGTGGTTAAGTCTCCCCTCAGTCTCCCTTTCTGTAGACCAAACCCAGTTCCCTCAGCAGCTCCACAGACATGCTCTCCAGTCCTTTCACCAGCTTCATTGCCCTTCTCTGAATCCACCCCAACAATGTTTTCCTTGTAGTGTCAGCCCTGAAACTGAACACAGCACTTGAGGTGTGGCCTCGCCAGTGCTGAACACGGTGCAGCAAGCAGTTCCTTGATCCTGCTTGTCACATTATTCCTGATACAGGCCAGTATGATGTTGGCTTTCCTAGTCACCTGGGCATATTGCTGCCTCATATTCACCTAGCTGTCAATCAAGACCCCCAGGGCCTTTTCTGATGGGCAGCTTTCCAGCCACCCTTCCCCAGGCCCATAGAGTTGCCTGAAGTTTTCATGATCCAAGTGCAGGACCTGGCACTTGGCCTTGCTGAATCTCATACAACTGACCTCAGCTCACCAATCCAGCCTAACCAGGTCATTTTATAGAGGCTTCCTACCCTTAAGTAGATCAACATTGCCTCCTAGTTTAGTGTCATTTGCAAACCTACTGAGGGAGCTCTCAACTCCTTCACCCTAACAACTGACAAAGATATTAAAGAGATCTGAACCCAAAATTCTATTTAGCATTCTTTGGGGCCAGACAGTCAGCTTTTCACCCAGTGAAGCATCCACCTATCCAAGTCATGAGCAGCCAGTTTCTCCAGGAAGATGCTGTGGGAGACAGTGCCAAAGGCTTTACTAAACTCCAATAAACAACCTCCACAGCTGTTTCCTCATACACTAGCAGGGTCACCTTGTTGTAGGAGATCAGTTTCATTAAGCAAAACCTACCCTTCAGGAACTATCTGGAATTTTGCCATATCAGCTTCAGATTTTTGTCTTTCTTCTGTAATTGTTCAGCATTAGAAAGCTCTGAAGAGACAAAAGTTATTGACAGAAGTCAAAGTTTCATAACCTACAAACTGTATTTTTCCCTAGATGCTCTGTAAAGTGGTAGAGGAAAAGTACAGATTATAGGAGTTCTTATTAGCATACATTAGTAGCAATTACTAAGTTCAGAATGTCATTCTAAAAAGTGATACTTTGAAATAACTTTGATGCCTTTCAGTTTCTTAAATTGCTCTAAATCCATGCAAGTCCAATAAAGCTGATTATTAGCAATTCAGTAAGTTAGATATTTATTTGAAAATAAAACTTTTCTTTACACAAATATTTGACCTTCATCAAAATTTAATTTACATTTTTATATAGATATATATTTATGCAAGATCTTCATTCCACCAAATAGTGCCAGTTTTAGTATTAAAGAAACTAGAAGTCGAATGACTTGTTAACAGTTACTCCAAACCTGTGTTCAGAGAAAGAAGAATCTATATTGTGTACATTTGAGTTACCATACATCTCTGCTACCTTAGACATTTTTCTCCATAACCTTTTAAAATATTTAAATATCAGTCCTTTTGTATCACATTTGAGGTAAAAGTAAGAACATAGATTGAAGAAAATGTAGTTCTTGTATATTTAGTGCTCCTAAACCACTTGAATCACTAGGAAAATAAGCATTGCAGCTGGAATGTGACTGCTACAACACTTGCCAGTGCTTGTCGTGGTAGGCCTGATAGGCTCAAAATAGGCTTAATACATGTCCTGGCTTGCCCAGACATGTTTCTCTGCTCCACGAGATAAGCAACTGCAGGAAAGAAGTCAAAAGAACCTGGAGCCACTAAGTCTAAGGACTCTGGCATGCCCAGACTTGTCTTGGTCCTGTGGCAAACAAGGTACACACATTTAGCTTGTGCCTGCCTTGTGCAAGGCCTATGCTTTTCCCAAATTTGGGTGAAGCAAGCCTATGGCTTTGCCTAATATGGTCAGGCTTGGCTAACTGCCATTCTGATTGGCTATTCTGTGTCCAAAGGGCAATTTATCTCAGCTCACATTGATAAAAGGAGATATGCAGGTAAACAACATGATCTGCTGTGCTCTGCCATTGTATTCGTGCCTGCTGTTGCCTGCTGCTATTGCTTACTGCTTATTGTTTGCCTGGAAACTCCACTGTCACAAGTTTACCAGGAACAGACTCTAACTGTCTCCACAAGATTTGCCTGCATAGCCAGCGTGACATCATGCTGAGACTGCACATTGCAAGACATCCTGCCTGCACCTGAAAGTCTATTGCTAAGACAAGAAGTCCTGGAGATATACAGATTGTCCAGAGGAGCCAGGAGACAAGATCAGAGATTGCCTGCCTTCTTTCCCCAGAAGCATGGGAAGAATCAAGTCTCAGCAGCCGACAGGACAGAGTTCCCTGAAAGCATTTGGGCACTGTCTGGGTCTTCAGCTAGCCCCATGAGTCAGGTAGTAATAATTCTGTGAGTAAATACTTAAACACCTCTTTGAAATTCTCCACTGCCTTCTGCCATAAGCAGAAAGAGCTCCTTGAATCCATCTAGTGGGCAAGCAGTATATTGACTGCAAGCGGCATTTGACAGCAGGAATCTTCTCTTCCAGTTCAATTAATGTTTATATATTTTGCTGATTACTACTAGATCTAAATATTATCCATAGAATGTTTCCATGACCATGTAAGAAGCTGAATATTATTAAAAAATTAGTGGTTGGGGGTGGTGAGAGTTTTGAATACCAAAATTAATAAACAATATTAATTTTGGAAAAAAAAATCATCTCACATTAATTAATTTCCCCTTTCTAACATGCTTAGTAAATTCTAAGACCTGCCACCAGCAACATGAAGACTGTGTGTCACTGCATTTGACTGAACAGAAAAACTATCATAGATTTTTCATCATCTTAAAAAAATAAGGAGTAAAACAGCAACACTGCAGTGATGGTATAAATTGATAGCCAGACAATACTTACATTGAAGATTGATGCTGGATGCTGGTTTCTGAATCACAGAATCACAGAATGTTAGGGATTGGAAAGGACTTCCAGAAATGATTGAGTTCAACCTCCCCTGCCAAAGCAGGATGACCTACAGGAACTCATCCAGGAAAGTTTTGAAAGTGCCCAGAGAAGAACACTCCACAGTCTTTCCAAGCAGTCTGTTACAGTGCCTCTCTCACTTTCATCATAAAAAGGTGTCTCCATCTCCTCACATTGAGGAGGAACATCCCATGTTCTAGCTCGTACCTTTTGTTCCTTGTCCTATCACTGAGCACCACCTAAAAGGAGACTGTCAACTTTATCTCAACAGCCACTCCTCAGATATTTATAGACATTAATAACATCCTCTCTCAGCCTTCTCAAGAGTAAACAGTCCCAGTTCTCTCAGCCTTTCTTCATAAGAGCGACGTTCAAGTCCCTTTATCGTTCTCATAGTTCTCCATTTGACTCTCTCCAGTAGATGCCTGTCTTTCTTCAACTAGGCAACCCAAACCTGAACATAGTACTCCAGGTGTGGTCTCACCAAGGCAGAGTAGAGGAAGAGGAGAACATCCTTAGACCTGCTAGACTCACTGTTCTTAATGTACCCCAGGATGCCTTTGGCCCTCTTGGCCACAAGGATACATTGCTGTCCCACTGATAACTTGCTGTCCACTAGGATTCCAAGATCTTTCTCCATGGAGCTGTTTTCCAGCAGCATGACCCCAATTCTGTACAGCTACCTGGTGTTATTCCTCTCCAGGTACAGGACTCTGCACTTGTCCTTAGTGAACTTCATGAGGTTCACATTTGCCTAGCTGTCCAGTCTGTCTAGATCTTGTTGGGTGGCAGCTCAGCCTTCTAGTTTACCAGCCACCCCTTCCAGTTTCCTGTCATGAGTGAATTTGCTGAGGGTACATGCTATCCCCTCATATATTTGTGCATTTCTATTCCATGCAAGCAATCTCTAACCCAATTTACACCGACCAGTGGATAGGCTTCCTCCCTCCAATTTTGCTGTCTTACCTCCAGCCTCTGAAGTTCCTGAGGGTAAGTTAAGTTCCTGACTTAATCAGTTATTTCAGTTACTTAATCATTTCAGTTCATATATAATTAATTTAGGTGACATTTTGACCAAAACTTCTACCCATCACCAACAGCTGACCCACCACACTGTCTTAAGAGACTCGAGAGAATGTCTCTGAGTGAATGTTTCCTTGTGCAGACCCCAAGGAAGTCGACACTTTATGTATCACTCTGTTCTACATTCTCCGCTCTCTCATTCTACAGATTACACCAAGGGAAGTGTGGGCACAAAGAGGAAATCATGCAGATGTGATCAGGTCCCAGCTGGGGACCTGGGACAATTAGGAAAGGGCCTGTCTCACATTGCACAATAACTCTATATGAATTCAAACAGAATAATATAGTGAAATATGAAGCAGAGAAAAGGAGTCATAACAAAGTGATTCCTACATCATCAAAAATGACAAAATTAGGAATAGGAACCCACTAACATCTTCACAGTACACAAAAACTGTCATCAGAGTCAAGTATTTGTAAAGACACTTTCCAAACTGGAAATGCTGACACCAAAGACTCTGGTGAAATACATGAAGTTTCATTTGTGACTCAACTTTTCCATCTCTCTAGAAGACAGCCTACTGAAATGGGATGTTTAAAAGGTGTTCATGCTATGGTTAATTGAATCTAAAAATAAGTACCTATTTCTTTTGTAAACAACAGTTGCCCTTGCCCAGAGTGAACCAAAGTTATTGAAAATGAAAATGAGTAATTAACAATGTCTTCTCCCTCATCCCATTATAGAAAACCTTTTATTTCTTAAAGAGGAGAATGCAAACTGTTTTAAACAAAACAGAGCATAACTGGAGTAATTTGAATGGTAGGCTAAGAAGAATATTTGAAGCCGAAGCTAGTTCTGCTTACATTAATTTTCTAAGTGTGTGATGCAAGCTAAGAAAATAAAAGATCTTGAAGTGCTCTACCCAGAGTTGCAGGGGAATAATAACAAAGGCACAAAGACTCTTCAAGATACTGCTTTATAGTATATTTTACAAAAACATACCTGAGCAGAGAAGCTCAGCGTTTCAAAAGTCGAGGACAGTGCAAGGCACAAGGCTTCCAGAAGCTGCCTCAGAGAGTCTATGTTTCATTGGAACATGCCTGTCACTGTATATCAATAACTCATGATTACTCCTGCTCCTGAGTTCTAAAGCACACAAAAAGTGTTGTAGAACAGTGATTTTCAGTGGGAAAAAATGAAAATCTAAACATCATTTTGCTGCATCTTAGTGTGTTCAGTAGGTTCACATAAAGCATCTGTGTCTGGGCCTTGTGCTGCTTTATCTCTATTTCAGGCTGCTTCCCACACACCTCTGCTCTCTTCAGTGACAAGAGTGCAGCTTTGCTTACTCTGTTGGTGACAATGCACATCTCCCCTGATATGTAAGAGCCTATTAGTACAGGTACTTAGTAAATGGTGTTGGGAGAAACCTGAGCTGTATGGAAATCAGTTACAAATCTTTGATTACAATGAAATTGGATTTCACGTTGCAAACCAGAATACTTACACGTTAGCTTATTGTGTTTTTTTCCATCAGCACTCAAGAGCTGAAAGGATTGATCTTAAGACGCATTTTCATAGAATCATAGAATCAACCAGGTTGAAAGAGACCTCCAAGATCAGCCAGTCCAACCTAGCACCCAGCCCTAGCCAATCAACTACACTATGGCACTAAGTGTCTCAGCCAGGCTTTTCTTGAACACCTGCAGGGACGGCGACTCCACCACCTCCCTGGGCAGCCCATTCCAATGCCAATCACTCTCTCTGGCAACAACTTCCTCCTAACATCCAGCCTATATCTCCCCTGGCACAACCTGAGACTGTGTCCCCTTATTCTGCTGCTGGTTGCCTGGCAGAAGTGACCAACCCCCACCTGGCTACATTTTCTTTTTAATTTACTTAGGATGGAAAATTATTTAATTAAAAACTTTTGTTTGTCAAGAAGAACTTGTTTATGAGATCTAATCTCTCTGTTTATTATTCTTATACATCCTGGCTTACTGGAAAAGTAGCTAGGACTTTTTTGAATGTATTAATGCTCGCTTAATAAATTTCAAATCAGGCTGACAACATGCAACTACAAGTAAGTCTGTTGATCTTGCTTGCTGTCAACATGTGGAAGGGATATATAACAAATGCCCAAAATTACAACCATCACTGAAATATGTATTCTAATTAATACTTAATTCTTAGTGTCACAAATGTGATTTAATTTTTGAGAACAGTATGCTCACATTTGTTTCTAATTGACAGTGTTAATTTCAACAGAAGAAAACCCAACTCTATTCATATGCATTTTAAATAAGTAGTCTGAACCGTCTGAAAGATAAACTGTAGAATACTACTGGAAAACTAGTAGACTAGAACTGTTTAGAAGCCTACTTGTTAGTTTGTTTCTTAGCAAATTCTAGTCACAGAATCATAGAATGGCCTAGGCTAAAAGAAACCTTAGAGATCATCTAATCCAACCTGCCTGCCATGAGCAGGGATGCCTCTCAACTACACCAGGTAACTCAAGGCTCCATCCAACCTGTCCTTGAATATCTCCAGGAGTAGGCATACACAACCTCTCCACACAATCCATTCTAGTGAAGAGTTGCTTCCTAAAATCCAATCTAAACCTATTCTCCGTTAATTTAAATCCATTTCTCCTTGTCCTACCTGTGAACACTCTCCATAGCCTTCCTGTAGGTTCTTTTCAGACATCAGAAGGCAGTTATAAGGTCCCTTCAGACTCTTATGTTCTTGGAAGACTATGTACTTTGTAGGAAAGATAGGCCAACAAGACAAGGTGTTAGAGTTGCCCTTTATAAGCAATCAGCTTAACTCAGTGGGGGATGAAAAAAGTGTTGATAGCTCTTGGGTCAGAGTTACGGGGCATGTAAACATGGGTGATACTGTTGGGGGTGTCTACTACAAACCACCAAGATGAAGCTGTCAATGAGGCCTTTTACAGGCAACTGGAAGTAGCCTTGTGATTTCATGCCCTGGTGTTCATGGGTGGCTTCAATCATCCTCCTTTTAGTTGGAAAGATCATAGAGCCAGTCATATTTAGCTAAAAAAAAAAATCCTGCAGTGCATTGATGACACCTTCCTGGTGCAGGGACTATGGAGTGTGCAACCTTATCCTTGTGGATGACGAAGCACAGCAGTTAGGACCCCTAGCAAGAGATGCAGGCATTGATAGGGGTACAGGAAAACAGGGTGGACTGATGAATCTATGGCACCATCTTCTAAATGTGGTGGAAGACAAATTCCCTTATAAGGATGATTTGATCTGGAACCCACCAAGATGGTGGAATATTGAACAGGGTGCTACATGTTTGCACAAGATGGCAGTAAGAGAAAACCTCTATGGAGAGGCTGAGACAGATGATCCTGACAAGGTGCGTGTAACCTGGCCTCTTTTGAAAGAACTGATTCAACTTACACCCTCAAGCTATGCCTCTACCTTGGGAAGTATACTTATGGGAATAGAGGGAAGGAGGAATCCTGCCACCATTAGAGATTTTGCTAACCAGATGCGGCAGCTGGCAGACAACCTGCATAAGGATGCAATGGTCTCAGCTACCGAGCCTGTGAGGGAGGACATAAAAAGCCTGAAAAAGAAACTGAATCCACCTCCTCCCCCTAAGCCCAGATAGTTGATAGCTATCAGCTATCAAGCCCAGATCTTGGCTAGCAACAATACAGGCTTTCTCCAAGGGCCACCTCAGGCTAAGCCAAGCTCTCCAAAAAGGTCTAGGTGAGGTTCTCCTCAAAGATATCATTGGCCTAGGCAAGGGCAGCCACAGAGAAACATGCAGGGTGGCAACACCAGAAATAAAGCTGCAAACACATTTATCTGGGGCAAATGTGCTAGCCCAACAGATGGAACCACCAATGGTAGTAACACCACTTGAAGCAGTGTTGGTAGCAGTAACTTCATTCTGAATGGTGCTGGCAATGAAAACACCATCAGTGCAAGCACTCAAGCATAGGGATATCCTGCCTCCAGTCAAGTGGAAGGAGGTGATAACCAAAATAACAGAGTGTATTGGGATGTGCTTATATGATGGCCTTGCACAAAAAGACATACAGGAACACAGAGCTCTTGAAGGCACCACAGCTCAGGTTACTTTTATCCTCCCTTGAATTATGTAGGGGTGGGATTTATAACCATAGCAGATGCTAATGTTTGGTCTTGAGTTGACTATGTTACAGGCTTGAAATAAGCCTATTTATTACTGGCAGTTTGGTGAAGAGATTGAACCCGTCTATAACAGAGATGTTAACTCCTGCATGCTTTGGAAGCTGACCAGCCACCAACTCAGTTGGTGGAAGGAGTCACCAACTGCTTCTATCTTGAATACTCCCTGGGATAGAAACACACCTTATCAATTGCTCCAGTGGTGGAAGGAGTCACTGAACCTGACTGCTTCTATTTTGAATACGCCCTGGGGGGTGAAAACACACACTGGACTGGTTATGAACTGGTTCATATTACACCAGAACAAAATAGAAATTCCAAGTGAGTCTGCAAGCAGCAGTGGTATCTATGAATTTTGTCATTAAGTAGTAGGACACATGCCTGTTAGCAAGGACCAGGTTCGATTCCCAGCTGGTGCACAGACAGAAAAGCAATCCAATCTTACTTTGAATGAAAACAGACAGGAACTGATGAGGCTCCAAGATGACCTTCTTGTGGCCTTACAGTATTTGAAGGTGGCCTAAAAAAAGCTGGGGAGAGACTTTTTAGGCTATTAGGGGGTGACAGGACTAGGGGGAATGGAGCAAAGCTGGAGGTGGGGAGATTCAGACTGGACGTGAGGAGGAAGTTGTTCAGCATGAGAGTGGTGAGAGCCTGGAATGGGTTGCCCAGGGAGGTGGTTGAGGCCCCATTCCTGGAGGTGTTTAAGGCCAGGCTGCATGAAGTTCTGGCCAGCCTGATCTAGCGTAGGGTGTTCCTGCCCATGGCAGGGGGTTTGGAACAAGATGATCCTTGTGGTCCCTTCCAACCCTGACTGATTCTATGGTTCTAATTAGGAAACCATTAAGAACACAGAGTCATTTTTTTTCCCTATTTTTGACATTTTCACAGAGGACATCCCCTTAACTGAAAATATGAAAGCCATCAGCTGATTATCAACATCGCTGAGCTACAAGAGTTGAATGGTTTCTTAAATTAGAAGAGTAATTGCAAATAGGACTTCAAATCTCTACATAAAATTCTTTCCTGATACAGAAATCTACGATTCTGATTCTATGATTCACAATGTCCATTGTTGGACACTGATTGCTACTTCGCTACTTAGCATAATGCAGATCTAGCTAGAGTTCCTCTTGTCTAATGCAGAACTCATTTGGAAAAGCGTAGGAGTTTTCTCCCTTCTTTTTGTAATTTCTGCTAATATTCCTGGTCATGCTTATTGGGTAACATAAAAAACCATCACTATATATGGTGAAATACACTGTGTTCCACAGAAGACTTCAACATTAGCTAAAAGGGTTTAGGTTCAGGTATATACATATGTTGTTCTTTTTCAGGTAACTGATGGGGCCCATAAAAATAAATGAGGAACTCACCGCAGATGAGCATGAACCCTGCAAACCCTGAAGAGTCCAATTTCATCTAACCTGATGGGAAGACTGTTTCGTGATCATAAATGAAAGACTGTTCTGAAGAACGTCGGGATGAAGAATAGTCTGCTGCATATCATCTGAAGGGATTGTATGTCTTATTCAATGATATGCCCAATGCAGGAAATAGAATAGAATAAAGGGGTGGAATATGATAGTTGGAGGGGTCCCAGGTCCCCCTTAAACAAAGCCATAGGGACAGAGGCCCATCACAGAGGGAATGAAGTGCATCCTCAGAAAAGTTTGCAGATGACGTCAAGTTGTGTGACACAGTCAACTCGCTAGAGGGCAGAGATGCCATCCAGTGAGACCCTGACCGGCTGGAGAGGTGAGCCCAGGGCAGTCTCATGCAATTCAACAAGGCCAACTGTAAGGTCCTGCTCCTGGATCGGCACAATCCCAAGTGCAAACACAGGCTGGGGAGCGAGTGGATGGATAGCAGTCTTGAGGAGAAGGATCTGAGGTGTTATTTGATGAAAAGCTCAACATGAGCTGGCAGTGTGCATGTGCAGTCCAGACAGCCAACTGTGTCCTGGGATGCATCAAGAGAAGTATGCCCAGTAGGGCAAGGGAGGGGATTCTCTCCCTTTACTCTGCTCTCCTCAGACCTCCCCTGGAGTACTGTGTACAGTTCAGAAGCCCCTAACACCTGAAGCGTATTGAACTGATGGAGTTAGTACAGAAGAGGGCAATGAAGATGATCTGAAGCACCTCTGCTATGAGCTGGAGCACCTCTGCTATGAGGACAGGCTACAAGAGCTGGGGCTCTTCAGCCTGGAGAAGACAAAGCTATGAGGAGACCTTGTAGTAGCCTTCCAGTATCTGAAGAGGGCCTATAGGAAGGCTTAGGAGGGACTATTTACAAGGTCTTATGCTGCCAGGATGAGGAGTAACAGTTTTGAACGGAAGAAGACAGATTTAAACTAGGTGTTAGGAAGAAGTTCTTTCCAGTGAAGGTGGTGATACAAGGGAACAGGTTGCCCAGGGAGGTTGTGGATGCTCCCTCCCTGGAGGAGTTCAAGACTAGGTTGGATGAGGCCTTGAGCAACACGTTCAAGTGGGAGTTGTCCCTGCCTATGGCAGGGCATTGGAACTAGATGATCTTTGAGATCCTTTCCAACCTAAACCATTCTATGATTCTATAACCTCATGAAGTTCACTAAGGACAAGTGCAGAGTCCTGTACCTGGAGAGGAATAACACCAGGTAGCTGTACAGAATTGGGGTCATGCTGCTGGAAAACAGCTCCATGGAGAAAGATCTTGGAATCCTAGTGGACAGCAAGTTATCAGTGGGACAGCAATGTATCCTTGTGGCCAAGAGGGCCAAAGGCATCCTGGGGTACATTAAGAACAGTGAGTCTAGCAGGTCTAAGGATGTTCTTCTCTCCTTCTATTCTGCCTTGGTGAGACCACACCTGGAATACTATTTTCAGGTTTGGGTTGCCTAGTTGAAGAAAGACAGGCATCTACTGGAGAGAGTCAAATGGAGAACTATGAGAACGATAAAGGGACTTGAACGTCGCTCTTATGAAGAAAGGCTGAGAGAACTGGGACTGTTTACTCTTGAGAAGGCTGAGAGAGGATGTTATTAATGTCTATAAATATCTGAGGAGTGGCTGTTGAGATGAAGATGACAGTCTCCTTTTAGGTGGTGCTCAGTGATAGGACAAGGAACAACAGGTATGAGCTAGAACATGGGATGTTCCTCCTCAATGTGAGGAGATGGAGATACCTTTTTATGATGAAAGTGAGAGAGGCACTGTAACAGACTGCTTGGAAAGACTGTGGAGTGTCTCTCTCTGGGCACTTTCAAAAAGAGTTCTTCTGTTGCCTGCTCTGCTTTGGCAGTGTGGTAGACTGGCAGACTCCAATTCCATGGTCTTTAGAGATCCCTACCATTCTGCAATTCTATGATTTTTTTCATTGTTTTTTTACTTTGAACTACATACCAATAAATATTCTTACTTAAAGAGTTACATTAACATACAATCTACTCTGAAATTATTCTTTTTACTCCTTTATTGGTAGCCATTATGACCTATTTTACATTTATAAAGGCATTTAAACTTGACTGTTCCATTTAAAATATTTGAGTCAGATCTTTTTTAAATTTGTTAGATGAAATAAGGAAAGGAGCCAGTCTGTGACTGATTCAAGAATAGTATATTTCTGCTGATTCAGTGGCCAGTGAATCCCTACACTGGGATTTCCTCTCAACTGATTGTTTGCTACAACTTCAACATATGGTTTCACCTGGCTAGTCCAGACTCTCTTCCTATTTTACAGAAAAAAAGAGCAATTTTAGGATGTAATTTTCATGAGCACAGGTGATTTGATGTCTTCTTACGGGTTCAAACTGTAACTGTCTTTGCCTTTTGTCCACTGATATTTCAGATGTAAATGTGCAGATCTTAAAGATTACCTCTGTTGGGTGAGATGAATCCTAGTCCCAGTATGCCTCCATTTATGCAAGCTATTAAAATGAATACTGTTCTACAAATGCCAAAGGCCTTCATCACCTCATTAGAAAGGGCAACAGACTGTACACCAGTGACCCACACTTGAAAGCATCAAGGAGGCAGCATGTCAGCAAATACCTTGCAGTGAATACTATGGAACTCTGGGGATAGATTTCTATATTCTACAATAACCAAGTAAAGATAGGCACTCAAGTTATCAAAACACTGGATACAGACACATCATGTACCATAGAATTAATACAGATCCTCAAAGGCAAAATCTCCTATTTGAGATCATCCTCCTATTTGAGAACAGCTTGGCTCACCTTAAAGGTAATTTGTAGCTTACTACTAAAAAGTCACTGAAGGGCTGGAGATTTTTTTTGTTTGGTTGTTTTATTTTCTTTGAGTGACCCAAATTACTGAGACCTGGTTGAAAGTGTTTTCAATGTACTAACAACAAACTGGGAACCCAGGGAGGGGCAAGAGACAGCATAACATTGCAAAGGGTGACAGACATTTCCAGCCAAGTAAGTGCTAATATCTTAAATATATCTCCTAATAACTGAAGATTTCATTTTAGCTTTCTCTCCTGTTTACAGTTAACAGGCACCTTTCACTCAAAGCCTAAGTAATCTTAGCCCTTAATGGTGTTTCACTGCAACATGAATAACACTTTCCTTTCCCATGCTTAGCAATGGAAATGTGAATTAGAATTATTGGAATAAGAAAATTACAGATATTTCATGTTTGTTGTAGTCCTGTTTTCATGATTTTGAGAGAAGATGGCTATAATTTGTAGCTCTGGTAACAGGGATTGCACTTCCATTTGTTAAAGCTGACCCAATAAACTGCTTGCATTTTAGTTGAAGGGGAAAGAAAACTGGGGGAAAAAAATTCTTTTAAAAAAGAGTGAGAGAGATTAATACATCATTTAGGATTTTTTTTCTTGTTATTATTTAATTATTCAAGCACCATTAGAGAATTAAATATTATGAAAGGATTTCATTAATAACTGATCCTTCTGAAGCTATTATCAATCTTTAAAAAATCTTTTAAATACTATTTTTGACATATTCGGATTATAACACCAAAAATCACCATTCATTTAGGAACATATCTTATTTGGTGGCTTTTTATGATGTAGTCACAGCTGCAATGGACAGGGGAAGGGCAACTGATGTCATCTACCTAGACCTGAGTAAGGCATTCGACTCTGTCCCACATGACATCCTGGTCACCAAACTGGAAAAGCACAAACTGGATGGGTGGAGCACTCACTGGATAAGGAATTGGCTGGAGGGTCGCATGCAGAGGGTGGTGATCAATGGCACAATGTCCACCTGGCGACTGGTGACAAGTGGTGTTCCTCAGGGGTCAGTGCTGGGACCAGTGCTCTTTAACATCTTTGTCAGTGATATGGACAGAGGAATTGAGTGCACCCTCAGCAAGTTTGCAGATGACACCAAGCTGTGTGGCGCAGCTGACTTGCTGGAGGGCAGGGATGCCATCCAGAGGGACCTGGACAGGCTGGAGAGGTGGGCCCAGGCCAACCTCATGACATTTAACAAGGCCAAGTGTAAGGTCCTGCACCTGGGTCGGTGCAATCCCAGGCACAGATACAGGCTGGGTGATGAATGGCTGAGAGCAGCCCTGAGGAGAAGGACCTGGGGGTCTGGGTCGACGAGAAGCTCAACATGAGCCGGCAGTGTGCACATGCAGCCCAGACAGCCAACCGAGTGCTGGGCTGCATCAAGAGAAGTGTGGCCAGCAGGGCAAGGGAGGTGATTCTCCCCCTTTACTCTGCTCTCGTCAGACCCCACCTGGAGTACTGTGTGCAGTTCTGGAGCCCCCAATACAAGAAGGACATGGAACTGCTGGAGCGGGTCCAAAGGAGAGCCACGAAGATGATCAGAGGGCTGGAGCACCTCTGCTATGAGGACAGGCTGAGAGAGTTGGGGCTCTTCAGCCTGGAGAAGAGAAGGCTTCGAGGAGACCTTAGAGTGGCTTTCCAGTATCTGAAGGGAGCCTACAGGAAAGCTGGGGAGGGACTATTTACATGGTCTAGTAACGTTAGGACAAGGGGGAATGGGTTTAAGGTGGAAGAGGGGAGATTCTGACTGGATGTTAGGAGGAAGTTCTTTACAGTGAGGGTGGTGAGACACTGGAACGGGTTGCCCAGGGAGGTTGTGGATGCTTCCTCCCTGGAGGTGTTTAAAGCCAGGCTGGATGAGGCCTTGAGCAACCTGCTCTAGTGGGAGGTGTCCCTGCCTGTGGCGGGGGGTTGGAGCTGGATGATCCTTGAGGTCCCTTCCAACCTAAACCATTCTATGACTCTATGATTCTATGATTCTATTTCATCATATGCCTAATATTGTCTATTTGGATAGTTACCTAAAAGCTAGTTAAATACTAATAATTGTGGAAAATTCAGACCAAACAGTAAGAGTTCATAGGACCTAAAATAATCCTATAAAAAGAACTCTTTTTTTTGTGCAAGATGTGGATCGTGACTCTGTTCCCATTGTAGTAAACAGAACTCAAAGTTCATAACCTAAAGCTCACAACTGCTTAGTAACTTCCAGCATCTTGTCCTTGATTAGCATCAGTCTACAGCTGAAACTTTAGTCTGTTAATTTCAATTGATTTGATGTGATGGAGCAGACTGTCTTCTAAACCCTTTTTCCCTAAATTACACTCAATTAAATAAAAACTTGAGATGTCTTGATGTGATATCAGTGCCCACAAGCTGCAGAGTTTATCTGTGTTATATAAATGCTTCTTTTTAAAAATAAAATGTCAACCTCTGTACTTCTCTCTCTTTTGAACACCACTGTTGAAAACATATCTATCCCCTGAAATGTTCCCACTCTAATGACCACATTCCATTATCCACCTTCATTCTCAAGCGTGTTGTTCTCTCTGTGAATCTATTGTAGCTTTTACCCATTACCTACCTGCACACATCCAATTTCTCAGCCATTTTGCAAGTAGTGAATTTCATCCTCAAAGTCCATTTACCACGTACTTCTTCAGCTCTTAAATAAAACATTCAGTTACCTAAGCAACTGTCAAACCACTGAATTTTGCTATCCAGAAGAAAATATATGCACCTATGAACAACCTGCTATGCTTTGCCTTTTTTCCCTCTGCCCATTACTTTTTTCTTTCAAGTAAAGCCAAAATTCCTCTACTGATACACATATTTGTCAAGAGCATACCTTTCTACACCTCTTAACCCTTGTTAATAGCTAATCACAAATTGCAGAAAACTTTATTGGGCAAATTTGTTCCATGCAAAAGAAATCAAGTTGGATTCTCTTCATGTAACAAAACGCTAAATTCGGTGTGGCTGCTAGCACTGCACAACCTGGGCCTCCTTGAGAGACAGCTGTCCACATAAATTTGACTTGTAAATTTTGGACACTGCCCTGCAGTGTAGTGAGGTTTCACAATGGCAATGCTCAGGGACAGTGCACAGGAAGAAGAACCTTTGGCTCAGGTATGCAATTTCTCAAACATACCTACAGAGTTTCATATTTAAATATTAAAGAACAAATCCGTCTAAACCAAAACACCCCAGAAACATTACTCGTGTTTAGCAGCAGAGTGGCATCAGGATTTAAAGTCCCAGGGCTCCTCAAACTTTTTAAACAGGGGGCCGGTCACCGTCCCTCAGACACTGTCGGGGGCCTGACTGTAGTTTGTCGGGGGCCGGACTATAGTTTGGGTCCAGCCCAGTAGTGTCGGCGGCAGGACGACGGGTTGGGGCCGGCCGTGGAGCGCGGTGGGCGCGGCTACAGTTTGGTGCCAGCCCGGTAGTGTCGGGGGCCGGACTCTAGTTTGGGTCCAGCCCAGTAGTGTCGGCGGCAGGACGACGGGTTGGGGCCGGCCGTGGAGCGCGGTGGGCGCGGCTACAGTTTGGTGCCAGCCCGGTAGTGTTGGAGGCCAGACTATAGTTTGGTTCCGGCCCCGTAGTGTTGGAGGCCAGACTATAGTTTGGTGCCAGCCCGGTAGTGTCGGGGGCTGGACTATAGTTTGGTTCCAGCCCCGTAGTGTCGGGGGCAGGACTATAGTTTGGTTCCAGCCCAGTAGTGTCGGGGGCCGGACTATAGTTTGGTTCCAGCCCAGTAGTGTCGGGGGCCGGACTATAGTTTGGTTCCAGCCCAGTAGTGTCGGGGGCCGGACTATAGTTTGGTTCCAGCCCAGTAGTGTCGGGGGCCGGACTATAGTTTGGGTCCAGCCCAGTTCCAGCGGGTGCTTGGGTGGCCGGTGAGCAGACTAAGGGGCAGGAAGTGGCTGCTTGGCTTCCCCTCCAACCCCCGGCGGAGGGGGAGTGGGGGCGTTCTGTAAATACCGCTGATTGAGGTTCTGTAAATACCGGCGGATTGAGGACCCTGGGGGTCTGTATCCAGCCTGCGGGCCGTAGTTTGAGGATCCCTGATTTAGACTGTATCTTCGAGACAAACAACCTCCTGGCTCTGTTGAATTGCTCACCTGGCTACTGAACCAAACTTCCCTGTCAGCACAGAAAACTTTCCCCTTTTCAAACAGTCTGTGACTCCTTTCAACCCTCTGCGCTTATGCTGCAATTTTTTTCCAGCTCTGACAGGAACACACCGCCCTTTCAGCTTCTAGGCAGAGGGTTGTTCAAAGCCAATGGCCCTGCTGCTAGCAAGCCCATTGATCCACTGGTGTAGAGCCATTAAGTGTTGATGGCACTTGATTGCTCCATCAAAGCTTCCCTCCCATAGTCACAGCACTATGTGTCAACCTCCTGCTTTAAAATGAATGCTCTAAGCTGCACTTAACGTTGCCTTCAAAATGAAGTGTAACACGCGACAGGGAATTGTACACCGACAACGACGTAGCTCCAAACCCTCGCCACTTTTCTTGCAAATTAAAAGAATGTCAATTATTTGTTCTGTCAATTAAAAAACTTTAACATCTAGCGAAGAAAAAGCGAAGAGGAGCGTCTGAAAGGCTACCGCATGTGTGAGAATGGAAGAGAAAGGTGCATCACTGAGCAAACGGATGGACAGCTGGGCTCTGACTGCAGAGCAAAAAGGAAGATCTCGTACTAAGGCTGAGCTAAATGAAGGGCTATAAGCATCTTAAATATTGTCAGAGTTTAAAATCAATTTTTATTGCCTTTTATACACATTTAGTATAAAGTCTGTAATTGATGATATTGAAATAATACAGCATTACTCTTTCTAAAACACTGGGTCAAAACTGGTATCAGCTGCAAGTAAATCATTGCTTTGAATCGAAGTTTAAGAATTAAGCAACAAAGTAATGTTTCAATAGTACTGGCATGGTCTCAGGGCAGCCAGTTTGTGAGTGGACAGACAGACTATTCCTCACTTATTTGTTGTTGTTGATTGTTTCTCTAGACAGAGTGGTATGGATGGGGGGTTGTTGTTCTTTTTATAGTGCCTCTTGCAGAAAGAAATGAAAACAAAATGAGGGTGATGGAGCACTGGAACAAGCTGCCCAGACAGGTTGTGGACTCTCTTTCTCTGGAGACTTTCAAAACCTGCCTGGCTGAGTAGCTCTGCAGCCTGCCCTAGGTGATTCTGCTTTGGCAGTGTAGTGGTTTGGGTATCCCCCACCCCCCACACTTTTAGAAATCACCCAGACTAGACTCAGCCAGCTCTGGAAATTTGAATGAAGCTTATATTTACAGCTGGCACAATTTACAAGCAGATATTTACAGTATATACAGTTATAGACAGAAATATACAAGGGAAAAAAGGTAATACAAACACAATTCCCCTCCCAGAAACCTGAGTCCCCAGGAGGGGCTCTCAACCACCCCTCACCTTCCCCCTACCCCTCTCAACCTTACCCCAGTCCCAAGGAAGAATGGAGGTTCGGCCAAAAGGGTTAAAAGCAAGGTGAAGCAGCCAAGCAAAGGAGGGTGAGGTTAGAAAGCAAGATGGAGTCCAGCCAGCAGCTTCAGCTTCTCCCTAGTAGGCAAAGCTCCCCAGCGAAGAGAAGAAGCAAGTGCCCTAATCTTTGTTTTGCCTTTCTTCTTTACACATCTCAGCAAGACTGTGAGGGAAGTAGACCTCACCATTGTTTTCATTTTACAGCCTATCATCTAGTTCTTCTCACCAAAACATGCTAGCTAGGCTCAAACTAGCACAGGCAGGGAGGGTTAGAGTTGATGATCTCTGGAGGTCCCTTCCAACTCCTAACATTCTGTGATTCTGTGATTCTGTAAACTATCCTAAGGAGTCGAGTTTTACATAAGACTTTTTAATGAGCTAAGCTCGACTGACTCCTTGGCACGGTGCACATGATTACTGATGATTTGCACACTAAATCGATAAGTAAATTTTCATAATAAATTATTGATTTATTTCATCCCATTTCACCCAGTCAGGCATATAATTACTCACAGTTCTGCAACAAACACAGACTTGTTAAAATCCAAACGCGTGTGTAATCAACGGTGCTTCTCAGATTAGTTTTAATCTGTTAACTAATAATGTGCAGATTGATATTTCAACACGAACAGCCCTCTCTTCATTGAAAGTATAGATGTGTATTGAAAAAGCAAACCCATTTTATATTTTAACCTCTTAAATAGATGCCAGATGCTCAGCTGGTGTTACCTGCTATAGCTCTATTAAAGGCAATGTCAGTTTGTACCAATTGGTCCATGTGACTACATGTCTAGGTGAAAGTGAACTTCTGTTATTTGTATACAGAGTTCTTTGTTCCGCTTAACTCAGTTTTTCTTTAATGACAGAAAATTATAGTCAGCTTCCTATGTTGTTTTGGTTTAAAAATAAAAGGTGCAGTCTAGTGCTGCTTTTATATTTGTCAAAAAAGAATTTCCTCATGAGAAAGAGGAGCAGTTTTCAACTGAGTTTAGAAAGGCAAGTGAAGAGGAAAAAAGAAAAAAAAAAAAAAGAGAGAAAACAACCAAGGGGGTTGCAGGAGAGAGCACAGTAAAATTCTAGTAGGACTAAGACTCAAGAGTAGAACAAATAATGTAAAAAGAGCTTCAGTAACAAGCAATTACAGTTACAATGAGCTGCAATCTCACATGTTTCCCTATACATTTTTTTCTCTCTCTGCTTTCAAGAATGACATGAACATATACAATAGACTCATCTATCCCAGTCCTACATATGAGGTTTGGTGGGTAGCTTCTTATTACTGCTTCTTGCAGTTGCTGTTTTCAAGTTGCTTTTATGTCTCATTTTGATATGCAAATAACAGACGCACACATGTTACATCACCTACCAAATAACATGACAATCTTACTTCATTCTGCCTTTCTTTTTTGTTGTTGTTGTTTGTTTGTTTGTTTGTTTCGCTTCTTTAAATGTAAAAAAAGCTCTTCCATACATATGAGAAGCCAGGCTCTAAAGTAGGCTATGTAACCTAATGTTCTGATTTTCATCATGTTCTGATTTTCATCATGTTCTGATCATAGAATCAGTCAGGGTTGGAAGGGACCACAAGGATCATCTAGTTCCAACCCCCTGCCATAGGCAGGGACACCCTACCCTAGAGCAGGCTGCCCACAGCCTCATCCAGCCTGGCCTTAAACACCTCCAGGGATGGGGCCTTAACCATCTCCCTGTGCAACCCATACCCAGGCTCTCACCACTCTCATACTGAACAACGACTTCCTCATGTCCACTCTGAATCTCCCCATCCCCAGCTTTGCTCCATTCCCCCTAGTCCTGTCACTCCCTGAGAGCTTAGCAAATACCTCCCCAGCTTTTTTGTAGGCCCCCTTCAGATACTGGAAGGCCACAAGAAGGTCAACTCAGAACCACCTCTTCTCCAGACTGAACAGCCTCAACTCTTTCAGTCTGTCTTCACAGGAGAGGTGCTCCAGCCCTCTGATCATCTGATCACTTTGACATTGACCCACATCAGTAATTAAAACCTTTTTTTTAACCAATATTTTGTTAAACAGCAAGGTTTTCATGAAGACACAAATATTTAAAAAAATATATACATTTGAGTGATCTAAACATTGTGTAAGACTGCACTCAGATCAAGCCTTCCTCAGAGTCTAAAAGGGCAAATTCTCCTTAGCATATATTTTCTTTTTCTAGCTATTAAAGTATTATTTACATCTATTTGGAAAGATTTATGATAATGTATCTGCAAGTGTTATGTGCCAGCCAAAAAGAGTAAATGCATCTGTTCCTTCCTTATATAAAGAATCACAGAATTATAGAATCAACCAGGTTGGAAGAGACCTCCAAGATGATCCAGTCCAACCTAGCACCCAGCCCTGTCCAATCAACCAGACCATGGCACTAAGTGCCTCATCCAGTCTTTTCTTGAACACCTCCAGGGATGGTGATTCGTTATCAGCATGTTAACACCTGATAACCAGAGATACTACAGTGTGAGAACTGCCCCTAAGGCCTGAGTGAGAGCAAGCGAAAAGGCTATCACAGCTCAGTATCAGCCAAAGTTGGGTGCTGGGAGAACGTCTTCAAACCCCTCTCAATATCCTTCTCAATGAATAGTTCCACCAACGGTAGTAAGTTACCAAGAACTAGTAGCACAGTCACAGGTCAATGTGCCTTTGACTATACAGAGTACATATATATTGCACACACATACATATATATATATATATTCCTCTGTCTATATATATTGCACACAGGAAATTCCACAACAATGTATGCTGACAAAATGTGCTCTCACAACTGGCTTATATTGCCTTTTCTTTTTCAAATGAGAACTAGATAACATATTCTGCTCCATAGATCTTCTGTAAATTCCATATCTGTAACTAGGCAACAGAGGTAGAATAGCTATCTATTATGTCACAATTTAGCAGTAATTAGTGCCTATGACATCAAGCTTTCATTCTTGATATTGAGTAGTTCACATACCACAACATGCTAATGATGGACAAATATATTTGCTCCTCTTTAGAAAGAGGTGAATAACTGCAGTGGCTCACATAAAGTCAGAGATAATATTTAATAGGAAACAATTATCTGAAACAATATCTGAAGGGGGCCTACAAAAAAGCTGGGGAGGGACTTTTTAGGCTATCGGGTAGTGACAAGACTAGGGGGAATGGAGCAAAGCTGGAGGTGGAGAGATTCAGACTGGACATGAGGAGGAAGTTGTTCATCATGAGAGTGGTGAGAGCCTGGAATGGATTGCCCAGGGAGAGGGTTGAGGCTCCATCTCTGGAGGTGTTTAAGGCCAGACTGGATGAGGCTGTGGGCAGCCTGATCTAGGGTAGGGTGTCCCTGCCCAAGGCAGTGGGGTTGGAACTAGATGATCCTTGTGGTCCCTTCCAACTCTGTCTGATTCTATGATTCTATGAATTAGCCACAGCAGAACAATACTTACATAAACAAATCAAAACAAGCAAGGTCCAGCCAGGTCTGGGAAGAATCCCTGGACATACTTGATAGCACTAAGTAAAACAGTTATCTGGACAGAAAAAGAAGACTAATACTTTATATGGCTAAAATTAACAAATGAATTTCAGAGCATAGAAAGTAATCACTTGGTTTGGAATTTGGTTTAGCCATGCCCCAGTTATGTGGCAGTGCTGTGGATCTGTGGCCACTAACAAGCAAAGGCAGTCCTGCCAATGAACAGAGCTGTGCTTGGAATTGCAGTATCTACTTACAATCTTTGTGCGTAGTTTCCAGACCGTACCAACGCTGAAATTGCGAAGCAACTTGAAGGACAGTACATAAAAATTTTACGAAAGTGGATCAAAAAGATTACTTGAAAAGTTCTTCTGGGAAATGTTTATATGTATATTCAACATTACAATATAAATTACCGGAAAAGAATTTAAAAGAGTCCAAACAAAGAGCAACCCAAATGCTCAAAAAGTAATTTGTTTTGCTGTACCATCCCCTGTTCAAGAAGCATGCCTCCCTTGAGTTTTTTAAGTGCAGTTGAAGATTAGTGCAATATTGCATGCCACAGGCCCACTTCTGCTCTTCTGTCAAATAAGCTTGCCAAATTTAGATCAGCAGAGTAGGAACTGGACCTCAGATATCACAGCATTTGTTAGAATTTCCTAAAAACCTAGTAATTTTTGGCAATCACAACTAAGATTTGCAGACTTCCCAGTGGAGGAACTGAAAAATAGACAAACAAATAAATAACCACCCCACCCTCCCCCAACACCTCAAAATCTGCTGCGTAACTCTGATAAGTATATATATATATATATCTGATATTTATATATCTCATATATATCTCATATACAGAATCATAGAATCATAGAATGGTTTAGGTTGGAAGGGACCTCAAGGATCATCCAGCTCCAACACATAGGCAGGGACACCTCCCACTAGAGCAGGCTGCTCAAGGCCTCATCCAGCCTGGCATCCACAACCTCCCTGGGCAACCTGTTCCAGTGTCTTACCACCCTCACTGTAAAGAACTTCCTCCTAACATCCAGTCTAAATCTCCCCTCCTCCAGCTTAAACCCATTCCCCCTCATCCTGACATTACTAGACCTTGTCAATAGTCCCTCCCCAGCCTTCCTGGAGGCTCCCTTCAGATACTGGAAAGCCACTCTAAGGTCTCCTCAAAGCCTTCTCTTCTCCAGGCTGATGAGCCCCAACTCTCTCAGCCTGTCCTCATAGCAGAGGTGCTCCAGCCCTCTGATTACCTTCGTGGCTCTCCTCTGAACTTGCTCCAGCAGTTCCATATCCTTCTTGTGTTGGGGGCTCCAGAACTGCACACAGTACTGCAGGTGGGGTCTGAGGAGAGCAGAGTAAAGGGGGAGAATCACCTCCCTTGCCCTGCTGTCCACACTTTTCTTGATGCAGCTCAGCACACGGTTGGCTAATATTTTTCTGTGCCTTTGATATTATGTCTACCATGCATTGGACAATACAAGTAGTCCATCATGCCAGTAGCTTTCCTCAGCTTGCAGTTTATGACATTCTCTGTGGTACTCATTATACCGTCTGTAGCCACTAACTGTTGCTTCACATGCTTTAGAAGTGCAGTATTTGAGTATTTCTTGATGTGTGACAGACATTGAAAATGCTGTCCAAGGAGTCAGCTCATCTAGTCAGATGTAGCTATACCTAGTGGTACACATCTATATATTCTTAGGGTTTTGTGCGAGTTTGAGCCTAGCTAGCATGTTTTGGTGAGAAGAACTAGATGATAGGCTGTAAAATGAAAACAATGGTGAGGTCTACTTCCCTCACAGTCTTGCTGAGATGTGTAAAGAAGAAAGGCAAAACAAAGATTAGGGCACTTGCTTCTTCTCTTCGCTGGGGAGCTTTGCCTGCTGGGGAGAAGTTGAGGCTGCTGGCTGGACTCCATCTTGCTTTCTAACCTCACCCTCCTTTGCTTGGCTGCTTCACCTTGCTTTTTAACCCTCTTGGCCGAACCTCCATTCTTCCTTAGGACTGGGGTAAAGTTGAGAGGGGTAGGTGAAGGTGAGGGGTGGTTGAGAGCCCCTCCTGGGGACTCAGGTTTCTGGGAGGGGAATTGTGTTTGTATTACCTTTTTTACCTTGTATATTTCTGTCTATCACTGTATATACTGTAAACATCTGCTTGTAAATTGTGCCAGCTGTAAATATAAGCTTCATTCAAATTTCCAGAGGAGACTGAGTCTAGTCTGGGTAATTTCTAAAAGTGTGGGGGGCGGGGGACACCCAAACCATCACAGGTTTTCTTAGAAAGAGCAAATCTTTGCTTCAGAAGAAAATATATGCACTTCTCAGCTGGAGGGGCAGTGTGGATCAAACTTCAGGGATACTGAAATCCTCGTAGAGTCAGTGAGATTTTTTACAGAGTTTGTTTTGCAATATTTAGCTAGAGGATGTATCTAATCTGACACTGCAAAATTCTAAACCGGGAACATGTAGTTAGGAAAATGATTCCATGATTCTGTGAAATGCAATTGGATCTGTCCGGTGTACAAACTGCATGAGTCATAATTTTCTGTAAGCAAATAATTAGTGCCTGTATATTTCAAATATTAAGTCTAAAGAGCACATACACTGTCTGCAACATACATTAATGACTGTAATCTTCTAAATAGATGTCCAGATATTACTGGGGGAATAAATAAAACTGTAACCGGGAGTTGTCAATTTTCATAGTGTTCTAATTAGGGAGTGCAAATACAATGACTGAGGAGCTGTCACTCATGGGAGTGCTTTTTAAATGTTATACTCTACTATGATGCTTTCAGGTTTTACTGCTTCGCTGAAGTGAGGTGACAAGTGATGCATAGCTGTAATGGATGGAGGCTGTTTGTAACTGAGTGTACAAGCACTAAGAAAATCAGAATAAAAATAAAGCACCTAATGATGCGTTTCATAGAATCATAGAATCAACCAGGTTGGAAGAGACCTCCAAGATCAGCCAGTCCAACCTAGCACCCAGCCCTAGCCAGTCAACTAGACCATGGCACTAAGTGCCTCAGCCAGGCTTTGCTTGAACACCTCCAGGGATGGTGACTCCACCACCTCCCTGGGCAGCCCATTCCAATGCCAATCACTCTCTCTGGCAAGAACTTCCTCCTAACATCCAGCCTAGACCTCCCCGGGCACAACTTGAGGCTGTGTTCTCTTGTTCTATTGCCGGTTGCCTAGAAGAAGAGACCAACCCCCACTTGGCTACAGCCTCCCTTCAGGTAGTTGTAAACAGCAATAAGGTCACCTCTGAGCCTTCTCTTCTGCAGGCTGCACACCCCCAGCTCCCTCAGCGTCTGCTCACAGGGCTGTGTTCCAGGCCTCTCACCAGCTTTGTTGCCCTTCTCTGGACACATTCCAGTATCTCAACATCTCTCTTGAATTGAGGAGCTCAGAACTGGACACAGGACTCAAAGCAATGTTTTTTCTAATATTAATAGGTCACCATTAATGATATGTCCTCTGCTCCAGAGTTATGCTCTCTGCTCTGAGAATATACACTCCTCCCTGATAATGCTTGTTTTCCCCCTTCCTTGATTGTAGGTTGTGTTCTTCATTCTGTGCCCCATGAGTGTTTTTTTGCCACTGTAAATACTGTGTCTCTTTCAAGACATGCATGATAACGAGTCCAGAGGAGCCCTGGGTATGGAAGGTTCAGATTCTCAGGCACAAAATTAAGGCAGAATGGTGTCAAACGCATAGGCTAGTTTTATTGTACACACAGGAGGATAGGGAGGGATGAGGAGAGGGAAAGAGAAAAAGAGATGGGTGAGGAAAGAGAAACAAAAGAATTAGCCCCACACAGAGAGAAGAAAGGTCACCCCAGAGTCATTGGGTGTCCTGAAAGTCCATTTGAGTGGGTGGGGAGCACTCGGTCTGCAGGTTGGAGCTTCTCTTCTTTCCCCTGGCTGCCTCATTGAATATGCAGGTTTTTCTGAGAATCACTTAACACTTTCCAGGAGTGATTTGCTTAGCCAGGCCCACTGTCCAGTTGTGTTGGGCATGATGAGTGTGGTAGGAGGTTTCCAGAGTTGATCCCCCTTGTCCAACTGGTTTCTCCAAAATGATGGCTGCTGTTGATAAACCAGGAGCTGCTAGACTGTGATTGGCTCAGAATCAGCACAACCTGTCACAATGGGAAGCCTTCACCTCCTATGTGTGTTAGGTGACAGGAGCTCAGTTCCAGGTGTGGTGGTCCAGAGTGGTAGTCTTTCAGTCCATGCAAGCTGAGCAGTCAGGCAGGTGGTCCCATGGTAGCATGCACAGGCTCACTCTGCATTCCTTGGCTGCTTTCTTGTCCAGTTGTTGCATACTGGGGAGCTCCTGGGAGTCTGAGCTCATGCAAGAGGGGATCTTTGGGACAGTGAGTACAAACAGGATGCTCACTTAGCACTTCTCATAAACTTAGCTCAAAACAAGTTATTTTCTGAGATGCTGGGACATACTGTTTAGCTCAGTCTCTGACACTGTTATAAATAGGTGCATGTTTTCAGAGAGGTACATAACAAAAACAATGGTTACTAAATATGTCCTCAGATTTAGAAATAATTAATTTTAAGGGTGATTGATTTTTCAGCACCCCTTTATTCATAAAAAATATCATGTCTAAGTTCTTTTATACATTTCAGAAAAGCTCACATTTGCATGAACTCTTCTATATGCATTTCTTTGATGTAACTATGTGAGATTGAATTTTCAGCTATAAATTCTATTTATATAGAAACATTTGTATATTGAGAGAGAAACTCTGAATCTCTAAAAGCAAATAGATGAGAAAATAAATGACCTACAAGTATCAGTGACTGAGTTGGTAATCAGATCTATAGCATCATGTCTTGAAAGAAAATCACAGGATTGCATATTAAATACTTGACATTATTGTCTTTTCTCCCAGAGAGAATATGACTTTCCCGTGCAAAACGTTCAGACTGTAGTTTGTGCCCTGTGCTCTCGGCCCTTCAAATTGTTTAAGACTTTAAAATTTAATCAAGGGATTTCTTAATGGAGGCAAAGGAAGAGTAGCATCAGAAATACATTTGACAAAAGGGTAACAAATTTCTACTTAATTATTTACAATGGCTCTATACTGCTACTTAGAGACACAAAGTAGTCAGACTCCTGAGCATCAGATCCAACAGTCTGGAAGGACAAGGGCATCAATTCGTCCTCACATCATGCAAACAGTTTTCAAGATTGCATCTTGTTGATCTTGATGAAATTACGAGTCTAGGATCTGATGCAGCATGCCAGTAATTTATGATCACAGGTCACTCCAAGCTGAATACTTTCAGGGCACATCAAGCCTACTTGTCATTTGCATACAACTCATTTTATCACCTAAGAGATGTTTTTCATCAGGCCACTGGGCAGATATTTGCAGTTCTGGAAGACCTGCACTTAGGAAAAAAAAAAAAACCACACCTCTTTTCATCTATCACAACATTAAAACAAACATCAAGGCAAAATGCAATATTAAAGTAATTAACCTATTATCTTCAGGTCAGGTGTTTGTTATTTTGCCATTTACAGAATGACAAACTGTCCCACTTGGCTGCTGATGTTCGGACTGGGCCAGCTGTCTGTTCTTTCTAAACGCTTTTTCAGTTGATTATGAGGCTATGAAGTGCCCTTCTGCCTGCCATTTGGGATTACTCCTAGTTAACTTTATTGCTGAGTAATTTTCCCTATGTTGCCTATTCAAACAAACAAACAAAGAAAAGATTAAAAAAAAAGGCAGATTCTGCAGCTATTGTGTTACAAATACTCACCCTGCAACCTTTTGGACAGGTTTTCTTTTCCAGAGGAATCAGTCTCACTCCTAATGCACTAAGAAGAAAAAAAGAGTAGAGGCCTTTGCTATTGTTATTTCTGCTGTCATACCACTCACAGAGATCACAGGGCTCCTGCAAGAATAATAACCATTTAGAAAAGGAAGACATTTAAAAATTAGAGGCTAAGTGATAGAATGATGCCAAGCTCCATACAAGCTTTGTGGTGGAAGTATACATATTTGGATAATTCTGAGTATGGGGGAGCAGAGAGGAGCTAGGAACAGGAATAGGATTTATCTGCACCACTAGTTCATTCTGTCTGTGGTAGTAATCCAAGTTTACTTTGCCAACAGCTCCAAAAAGGAATTCAATCCACTCAATGATAGGCACCTGAGATAAATCAGAAAAATATCCTCCTGAAGGTTCCCAGTCTCAGTCAGATTTAGATAGAGAATTGATGGTTCTCTGATGTTATGTGGATCAATCCTGCAACAGGCAGGTGCAGACTGCCAAGTGGGTCAAATCTGTGTTGTGACACACTTAATGCACAGGCTGTGTATATCACAGTGCACTCTAGCTAGCTACCATGCTGCAGATGTATTGCTTCTGTTCTATAGAATAACAACAGCAATGTTTACATGGTCATATAAAAGCATTTTAGCACAAGTAAAAACGGATTATGCCTGTGCTCACAGTAGTTTAAAACAGACTAGGTTCTAAGCATCTGACTTCTATAACATCTGACATCTAACTGTTAACTTATATAACACCTAACTGAGAGGCCTGGAACACAAGGCCTATGAGGAGAGGCTGAGAGAGCTGGGGTTGTTTAGCTTGGAGAAGAGGAGGAAGTTGTTGCCGGAGAGAGTGATTGGCATTGGAATGAGCTGCCCAGGGAGGTGGTGGAGTCGCCGTCCCTGGAGGTGTTAAAGAGTAGACTGTCTGAGGCACTTAGTGCCATGGTCTAGTTGACTGGACAGGGCAGGGTGCTAGGTTGGACTGGCTGATCTTGGAGGTCTCTTCCAACCTGATTGATTCTATGATTCTAACTTGAAACTCTCTCTACTAATGATACTCACAAGAGCCTTTTTCAGACTATCCTGCTACCTGGATCCATTTAGACTAGATGACATGATCTCAGTCAGATTTCCATTTTAGTCATCAGTCTGGACATCACACCTAAGTCAGGTACAACAACACAAAATTGATCTGAATCACTGTTGTGATTGCACTAAGCATATTTATAGTCTCTGATCTCACTCTCCCCCAGACCCGAAAACAGAGTAGTCCAAAGATGTATGTGAAAACATGTTTACTAAAATATCTGAGTAAAATTGCAACCTGACCCTGATCAGACCCATTTATGTAGTTTCATGCAGCTCTTTGGGCAATTGGCTGTGGTGCATAGCTTGGACTTTAAAGTAATATGAATGTAGTATTTCAAAATTTGGTCTCTCCCTTCCTTCCTTCCTTCCTTCCTTCCTTCCTTCCACCATGTTGCCCTTGTGTTTTGTGTGTTTTACCTCACCAGCTTTCACTTTTCAGGTACTATAAATAGACATCTCTCTCTCTCTCCACTTTTTGCTATTCCATGTAACAAAGCAAACAGCTCAACCAAACTTTCTGTCCTGTCATCCTGTCATCAATTCAAACACAACAGAGGGGGGAAAAAATCACCTCTCCTTCCTTACCACTACCCAAACTGTCACACGGATTTATAACTTGGTCATATAATTTCCTGCAGAACATTTTCTGCAACATTTAAGGGAGATGAAGGTTCAAAGAGTATCCAAGGGTATACGGTCACCTAAAGCTGAAATCCAAATTAGTCTATCAGAAGTGTAAGGTTTGTTCCCAGTTCATACTTTTTTCTAACTGAAAGACTGAGTACTTTTGGACAAAGAAGTGTCTCTAACCTCCAGCAAATGCAAAGAGGTATTACAAGAAAAATATGTATCTATTGAGCTCTGAGCAACAGTGCCAATTAAATTGACCATAAAAACTTGACATTTAATGTTGAAATAGGTAATAAGCGAACACAAGTGAAACCTTTGAGGGGAGTGAGGAAACTGAAGGTGAGTCACAGCACTTGGAAACATCCGTTGATTCCGCATGAGTCTTAAAGGACAAATTACATGCAGATCATAAAGGTATAATTTTATAATGGATACAGCAACCTGTGTGCTGCAGTGTCATACATCTGTTATGTAGACTGCTAAATAATTTAGTCATGAATTTTAAAATTAGAATATGTTACAAAGGTCCATTTATATTGCATGAAGCATTGTTGAATTAGATAGTAGCAAAATTACATCTGTTAGAGGATGTTTATTCCAATAATGGTCAACTATGTTTATATACAGTCACTGCTTTTCTTAATTGCAAATATTTTAGTGACGTTCTGGAGAGTGAAATCAGCAGATGTTATTTGGTATATAGCTCTTCCAGATGGAGGACACTCCTGATGTAATAGTTTACATCAGCCTTTTTCTTTTCCCTCAGTCCATAATATAGAAACCATCACTACAAAACTCTGGCTTTTATTTTCTTGCAACTACTAAGTCAGAAAAGACCTGTTGTAAATGTTTTGGTTTGCCCTTAGAAAGACGACAAACATCAAAGCCTCAATCCTGCCAGTTTGTACTTGGTTATGTTGCCCATCTGATTTTCTTTGATGTTCCTCAGGGGAAGGCTTGGAATGTGTGAAAACTACTGAAGAGAAACCGGCCCTGTTCCTTTCTGTATCTTACCAAGTGTCACCACCTGCCTGGATGAGCATGGAGCTCCTAGACACACTGTCATGCAAAAAGGAGCTCTACAAGGAGTGGAAGAAAGAGCAGCTAGAATGGAGGGTATATAAGGGAGCTGCCCAGGCATCAAAAGACCTGGTTAGAAATGCTAATGCTCAGATGGAATTAAATCTAGACAGGGAGATCAAGTGGAAGAGCAAAAAAAAATCTGTAGATATGTTAACAGTAAAAAGAAGACTAGAGAAGGTGTGGGCCCCCTCAAGAGAAGGGTGAAATGGTGACAAGTGACATGGAGAAGGCTGACATTCTCAATGACTTCTTTACCTCAGTCTTCACTGGCGAGGGCTCCAGTCACACTCCCAGAATCACTAAAGCTAATGTCAGAGGCTGGGAGAAAGAATTGCCCATTGTGAGTGAAGATCACAATCATGACCATCTGACAAATCTGAAAGCGTGGAAGTCCATGGGACCTGATTGGTTACATCCATGGGTACTGAGAGAACTGGCAAATGAGGCTGCCAAACCAATCTTGAAACCATTCCAAAAGTCATGGCAGTCTGGTGAAGTTCCCACTGACTGATAAAGGGGAAACATAACCCCCAATTTTAAAAAGGAAAAGAAGGAAGAACTGCAGGCCAGTAAGTCTCACCTCTGTGCCCAGTAAAATCATGGAGGCACTGCTGAGACAGAAGAATAACAAAGAGGTGATTGGATATAATCAGCATGGCTTCACCAATGGCAAATCATGCCTGAAAAACCTGGTGGCCTTCAACAGAAAGGTCACAACATCAGTAGACAAAAGGAAAGCAGCTGACATCATTAATCTGGACCTGAGCAAAGGCTTTGACACTGTCCCACGTGACATCCTGATCTCCAAGCTGGTAAAACATTGATTTAATGGATGGACCACTTGGTGGATAAAGAACTGGCTTGAGAGCCACACCTAAATAGTGTCTGTCAATGGCTCCATGTCCAAGTGGAGGAAGTGACAAGTGGAGTCCCTCAAGGATCAGTACTGGGATAAGTCTTGTTTAACATTTTCATCAGTGACATGGACAGTGGCATTGAGTGCACCCTCACCATCTGTGCCAGTGACACCAAGCTTTGTGATGCGGCAGACAGGTTGGAGGGCAGGGATGCCATCCACAGGTACTTTGACAGGCTGGAGATGTGGGCCCCAGCCAACTTCATGAGGTTCAGAAAGACCAAGTGTAAGGTCCAGCATCTGGGTGGGGGCAATCCCAAGTACCACTATAGGCTGGGCAGTGACTGGCTTGAGAGCAGCGCTGAGGAAAGGAACCTGGGGCTACTGGTGGATGAGAAGCTCAACTTCAGCACCAGTGTGCACTTGCAGCCCAGAAAGCCAACCATATCATGGGCTGTATCAAGAGAAGTGTGGCCAACAGGTCAAAGGAGGTGATTCTCCCCCTCCATTCTGGTGAGACTCCACTCGGAGTAAGAGTACTGCATCCAGTTCTGGAACCCGTGTTACAAGAAGGATATGGACACACTCCAGTGTGTAGGGAAGGGTCACAAGGATCATTAGAGGGCTGGAGCACCTCTGCTTTGGAGATGTACTGAGAGAGTTGGGGCTGTTCAGTCTGGAGAAGAGAGGGCTCTGAGGAGACCTTATTGTGGCCTACAATACAGCTGGTGAGGGACATTTTAGTATCTCGGGTAGTAATAGGACTAGGGGGAATGGAGCAAAGCTAGAAGTGGATAGATTCAGATTGGATGTTAGGAAGAAGTTCTTCACCATGAGGGTAGTGAGACACTGGAACAGGTTGCCTGGGGAAGAGGTAGAAGATCCATCCCTGGAAGTTTTTAAGGCCAGGCTGGATGGGGCTCTAAGCAACCTGATCTAGTGTGAGGTGTCCCTGCCCATGGCAGGGGGATTTGAACCAAATGATCCTTGAGGTCCCTTCCAGCCCTGACAATTCAGTGATTCTATGATCTTTATTTTTAAAAATGCCATTCTTACATGTTCTTACTAGAAAAAAAAAAACAAAGCCTTCTGAAACAATGAGTGGAGAATATCATTTCCTCTTTGATGTCAGGATATAGAAGGATGTCTTATGCAGTAAATTACATTCTACTAATATGACACAAGGTATTATTCTGTGAGAATTGTGTTTGCCACTCTTTATTGATACTATTTATTCTGATTAAGAAATAATAACTCTTATATTCTTCTAGTGAATGCCATCTTCATAATACAGCATAAAACAGTCTTTCAAGATGCTGACAGACTTTTTAATTAGTATTTTCAAAGTAACAAAAGGCTTTACATCTGACCCTTTTGGTTCAGAATGCAACAACCCTTGGCACAGCACTGTTGTAAACAGCTACCAGTAAGTACTTTCCTTATTGAAGCCTAATTACAGAGATTTAAATATCTGCCTTGCAAAATACAAACCTATATTCATTTTGCTGTAATATTACTGTCAATCTCAGCATAGCTGTGAAATAGAACAACCCAGCTTGCTGTACTAATGAAGAAAAGAGCTTTAATTAAAGAAAAAAAAAAAAGCTGAAAGTCATATTGAAGACCAGATTTTGCTGTTGATATTAGGATGACTTTTATGTTTTGTCACCAGGTGAGTACTTGAACCATCTTCTGCTTTAGAGCTCACTGAATCAAGTTGACTTTGCAGGCTTCCAAATAGATATTTAGGCATGGATGAACACAGTTGTTTTTCTCACACTCTCACCTCAAAACACAAGGTTGTATCTCCACTCCTCTGTCCCTTGATGAGTAGTCTCCAGCCGAAATCTGTTTATTAACTAAGAGCATTCTCAAAATGCCCCTGTAAAAGATTTTTTTTTCTTTTAGAGCTACTAACTAGCACTTCTGAAAAAACAATCTCCATTTTTCTGCACCCCAGTCTTGACAGTGCATTCCCTCTACCTTCTGCCTAATTTGACCATCCTTACTGAGCAAACATTGACTTTTATCCTTTGCTTTTCTTAGGTGAGCAGTGAACGTTCCTGTTTCACAAGTTTTGTCTGTACTCTAAAGTCCTTGCTGATATAATTATTGTGGTAATGTATCCAAGACTTTCTAAAAGCTGTTTTCTTTCTCCTGTCTGTAACTGAATGCATATCAAGTATAAATCATTAAAGAATTGCAGTGCTAACAGAGGTCTGTAATTTGTAAATTGAACCAAATCTTTAGGATATTGTAAAGGTTCTTCACTGATGCAAGAGGAGTAGATGGAAAAAAAACAGAACAACTTTTCTTTGTGATACTAAAATTTCTGACATTGAATTCATTCCTATTATTAAAATTATGAAAGCTCTTTTGTCTGTTTGGTCTGATATATAGATACATATACACGTGGCGGGGGGATGTATGCAGCCAAGAGAGCCAGTGGCACCCTAGCCTGGATCAGGAACAGTGTGGCCAGCAAGACAAGTGAGGTTATTCTTCCCCTGTACTCAAGACTGGTCAGGCCACAGCTTGAGAACTGTGTCCAGTTCTAGGCTCCTCAATTCAAGAGAGATGTTGAGGTGCTGGAATGTGTCCAGAGAAGGGCAACAAAGCTGGTGAAGGGCCTGGAACATAGCCCTGTGAGGAGAGGCTGGGGGAGCTGGGGTTGTTTAGCCTGGAGAAGAGGAGGCTCAGGGCAGACTTCATTGCTGTCTACAACTACCTGAAGGGAGGTTGTAGCCAGGTGGGGGTTGGTCTCTTCTGCCAGGCAAGCAGCAACAGAACAAGGGGACACAGTCTCAAGTTGTGCCAGGGGAGGTCTAGGCTGAATGTTAAGAGGAAGTTCTTCCCAGAGTGATTTGCCACTGGAATGGGCTACCCAGAGAGGTGGAGAAGTCACCATCCCTGGAGGTGTTCAAGTAAAGCCTGTCTGAGGCACTTAGTGCCATGGTCTAGTTGCCTGGATAGGGCTGGGTGCTAGGTTGGACTGGATAACCTTGGAGGTCTCTTCCAACCTGGTTGATTTTATGGTTCTATGATATACATGTATGTGTGTTTATGAGTATGCACACACAGAGAGAAGAGATAACCACAGGAAACAGTAAACATAAAGTATGTGCTCAGAGTACAAATTCCTGAGGAGCATCCTTCAGGTTCTGAGGTTTGCTGTACTTTGCCATCTTTGTCTGAAAGGAGATATTATAAACCATACATTTTAAAAGGTACAAAAGTTGGAGGAAGAAAGATGGTGGTCTTTGCGAGGGAGGGAATGGAAACTTCCAAGCATGTTTCTGGTGCAGAGTTTTAGCAGTGACTTACATCTTTGAAAAACATCTGAAGAGCTCATTCACATCCTGCTACAAGCTGGAAGACTCAAGTTTTAAGCCTGTGAGAGAGTTTAACTTAAAAAAAAAAAAAAGTATTATTAATGTTAGAACCAGGTGTCTGGTTGGTAGAATGAAACAGACATCAGTTACAAAACGGGTGTTGGAGATTAGCACTATTGCTAACTTCAGGGATCAGACCATAAATAGATGCCTGTGAAAGAGTTAAATAGACTATAAGCTCTCATGAATACTCTAGGAACCATATTTATAGCTAATACAGCAAACTAATTGCTGTGGCAGGTAAATCACTGACAATCCCATGTCTTATATAAGTGTGTCAGAGTATAGGTAAATTATCCAAATAGGCTGTTGAGCTATTCTGTGAGTCATTCTAGTTAAGCTCTTCTGTTAGAGAGAGAAGGTGATGGTGCATGCTACAGATCCTGACAAAATCCATCCTTATCTTTTTCCTTATTGTGATGGTTTGGGTGTTCCCCGCCCCCCAACACTTTAGAAATCACCCAGACTAGACTCAGCCAGCTCTGGAAATTTGAATGAAGCTTATATTTACAGCTAGCACAATTTACAAGCAGATATTTACAGTATATACAGATATATACAGAAATATACAAGGTAAAAAGGTAATAGAGACACAACTCCCCTCCCAGAAACCTGAGTCCCCAGGAGGGGCTCTCAACCACCCCCTCACCTTTCCCCTACCCCTCTCAACCTTACCCCAGTCCTAAGGAAGAATGGAGGTTCGTCCAAGAGGA
>WAAF01005875.1:1212-45323 GCA_013400475.1 Tricholaema leucomelas
CAGGGAGGTTGTGGATGCTTCCTCCCTGGAGGTGTTTAAGGTCAGGCTGGATGAGGCCTTGGGCGAGCTGCTCTAGTGGGAGGTGTCCCTGCCTGTGGCAGGGGGTTGGAGCTGGATGATCCTTGAGGTCCCTTCCAACCTAAACCATTCTATGATTCTATGATTCTATGATTTTTATTCCAAGTAATGTGCCATGCAGTAGATTTCCAACTAGACCCAAAATAGTAACAAGAGTAGGCAATTTTTGTAAGAATTTTTCTACTCAACAACTGCATTCACCTTGGAAAATGAGGCAACTTAAATAAATTAGATAATGACAGTCCTTTCCCCTTGTCACGGCCAAAATTCCAACTACGCTGATTAAATTAAACTCATTGGTAAAAATAGAACACTTTGGCTGTATTAAAAGAGATGGCAGCTGCTCAACACATTTTTGGAGGCAACTGAATAGAATTTAGGTTCTGGAAGGTCTCAGCATTATTATCTTGAGGTTTAAGATATCAAGCCTTTCCAAAACCGGTATTTTCTGGCAATTGTTTGTAAGGAAGAGCAAGATTTTGAAGCTGACCTTTGTCAGAACTGTGAGGGACAATGCATCTACTTAATAAATCCCAAAAGTGGGTACCATCAGTTTATGGAGTCCTGAGGTTATGTCAAAGGCACCTTAATAACTGTAGATGTGAATCTCACAGTCCACAGTCATAAAGACATAATTGAAAGGAGTATCACTGCCATCATCCTCTTTCAAATTAAAATGTTGCTAATTTATAATCATTTTAAATGAGGCAGTTTAAGAATAAAAAGGAAAACCAATACCTAACAATCATTAACTGAAGAGCTTTTTGGTTGTGTTTTGCATCAGATATCTGATGGTGAATGTGCTGTACCCTTGTGTAGGAATTTGAGTAGTTTGCTGCCTTTTAGGTTGGTGCAATGGTTACTAATTCAGTAATAAGTTTTGCAATCAAGTAGTAGTATATCACTTCAATAAATGTAAACCTGAGTTTAATCTTTCTGCCCACTTTTGTGAAGAACTTTGAGTTAGCAAATAGCCTGTTGAAAATGGACAGATGCTATTTGTCACTGACATAGCACATCTGCAGTCTGTGATTTATATCAGTAATCAGGTGTAGGAGCATACTGACCAAAGAAATGAAATATCCAAGTCTTTCCACTGACAAAGTGACAGCAAAACTAACCTTTTGTGCCACAGGGTATTTTAAACTCTATCTGTTGACACTGAAGGAATTAGTCAGTCATGCATGAGTAACTGCTGCTACTGGTGGGACTTACATTCTATAGTTGACTATAGCATAGTGCTATTAATATCAAACAAAGGAGGCATTTGGGTGATATGAGGTGGCATGATGCTTGCTCAGGAACATTTTGCAATATCTGCTCTTGTCCTTTGACCTCCCATGTCAATGGGAGGCTCTGGCCAGCCTGCTCTAGGGTAGGGTGTCCTTGCCCATGGCAGGGGGTTGGAACTAGACGATCCTTGTGGTCCCTTCCAACCCTGACTGATTCTATGATTCTACATTTGGAGAAAAGTTGTCATTGCCTTCTCTCCTCAAGTCTCATCTCCTCTCCTCAAGTCTCCTCTCCTCCCTTCTCTTCAAGTCTCCTCTCCTCGAATCTTCCCTTCTTGAGTCTCTTGTCCTCTCCACAAGTCTCCTCTGCTAAGTCATTTTATTTTTTGTCCTTGATTGTTGGGAACATACCAACAATCCTGTGTTGGTGAAGATATTAAAGCCTGATGCATGAATGATAAATCTCACCTTTTGCACTGCCATCACCACACTCCCGCCCATTTTATCAATATGTTCGCAGAGTGAGCAACAAGAAGGAGAATTTTGAATAGTAAATCAGATCTGAAGATAGATTCTTATTTAGAAAAAAATTGTCTATCTGAAAATTACTTCTTTAATACAGAAAGGACAGGCAAGGTAGTGAGAGAATCAGGAAACAAACAGCCTCATTCTGCTTCTGCCTTCTCTTGTAACTGAATTCTGAGCCAAAGTCCAAAGCCTGGAAGCTTCAGGAAAAGCAGTAACAACCTAATGAGTAGTATCACAGAATCATACAATCAACCAGGTTGGAAGAGACCTCCAAGATCATCCAGTCCAACCTAGCACCCAGCCCTGTCCAATCAACTAGACCATGACACTACGTGCTTCACCCAGGCTTTTCATGAACACCTCCAGGGATGGCGACTCCACCACCTCCTGCACCTCCAATGTGCAGCCCACTCCAATAGCAAATCACTCCCTCTGGGAAGAACTTCCTCCTAACATCCAGCCCAGACCTTCCCTGGCAAAACTTCAGACTGTGTCTCCTTCTTCTGCTGCTGGTTGCCTGGAAGAAGAGACCAACCCCTACCTGGCTACAGCCTCCCTACTTCAGGTAGTTGTAGACATTTAATTATAGTAGATCAGACACAGAAGACAAATTCAAATCTGAGACTACCTAAAGAAAGAAAAACCTAGCAACCAACCAACAAAACCCCCAAAACCCACCCAAAAAAAAACAACAACAAAAAACAACCCAACCATAAACAAATGTTCTGTTCAAGGCATTTTCTATTAAGTTTTGAATATTTTCTTCATACTTGCTTGCAGTTGGGGGAATAAATCTAAAGTGTTTGTTTCAACAAGCTCTCTGCTATTTCTCTTTTGTTTCTGTGACTTTCACATTCCCTACCTGCCCATGTTATCGCACAGACATTAGAAACTGTACAAGTAGATTGCTGCCTTCAGACCTTAGATATAATTGTTTTATTTTGATTGATTGCTTCTTTTCTACAGTGAAAATTTCAGGAGCTAGGATAGGATCCATGAAAACCAGCAGATTAGAATTCCCTAATACAGACAGGTGTACCTGAGTTAATCATTCCAGTTTTCCTCAGAAGATAAAACCTGCTACTTTAAGACTTGATTCCTTATACCTCCGAGCAGATAACAATCTTAGAATAAGAAGTATGCTCTAAAATTGTTTGTTTCTCCTTCGACTGCTAGAACAGTGTGTCAGGGCTGGTTCAGATGTAGGTCCTACATTGTAAATATTTAAACTACACTTTAAAAGAAAATACCAGATATCTCTAAGATCAGGTCCTTCATCTTGAAAATTAATTCATCTTGTTTTCAATAGCTCTTACTTTGTATTAGAAATGCCAATATAGTCCCCGTGATTTTCTTAGCTTCACTGGAGCTGCGATAATTTATGTGATCCATTAAACAATCTTCATCCCTAAGTACTCCTTCAAGCTTTGGAAGAATTACCCCAGAAATATATGACTTTACAGTGTGAGCAAGAATAGCAGGAATGGCTGATATCTAAGGAAGTAGCTTTTTTATGTACATCATTCAGGTGAACTTCATAGAATCTGCCATCCAGAGGGACCTGGACAGGCTGGAGAGGTGGGCACAAGCCAACCTCATGAGGTTCAACAAGACCAGGTGCTAGGTCCTGCATCTGGGTCGAGGCAATCCCAAGCACAAATACAGGCTGGGCAGTGACTGGCTGGAGAGCAGCCCTGAGGAGAGGGACTTGGGGGTGCTGCTGGACAAGATCAACATACGCCAGCACTGGGCAATTGCAGCCCAGAAAGCCAACCAGTGCCTGGGCTGCATCAGGAGAAGTGTGGCCAGCAGGTCGAGGGAGGTAATTCTCCCTCTCTGCTCTGGTGAGACCCTACCTAGAGTACTGCATCCAGTTCTGGAGCCCCCATTTCAAGAAGGATGTGAACGTGCTGGAGTGTGTCCAGAGAAGGGCCATGAGGATGCTCAGAGGGCTGGAGCAGCTCTGCTATGGGGACAGCCTGAAAGAGTTGGGGCTGTTCAGTCTGGAGAAGAAGAGGCATTACAGTATCTGAAGGGGGCCTACAAAAATGCTGGGAAAGGACTTTTTAGGATATCAGGGACTGACAGGACTAGGGGGAATGGAGCAAAGATGGAGGTGGGTAGGTTCAGCCTGGCTGTGAGGAGGATGTTGTTGAGCATGAGAGTGGTGAGAGCCTGGAATGGGTTGCCCAGGGAGGTGGTTGAGGCCCTGTGCCTGGAGGTGTTTAAGGCCAGGCTGGGTGAGGCTTTGGTCAGCCTGCTCAAGGATGGGGTCCCTGTCTGTGGCAGGGGGGTTGGAACTAGATGATTCCTGTGGCTCCTTCCAACCCTGACTGATTCTATGATAATACTACAGGTGTGTATTATTTCTGCAGATGTCACCATGAGTATCAATCCTAATTAAAAATCAGATAAAGAAAGATGTAAACTTTTTAAAAGATATTGTTTTCTTTCCACCTTCACAGGGTCAAGTGACCATTTTACACTGGGTTTACCTTCTGACTTCTAAATAAATACACTAAAGCTTGTTTTTAAATCTGGAGGAGATATACTTTGACCTGCTGCTGCACAACTGTATAATTACTTCCATTAGGAAAAGAACAATTAGAACAACAGAGAGCAGAAAAACTGGAGGCCAGAATTTAACTACTAAATAATGAATGTCAATTCTTAATTTATAGTTAATGAACTAAACTCTCCCAATCCACACATTAATATTTCATAGAAATTGTGAAGAATTTAAAGAAACACTGAGCATGCTTAAAATATGTAGATAGCTGGTAAAATAAAAGCTAAGTATTTCACATATACAGAAATCAATCTGCTTCTATATGTTTAGCTGAGTCACCAAGACCAAAATAAGTTGAATATTACCCAGCTGGTATGATTATCACTACCACTATTTCTCAACATCACAGAGAAACACTTGGATCCAACATTTAGTCAACTTAAAAGTATGATTCACTTGAAATATTCCCACTTGGCTGAATTGGAGTTTCTAATTCCAGTACAAGAACTCCATATATGTCTCAAATACTTATCATTTAGAATAGAATAGAATCAACTAGGTTGGAAGAGATCTCCAAGATCATCCAGTCCAACTGAGCACCCAGCCCTATCCAGTCAACTAGACCATGGCACTAAGTGCCTCAGCCAGTCTTTGCTTGAACACCTCCAGCAACGGTGACTCCACCACCTCCCTGGGCAGCCCATTCCAATGCCAATCACTCTCTCTGGGAAGAACTTCCTCCTAACATCCAGCCTATACTTCCCCCGGCACAACTTGAGACTGTGTCCCCTTGTCCTGTTGCCGGTTGTCTGGGAGAAGAGACCAACCTGCACCTGGCCACAACCTCCCTTCAGGTAGTTGTCAACCTTCACTCACCCTGCCTTTTTCAGTTTCTTCTTTACTTATGATCAGCAGTAGTAATGTAGCTCACCTAAGAGACTCTCCAGTCTAATTCAAGTTCTGCATCAAAAATGTTTCTGTTCATTGTTCAAAACAATCTAGCAATCATCATCGTTATCCATCATCATTACATGCACCCAAATAGGTTCCAGGTGATCAGTTTTATGACAGCCTGAACTATTTCACATTTAAACTTTAAAGTACTTTTGCTGAAGAAGCACCTCCATTAATTACTGTGCAGATAAAAGACCATTCCAATAGAAGTTACTAGAAGGCAGAACACTAACTCACAGAATAATTTTGCCTGAAAATTCTGAATGTGACATTTCAAACAACAGTTATGGCTGCAACATCTGTAGATTGTGAGACAGTGTTAATAATGTTATAAAGTTAAATTATCCTGCATCTTTCTGTTTGTGTGCTCAGCAAAAGAATTCTAGTAAATAATTTCAGGTTATATATATATGTATAAAACATTTCACACACAGTCTCACAGTATCACCAAGGTTGGAAGAGACCTCACAGATCATCAAGTCCAACCTGTTACCACAGAGCTCAAGGCTAGACCATGGCACCAAGTGCCACGTCCAATCCTGCCTTGAACAGCTCCAGGGACGGCGACTCCACCACTTCTTTTACATAAAGGGCTGAACTCACACAAAGAAGAACTCTTCCATATTATTGGTTTTCTTTTAAATCACAAATGAAAAGAATTCTACAACAGATATGAAAGTCATTATGTGTGAGATTTTTCATCTTTATTTGTTTCCAGGCTTAAAGTAAGAGAATGATTGATGAATATGTGAAAACTATATTCCCACTACAAGTCCTGCCATTTCACAGAATCAGAGAATCACAGAATTTCTTAGATTGGAAAAGACCTTCAAGATCATTGAGGTCCAATCATTACTTTCACACTGACAAGTCCTTGACTAAAACAAATCCCTCAGCACAACATCGAATCACTATGAATCACTATGGTTGGAAAGGACCACCAAGATCATCCAGTCTAACCTTCACCCAGGCATCCTTCATCACTAGATCATTGTTAGAGACCTAGAAATCTCTCTGTGCTTTTTGAGTTATTTCACACAATTAGGGAGTCTGATGAGATACCCATAAAGAAGTTTGAGGTTGCCTTAATACAATATTTTAGCTTAAAACTGATGCTAATCCACATTGCAATGGATGCAGCCACAAAAATATATAGGTAATGTGGCTTTCAAGACTCACTTAATTGGCAGAAACAATTAAATTGGGAAACATAAACCATGATGTATTTGCAAAAAAAACATGAAAGAAAAGACTTATTGCCAAGAAAAACTCTGGTGTGAATAATGGCTTTTTAGATTGCTCCAGTGGCTCAGAATCATAGAATCAGTCAGGGTTGGAAGGGACCACAAGGATCATCTAGTTCCAACGCCCCTGCCACAGGCAGGGACATCCTACCCTAGAGCAGGCTGGTCACAGCCTCATCCAGCCTGGCCTCAAACACCTCCAGGCATGACGCCTCAACCACCTCCCTGGGAAACCCATTCCAGGCTCTCACCACTCTCACACTGAACAATGTCCTCCTCACATCCAGTCTTAACTTACCCATCTCCAGCTTTGCTCCATTCCCCCTAGTCCTGTCACTCCCTGGTATCCAAAAAAGTCCCTCCCCAGCTTTTTTGTAGGTCCCCTTCAGATACTGGAAGGCCACAAGAAGGTCACTTTGGAGCCTCCTCCAGACTGAACAGCCCCAACTCTTTCAGGCTGTCCTCATAGCAGAGCTGCTCCAGCCCTCTGAGCATCCTCATGGCCCTTCTCTGGACACACTCCAGCAGGTCCACATCCCTCTTGGAATGAGGGCTCCAGAACTGGATACAGTACTCCAGTTGGAGTAGAGAGGAAGAGTCACCTCCCCCGACCTGCTGGCCACACTTCTCCTGATGCAGCCCAGGCACTGGTTGGCTTTCTGGGCTGCAAGTGCATAGCGCTAGCACATGTTAAGCCTCTCATCCACCAGCATCACCAAGTCCCTCTCCTCAGGGCTGCTCTCCAGCCAGTCACTGCCCAGCCTGTATTTGTGCTTGGCATGCTTCTCTGTTCATCTAGAAATAAATAGGGAACTTCATCCAAAACACTGAGTGAGATGACTTGCCCTCATGATAAAGGATTTGATCACTGCAGTTGAATGGCTGTTACACTACAAGATAGGACGTTAGCATCTACTCTAAATGTCTTTTGCTGGAACATTTTTTTTCTTGGCATTACCTGCAGTGACACAGGAAAATCCAACTTGTTTTATTTTCAGCAGAAAAAGTGAGCATTTCCAAAAATGTAGATGCCCTTGTTACTGACATTTTAATTTTCATAGTGATTTGTGAAAGGAAATTACCAAAGAATGTGAAAATTACCTTTCCCTGAAACATGTTTCTTTTGAGCCAAATTCACTTAAAAGAGTGTGATTAAAAATAATGTCCAAAAATTATACTAGTTGCCTAATCCATCAACTTACAAACAATCTCCATACTCAGAGTTTATAAGATTCTCTGTGTTTACTTACAATCTGGATTTCCAGTCTGATCCAACTGTGACGGTTTGGGTGTTACCTCCCCCCCCACCTAAGAATATCACCCAGACTCGACTCAGCCAAGCCTGGAAATTGAAGAATGAAGCTTTATATTTACAGCTTAGCATAATATACAAGCAGGCATTTACAATACTTACAGTTATAGACAGAAATAGACAAGTTAAAAAGTAATACAGAAACACAACAGCATTCCTGGAAAACAGAGTCCCCAGGAGGGGCTCCCAACCACCCTTCCACCTTCTTCCCACCCCTCTACCTTACCCCAGACTTTGCCTTACGTTCAAGGTGAGTGTGGATGGTCGGCCAGGGGGCTTAGGAAGCAGAAGTATTCACAGACGGCAGGTTAAAGATAGAGAAGTGCAGCCCCAAAAGCCAGAGAACAACTCTGTTATCTATGTTTATGGTCTTTTCATTATACATCTCAGCAAGCCTACAAGTGAAGTAGACATCACCATTTTTTTCCTTTTCACAGCCTATAATCTCATTCTTCTCAACAAAATATCCCAGCTAGGCTCAAACTAGCACACCAACACAGTGGATCTACACAATTATGTAGGACACTAACTAAAATATTCATTGAAAGTGTTTCACATGGAAATTATAATCTCTTTTGCTGTCCTGATGTATTTAGTGTCCTGAAAGCCTATCTGGGTTCTAATAGTCTTTTATACTCCATTTTACCAGTGGGAAATTGGGATATGAGATGTCATATTCTATTTTCTTGGACAGATCTTTCACAAGATTTGAACCAATGCAAAAATAGAATCAGAGAATCATAGAATCAACTGGGTTGGAAGAGACCTCCAAGATCATCCCACCCAACCTATCACCCAGCCCTATCCAATGAACTAGACCATGGCACTATGTGTCCCATCCAGTCTTTTCTTCCTTCTGTTCCCAAAGAAAGCAGTATTCAGTCCTTGGTTTTGTGTTCAGATGTTTCAAATGATATATGTAAAAAGAAAAATCTCATGCTTTAGGTGTTTATATATACCACTATGTAAAATAATGGATTACATAATATTTGGTTTATAAAGACATGAATGTATGAAAGTACCTTGCAAGGTATAAAGCAGTCAGGAAAGAGAATGTTTGAACTGCTGTGGATTACACTAATTTGCAGATCTACTAACTTTGAAATTACCTGGATGGTACTTATGAAATGCAGCCAAAAAGTAAGAAGAACTGCATGTAAGTGCTGCTGATTTAAAGGCTACTTTCCCCCCATAATGTACTGTTTGGTGAAGGTCTCTCATGTCTTGTAACTTCTGCCTGCAGAGCAAGCAGCAGTTAATGGCTCTTCTGTTTTAAAAGTCATCCCAGATTATAAAATCTTCAATTGGGCAAGAAAATAAATGAGACTAAGGACAGAAGAGAGAAAATGGAGTATTTGTAGTTCAACATTCATTTACATTTCTCGGAACAGCATCTATCAGTTGCAGAGGATAATTAGATTTTTGCTTTTAAGAAGTATATGAGCTTAAAAGGCAAAAGGTTGAAGGATCTGGTATGTGACAAAGATATGAAAAAAAACCCCAGCAAAATAATCAGGAGTGAAGTGGTATTCTTGGCTCTTCAGGCATCTGCTTTTGTCATTTGTTCTACCTTCTGCAGACTTTTTCTCACTTATTAGCAACTCCTGTTTATAAGGAAAGGACACACTGATAAAATGCAAGCAGAACTAATAAAAAGAAGCTGAAGGGCAAAACACACAAACAGATGGAAAGAGGCCAAGCGGATCTGCAATACTGACTGCTTCATACATTTCACCTTAGATGAGTTAATGCTTTCCACGTAGATTAATCCAAAGTTGTCTTACTTAATAGTATTAAGGAAGAAAAATGTGAAACACATGTAGTAAATAAAACTGTTGGTCTAAAATAACTTGAACAGTTGTGAACAAAGGATGCTATGCTGTACATACAACACTTCTGTTACTTTAGATTCTCTTACTAAATATAGTACCCTATGTATTTCTGAGAGGTACACTCACATTTTCAAGGACAGCACTGTGGAAATCTGAAGGGCTGCCTTTCTTTTCTGTCATGCTCCCGTCAGGCAATTAGTCCTAGGAGGAGAAATGGAGAATATATTTCTCCTTGAAGCATACCAAGATTCACACTCTGACGAATCAGTTTTGCAATCCTGAATTATGAACTGATCATGTGAGCTTGAGGCTGCCTGAGTTAAGAGGCAGTTCCCACTAATGGGTTGACAAAACACCACCTTTGTCTACGAGCAACAGCAGTACAGTCAGATATAAATGTTCCTCAGCAGCAACCAGCCAAGCTGTAAGAACTAAGTGAGTTTAATTCTGCTCAGGATTTCAGAAGCTGGCAGACATCTGCAGATGTGCTATTCACCCAAAAAGGCTTTTCTTGCACCTCTGGGAAGGCTTGGCCTCACTGTCTTCTCCCATTTAAGAGCCAAAGACTCAGCTCCCAGTTGTGCTAGTTTGAGACTAGCTGGAATATTTTAGTGAGAGAAATTAGATTTTATGTTGTGAAAAGGAATCAATGATGATGTCTACTTCACTCATAAGCTTGATGGGATGTACAAAAACAAGAACATAAAACACAGACAATACAGCAGGTCTCTGTCGCAGCTGGTGCCTGTACTTTTCTCCCTGGCCTGCTTTCTGTGTAACTAATCCTTCTGCTTTCTAACCCCACCAGCCAATCCTCCAAACTCACCTTGCACATAAGGCAAGCTCTGGGATAAGGTACAGGGGTGGAAAGATGGTGGAAGGGTGGTTGGGAGCCTCTCCTGGGGACTCTGATTTCTAGGAGGGTTGTTGTGATTCTGTATAACTTTTAACTTGTATATTTCTGTATATAGCTGGAACTATTGGTAAGTATCTGCTTGTATATTGTGCTAAGCTGTAAATATAAAGCTTTATTCCTTAACCTCCAGCTGGCTGAGTTTAGTCTGGGTGATTTCATAAGAGTGGGGAGGCAGGTAACACCCAAACACACCAGTGTTGCCTTCTAGGGGTACAAAACTGGTTCCAGTGCCAACCTCAACAAAATCAATAACTTCAGAAAATCTAGTCCTGGTGGTGGATAAATTTGCCTAGGTTTTTCAAAACAGAGTTTTATGTTTGAAAATGAGATTTCAACAGAGAAAAGTATTCTGCTAATAATATGAGTTTCATTAAAAAGAAAGGGCCTAATTCCTCAGCTCATCACTTCAGGATTACATTAATGAGTTTCTATGGAGTTATAGCTAATGAAGAACTCTCCAGATTTGCACCATCATAAACCTTGAGTAATATACCGTGGAGGCTTTTGCCCATTATGTGTGGGGAGTATGTGCATAGCTGAATATTTTTAGTGATGAAAGGCAAGGTTTATGTGGGAATAGAAGAGTGGGAGTAAGCCTCTCTTTCCTTTCCTACTTTTTTCCCTTTTTTTTTGTGCATTATGAACTTTGTGTGGAATTAATTTGATGATCAAGGGTCTGATGAAATATCATTTTAGTGAGTCTATGAGTTGTTACCTGCTTGGATAAATCAATTTTTCACACAATGAAAGAAAGCAGGGACAGATTGCAACTATATTAATATCTACACATTATTATCTCAGATAAGATTGGCTTTCATTGGAATTCTAGCCTTTATGACTCAATTTTTAATAAAGAGTTAGTGCAAGGAATTTTATGGTTTATTTTCAGGACTCTTAAAAAACCCCAAATCTAGTTTGAAAATCTCTTGTTAATTGGCTTTACAGGAGAATATAACTTCTTCAGGTACAACAGCCTCGCTTACTGTACTGAGTACTTTGGTCTTTATCTGCTATGTGGAAAGGAATGCTATATATACACCATCTTCACTGGCTTTATTCACATCATTTAATTCAATATTCAGAAGGCAGCATTTATGAGATGAGGTCATAATACACAATTTACCACCAAGTCAGAAACAGGAAGGTACACAGAGGAAAAGTTACTTTACTGCACCAAATAATCAGTAGCGAGCTTTTTGAGCAGTGAAAATAGTGGCTAAATGTACTTGTAAACAGGTTTATAGATAGAATCCTTTGGTTTTTCATCATAGAATCATAGAATGGTTTAGGTTGGAAGGGACCTCAAGGATCATCCAGCTCCAACCCCCTGCCATAGGCAGGGACACCTCCCACTAGAGCAGGTTGCTCAAGGCCTCATCCAACCCAGCCTTGAACACTGCCAGGGAGGGAGCAGCCACAACCTCCCTGGCCAACCTGTTCCAGTGTCTCTCAACCCTCACTGGAAAGAACCCTTTCCTAACATCTAGTTTGAATCTCCCCTTTGCCAGTTTAAATCTGTTACTCCTCATCCTGTCATTATAAGACCTTGTAAATAGTCCCTCCCCAGCCTTCCTGTAGGCCCCCTTCAGATACTGGAAGGCTACTATAAGGTCTCCTTGAAGCCTTCTCTTCTCCAAGATGCACAGCCCCAACTCTCGTAGCAGAGCTGCTCCAGCCCTCTGAGCATCTTTGTGGCCCTCCTCTGGATTTGCTCTAACAAATGTTCTATGTCCTTCTTGTGTTGGGGGCTCCAGAACTGCACACAGTATTCCAGGTAGGGTCTAGCAAGAGCAGAGTAAAAGGGGAGAATCACCTCCCTTGCCCTGCTGGTCGCACTTCTCTTGATGCAGCTCAGCACACAGTTGCTGTCTGGCTGCACATGCACATTGCCAGCTCATGATGAGCTCTTCATCAACCCCGACCCCTAGGTCCTTTTCCTCAGGGCACACACCAATTAAAATTAAACTACTCCTGGAGCTAGCAGACCAGTAAATTAAAATATTTCCATTAGATGAAAGAGAAGGCAAGACTAAGATAAAAAGTTTCATTCATTTTTGGTAGAAGAAACTGTATTAGTGAAAGTATAACTAATTTTTTTTCTTGGTCCTTATACACCAACACTTGTAAGGGTTGATCCCATAATTTGTTGTTGCATGTTGCCCAAATGGACAAAAAGGAAGCCCTTGGAAACGTCAAAAGTGCACTCAGATGATTTTTCAGAAGCAATATAGGTTTTAGTGTAAATCTACTGCAACAGTCCTTCTCTCACCTATTTTCCATCTCTGTGGAGCACAGGATCACAGGATCACAGCATGTTAGGAGTTGGAAGGGACCCAAGGACATCATCGAGTCCAACCCCCTTGCCAGAGCAGGACAATCCTATCTAACACAGATCACAGAGGAACACATCCAGACAGGCCTTGAAAGGCTCCAGAGAAGGAGACCCCACAACCTCTCTGGGGAGCCTGTTCCAGTGCTCTGTGACCCTTACAGTAAAGAAGGTCCCCCTTGTGTTGAGGCGGAACCTCTTTTGCTGCAACTTACACCCATTGCTCCTTGTCCTGTCTAAGGAAGCAAGTGAGCAGAGCCTGTCCCCCCATCCTGGCCAGCCCTCAGATACTTATAAACATTTATTAAATCCCCTCTAACTCTTCTCTTCTCCAGACTAAACAGCCCCAGGTCCCTCAGCCTATCCTCATAAGCCATGCCCTCCAGTCCCCTAATCATCCTCATAGCCCTTCGCTGGACCCGCTCCAGCAAGACTACTGGAAACATGAACAGTTTAGGAGCAGTCAACATAGTGCACCAGTCAGTTCTGCAAACAGCCCTTAAGGTACTGAGAATTGCTTCATCTCCTTACTGTTTGTAGCAGCAAAATAGTATTCAGTCAAATTTCTTCCAAATATGCAATGATACGAACATGTCGTCCCACACATGGTTATTAATGAATTAAGCTGTTTAGAGACTTTAAATAATACTTTCAATTAAAACAAACAAACAGGCAGAGTGCTTATTTAAAACTTCTACAGACATGCTCAAAGGACTAGAATGCCTGACTACTCTTTAAGTTCTGGGAGAGCTGATCTCTGTCTGCCTTTTGTTCAAGTCGCCCTGTGCGCTGCAGTCTGGCATTTGCTTTTGGTACCTGTTGAATGCTGAAGTGACTTTTCTAAACAGTTCCAAATGTTAACATCCTCAGCAGTAGAGAGGGGGGGAAAAGAGAATGTTTTACCACAGCAAGGAGAAAATTCCTTCTTTGCAGTAATTGAAAAGAAAATCTGAAGCACTGAGAAAAGGGGGGAAAAACACATTTGGGTTTTTTTATTATTATTTATTATCAGGCAGCTTCTGAAATGGAAGCTTGGTTGGTTGTTTTGTTTGTTTGGAAGGATGTGGACATGCTGGAGCGTGTCCAGAGAAGAACCACTGGGATGATCAGAGGGCTGGAACAGCTCTGCTATGAGGACAGATTGAAAAAGTTGGGGCTGTTCAGCTTGGAGAAGAGAAGGCTCCCAGGTGACCTTCTTGTGGCTTTTCAGTATCTGAAGAGAGCCTGCAAAAAAGCTGGGGAGGGACTTTTTAGGCTATCAGGGCGTGACAGGACTAGGGGGAATGGAGCGAAGCTGGAGGTGGGGAGATTCAGACTGGACGTGAGGAGGAAGTTTTTGAGCATAAGAGTGGTGAGAGCCTGGAATGGGTTGCCCAGGGAGGTTGTTGAGGCCCCATTCCTGGAGGTGTTTAAGGCCAGGCTGGATGAGGCTCTGGCCAGCCTGATCTAGGGTAGTGCGTCCCTGGCCATGGCAGGGGGGTTGGAACTAGATGATCTCTGTGGTCCCTTCCAACCCTGACTGATTCTATTGACTTTTTTTTAAAGCTTTGACTCTGAAATGGAATTCTATGACATAATAAGAAGGACCTAACTTAGTGGCTATCTTTTGAGTTCTATTATGGATAAAGCTGTATCTGCAGAACCAAACATATGTACTGAAGTGGACTGCAGTAAATGACTGTCTTCAATGTGCTTACACACACACACATGTAAGACAAACAAATACAGAATTTGCCTTGCTGGACACTGTATACACAGAGAAAAATAAATCAGTAGGGATGTCATAGTTCAAATTCCTGAACTGCTGCTAGCACCAGAGAAGAATCAGATCAACCTTATTTTCAAGGAGTGAATTGCAATCTCATAATCTGGTAGGCACATTGTCCTCAAATTCTCACCCTAATTTCATAGCCTTTCCTTTTTATCTTAATATGACCTATTCCTTGCTCTAAAATAAAATCTCCACTACATTTTCCAGCTGTGATTTTGTATTTCACTACTCTGCACTTTCTTTGGGGCTCTTTCTTTTCTAATTATCACACTAAGTAGATCTGGCTCTCTTGCTCACAGCTTGATCACTTATTTCATGTGTGATACCATCTGCCTAATAGGTTTCCTTATCTGGTTTAAAAACAGGGCTGCTATTGTAGATTCTGCTGTATCCCCAGAGATTTTAATCCATGTTTCCTTACTATTATTTTAAAAAATCCCTTCCCATTTTGTAGCTGTTTTCAGCAACAAGTTTTTTAGCTTCATGTAACAGAACATGCATGTGCATACCATGCTCATTTCAAGAGTGTATATGGCTGTAATATTTTCTGTACCTTCAAGTAAAGAGGATCACCACATGCATAACCTGCAAGAAACATATTTCTTTATTCTGTGCACTGCCAGGGTAAAAGTCTCACCTAGCACAAATCAGTAAATCTGATTGATTTTATAGACTTTAGCCATGCAATGCTAATTACAAGATCAGACCTAATAATTTTCTGATTATTGTTTTTGTTGGACAAATTAATAATAGAAATTCTCCAAGAAATTAAATACTCAGCTGCCAGTGGGGAATGCGGGTGCCTGGGGCTGAATTAAGATGAGCTTGTACAGTTCCATATCCTTGCTAGGAGAAGGATTCTGTTCTTTGTGTGCTACAATGCCTGTGGCATAAGAGCCAGTATATTACTATCTCATTTATTTACTGTGTGATTCTTTGATTAATCATTTCTTTGCATTTAGTAATACTGAATGCTACAGATATATTTGTTAATGCACATATGTGCTAGTTTGAGCCTAGCTAGAATATTTTGGTGAGAAGAATTAGATTATAGGCTGTGAAAAAGAAACAATGATGATGTCTACTTCACTCATAGGCTTGCTGAGATGTGCAAGAACACAAACATAGATAAGAGAGTCTCTCTCTGGGCTTTGGGCTGAACTTCTCCCTCTAACCTAACCTGCCATTTGTGTGACTAATCCATCTGCTTCCTAACCACCCTGGCCAACCCTCCATACTACCTTAAACGTAAGGCAAGATCTGGGGTAAGGTAGAGGGGTAGGGAGTAGGTGGAAGGGTAGTTAGGAGCTCCCCCTGGGGACTCATGTTCCTGGGAGGGCTGTTGTGTTTCTGTATTGCTTTTAAACTTGTGTATTTCTGTCTATAGCTGCAAATATTGTAAATATCTGGTTGTATATTGTGCTAAGCTGTAAGTATAAAGCTTCATTCAACTTCCAGATCAACTGAGTCTAGTCTGGGCGATTTTCCAAAGCGGGGGCAGGTAACACCCAAACCATCACAACACAGAAAAAACTCCTTCCCAGTAGAACTGGTTTTGTATATCAGGAGCCTGTGGCATAAAAGCCAGTACATTATTATCTCATTTATTTACTGGGTGATTCATTGATTAATCATTTCCTTGTATTTAGTATTCCCAAATGCTATAGAAAAATTTGTTAATGCCCACAGAAATAACTCCTTCCCAGTAGAACTGGTTTCGTCTATCAGGAGAACTGCATAAAAATGAGGCAGATAATAAATAGCAGGTGAAAAAAATGTGCTGCAAATGCTACTTTCACAAGAAATTGTCTTAATGTTTGGCCTTGTGAAAGAAGTCATAATTGACACTTGGAAGTAAAACAACATAATTCAGCGTGTAACAGAAAACAAGAGAATAAAGAAGGTGCATCCTTATTTTCTGAGGCTCACATCAACAGTTAACAGTTAGAAACAGTTATCATAATTTTCTTCACACTTTATGAATTCTTAACCCTCTCAGAATCCATGGCAAAGTCCCTCTTGATTTCTAGAGAAACATTACTTTTTAACATTAAGCCCTAATTAGGTGAAACCTTTTTATAAATACCATTATGATTATATAAAAACTGTTTTAAGAGTATGACTGCCACTACCTAGCTCCATCTAGAGAGTCCTCAGCAAGAAGTGAGGCATAATTTTTAAGGCATATGAAAACACATAGGCAAGGAATTGGTACTTAGAAAAATACCATTTTATCACATTAATGGATGAGCAGCAAAAGAGCTGTGGAAGGCTTCTCAGCAGGTCTGATAGATGAGATAAGGCTTCTAGAATTGTTCAGATTTCAGTTGTGTGGCATATGTCTCACAGGCACTTGTTTTGATTGAGGTCATAACACAGATTAAGATTAATTCCTTGCTTTTGACTAGTGAGGATGTGTAGAATCATCACATTCTGTTTTGATTGATGCTTTCATACTGGGAAGAAATCCATTTACCACACTTAGCACAGAGTTTAAGCCAAGCTTATCTTGTCCTTATTGCTATTTTAACCCAAATCAGGCAACCAGTATAGACATGTACAGAATGGCAGGTGGAATGACCTGCTGGTACACACAGTACAGCACTGGAGCAAGAAGCTCAAAATAATTTGATGAAGCTAACTACTTCTTCACCTTAAGTGGAAATTTAGTTGTATTCCAGTCACCTCTGCTGTTTCAGCTGAAATATTCTGCAGTGCACGATGCAATTAGTTTGCCATCTACACAATGCCAATACAATTAATACACAGGGAATTTGGATATAGCCACAAATACATTAATTGTAGTGGTAAACCTTTTTCAGAAATCAATAATGCTTCAGTAGTTCCTCTACACTAACCTGAATGCAATGCAACAGAGCCAGTAAATCTGAGTTACTCACTAATTCTGTCATCAAAGGTTCTATACATAGCTCCATTTTCATTACTGTTGCTTTATTTGATATCTCTGTGGATATTGAATAGACTCTCATGAGTATTCTGAAACACTCTACTGAATTGTTTGACTCTTCACCCATATTTCCTAAGAGACTACAGTCTGACATAATTCAATATCTATTATCTGTAGGTTAGCTTGAGTCCCTGTGAAAGATATTCCTTCATTTAGCTTTGACTTAGAGGAGCCTGTTAATTTTAGAACTGTGTTGTGAGTAGGATATCTTCGTGAGTAGGATATCTCAGAAGTCACATTGCAGCTATTCGAATACTGGACATCCAGATGTGTACATTACATTATGATCACATACACTCCACTCTTAATTTATCCACCACCATACAGAAATACTTCACTCAGTATAAAGAAAAATGTATTTTCAATCCCAGCAGGAAGATTGGCTTAAAATTCTAGATGGGGAGATTGTAGCACTCAGAGATAAAATAACGTTCTAAAGAAAGCATGAAAGAAAGAAAACTCTGGGGGGGGAATAATAACAATAACAAAAATAATTATTAAAAGGATTATACACTGAGGTAACACTGCATTTTACAACAGTTGGGGGTTTTTTTAAACAGAAGTGGAGGGAGATGCACTGGAAATTAATAATCTTTATGAACTATGACTATTAATTTCTGTACGGGTATTATTTTTTACTGTTTATATTCAAAAATGGGGGAAATTCCCTGAGGTTCTTTGGATTTTTGGTTGACAGGAAGCAACTGCACAGAATTAAACAGTTTAAACAATCAGAATTTGGAAAACTGTAACACAAACCCAGGAAAAATTATAACTATGAATCATAGAATCAACCAGATTGGAAGAGACCTCCAAGATCATCCAGTCCAACCTACCAGCCGGCCCTAGCCAATCAACTAGACCATGGCACTAAGTGCCTCAGCCAGGCTTTTCTTCAACACCTTCAGGGACAGCAAATCCATCACCTCCTTGGGCAGCCCATTCCAAAGGCAAATCACTGTCTCTGGGAAGAACTTCCTCCTAACATCCAGCCTAGACCTCCCCCAACACAAGTTGAGATTGTGTCCCCTTCTTCTGTTGCTGGTTTCCTGGGAGAAGAGACCAACCCCCACCTGGCTACAGCCTCCCTTCAGGTAGTTGTAGACAGCAATGAGGTCACCCCTGAGCCTCCTCTTCTCCAGGCTGCACAGCCCCAGCTCCCTCATCCTCTCCTCATAGGGTTTGTGTTCCAGGCCTTTCACCAGCTTTATCACCCTTCTCTGGACACATTCCAGCTTACGGAGTCTCAGCATTCACTCCAGCAGATGTGCTTACAATGCCTTTGGTCCCTGACTAAGTTTTCTGTATCAAAGACGCTTTCAAACTCGCAATGATCCCAGGGTAAAAAAACAAGTATTTCAGGCAGAGGGAAGAAGATGCTGCTGAGCTGGCTAGTGTGAGCTGCATCAGGTGGCCACCTTTAACAAGACACAAACGAGGAGAGGTAGGAAGGCTCCGTGCAGACAAAGAAAGGCTGAATGTAGAAAGGCTAAATACAGAAAGGCTTGGTTTCTAAAACACCCCCCTTTATATACTTGATTTTGATACCGAACTGGCCAACAGGGACTAGTACCATTATTCTGGCCAGTGAATTCAAAGCTTCCTGCCTCCTTTGACTATGCAGGCACAGTGAAGGCAGCACAAGACACCTGACATGTGGTGCTAAGCCCCCCTAGCCCTCAAGGCTTTGCTAGGGTGAAACCCTTATTGTTTGCTCATCTTACTCACACCGAAACCCATAACATGAGGAAGAGAGCCAGGGTTAAACCTGCCTGGCAGGATTTATGCCCTACCAGGACAGGAGAGAGTGTTAAAAAGAGACTATATGTGGAGATTCTGCTCATTTTATTATCCCATATGGAAATTCTACTTTCTTTCAAAATATTCAATATCAGTACTGCATTGTAAGGTACAAGTTAAATAAATAAATAAATCCCCAGAAAAATCTTTGTTTTAAAGCCTCTAATCACAAACTCATAGAAACATAGACTGTTAGGGGTTGGAAGCGACCTTGAAAGATCATCCAGTCCAACTCCCCTGCCAGAGTAGGTCACACAGGAATGCATCCAGGCACGTTTTGAATGCTTCTAGATAAAGAGACTCCACAAGCTCTCTGGGCAGCCTGTACCAGTGTTCTGTCAGGCTCACAGTGAAAACGTTTTTCCTTATGTTCACACAGAACCTCTTATGCTCCATCTTGCACCCATTGCCCCTTGTCCTAATGTTACACATCACTGAGAAGAGCTTGGCTCCATCCTCATAAGACTTTCCCTTCATATGCTTATGAACACAAAAGAGATCATCCCTCAGTCCTCTCTTCTCCATGTTTAAGGGAAGGACTGGATCCTTCTCTTCCATCCCATGTCTTTGTCTACAGCTAGAAGGAGAGAAGAGAAACTTGAACCCCAAACTCTTCCACCAACTACATCACAGCCTTCCAGTCTGTCTTCATTCCCCTCAAACTAGGGGAGGCAGGAAATTAAAAAACAGTATTATTACATTCCTCAGCCTGTAGGAACTCACTAGCTCCCACAGGCAGTACCTCATCCTAAATTTAAAGGGAAGTCTAGAAAGGAGGAGTTTCCTCCTTTCCCATTAAACCTCTTTTTAAAGAAGAAGAAGAGAAGGCTTCGAGGAGACCTTATAGTGGCTTTCCAGTATCTGAAGGGAGCCTACAGGAAAGCTGGGGAGGGACTATTTACACGGTCTAGTAATGTTAGGACGAGGGGGAATGGGTTTAAGCTGGCAGAGGGGAGATTCCGACTGGATGTTAGGAGGAAGTTCTTTACAGTGAGGGTGGTAAGACACTGGAACAGGTTGCCCAGGGAGGTTGTGGATGCTTCCTCCCTGGAGGCGTTTAAAGCCAGGCTGGATGAGGCCTTGAGCAGCCTGCTCTAGTGGGAGGTGTCCCTGCCTATGGCAGGGGGTTGGAGCTGGATGATCCTTGAGGTCCCTTCCAACCTAAACCATTCTATGATTCTATGATTCTATGATTCTATGGCTAATTGGGTTAAAGGCAGGCATTATGCTTTTGTGTGACCTAGGAGACACTGGTCCCCTGGGCTGCCAAGTGCATTTAGCATAAGAGCATCTTTTGATACTACATAGCTTATCATTAAAAGTCAGCAAAGTGGAGAGAGAACGTCAAGACTTCTTCCTCTATGTAAGTCCCTCCAGGACTATGCTGGAGAGTCACATACCTACATTCTTCCTAAATCCAAAAGGAGATGTCTAAATCTTACATCTAACACAATATTCTTCCATATCATGAGTATTTTGCTGTCATTATAAGAAAAAAAAACACTCCCAAAATATAACAGCCAAAATAAACATTGTTAGCCTAATGGATTTTGCTCCCATGGAGAAAAATAGTACAGATATAGTTATGTGGCTCACACTCAAGCATTTTCTTAGTGTAATCATCATCATCATCACATCTGTATGAGGAAAAGCTTGCACAAACATGCTTGCATTCTATTACTTATGCTTGTATTCTATTACTATTTTTTTTTAAAGAAGACTGGTTTTCTTAGAGCCCTCAATTTTACAATGTACCCTGAACACAATTTCAGCATTTCTAGTGACCCCAGGTGTTCTTTGCACAGATGAGCTTTAACTCCTTAGGCAACCAAGTCATTCATGACTTTCTTTTGATAGCTTTTACGGCGAGTTGCATTCCACCTCAATAGTTCAGAGTAATTAATCTTCATTATGCTGTCTATGACTGCATTTGCTTGACCTGAGAAAGCCAAGAAATTTGTCCCTTTCCTCACTGCAGTATTCTGACATGCTTATCAGTATTTATGGCTGAACTTCCAAAACATTTTAAAATCTGGCTTAGAGTCTGGAGCAGAGACTCTAATTGAACTTCTGGCATTGCTTATAACATCACAGTCCCCCATCCAGGAGGAAGTCTTGCATTACCAGTTAGGCAGGCATCCGAAAATATTTCATCAGTAAGCACATAACAGAAGTGTTGTAATTTAAGAACTTCTCTGAGGAAGAAAATACATGCATGTGATGGTTTGGGTGTTACACCACCACCCCCCAGCTTTGGAAAATCACCCAGACTAGACTCAGCAGCTCTGGAATTGAATGAAGCTTTGTATTTACAGCTTAGCAAAATATACAAGCAGATATTTACAGTATATACAGCTATAGACAGAAATATACAAGTTAAAAAGTAATACCGAAACACAACAGCCCTCCCAGAAACCTGAGTCCCCAGGAGGGGATCTCAACTGCCCTTTCACCTTCCTCCCACCCCTCAACCTTACTCAAGATCTTGCCTTACGTTTAAGGTAGTATGGAGGGTTGGCCAGGGGGGTTAGGAAGCAGGTGGATTAGTCACACAAATGGCAGGTTAGGTTAGGGGGAGAGGTGCAGCCCACAGAGCCCAGACAGCGACTGTGTTATTTATATTTTTGTTCTTGTTCTTATACCTCTCAGCAAGCCTATGAGAGAAGCAGACATCACCATTGTTTCCTTTTCACAGCCTGTAATCTATTTCTTCTCACCAAAACATTCCAGCTAGCTTCAAACTAGCACAATGCATTTAAAACAGAAAGAAATCATGTAAAAATATATTTTTTTACCATATTCAACTAGATCATTATTAAAACAAACAAAAGAAAAACAAACCAACAACAGCACCACAAAACCAAACAAACCAACCAGCAAAAAAAAAAAAAAAAAAATGTTGCTTTAATTCTATCTATTTTATGGACTAAATGGAGGAGTTACTGCTGCTAAGTTTCTTCAAACATTCTATATATTCTATGTACTTTGATTTGCTAAAGGGGCCCACTTGCCAGAATCTCCATCATACACAAATGGCAGAGATGCAGTGTTACCATAGAAATGGGACAGCACCAGAGAAAGAGACATATAATCATGTGCATAGAACTGGAGGCACATAACTATGCATGGGAAACCGGCATGCTGGGATTACTTCCTAAAATGATGATGGGATTGCCTCTAAAATTACTATTCGTGGTATCTGCAGTGTTTACAGTGATTGACACAAAAGCAGAGTACAAAGGGAGAAAACAAAAGAAAACCTTCACTGAGACTCCATGGAGAGGATACACACAGATGAGATAGAAAAGACCAATATATGTAAATGGAGCAAATGACAAACATCCAATTAAAAAAAAACCAACATAATTCTTTTCAAAATAGACCAGTTTGAGAAACTGAAGAAATTCTGAGAGTGAAATGAAAGGGCTTACAAGCAAGAAATGAAGGAAGAGCGGAGGATAAGAAACTTAACATCAGCACAACATGTAGAGAAAACAGATGAGAATGGGAAACAGAAAAACGAGAGGCAGTGCCAGAAAGCGAACAGAAAGAGGAAAAGCAGAGAGGAGAATAATAAGGAGAAAATCCCTAAGAGAAAATGATGGCAAATGAGATAGTGAGAGGAAAATCAGGGGAAAAAATGCCAAGATATAAAGAAATTGTAGCATTGGCTGACTTATCCAGGAAGCTACATATTCTACACTTTGAACGCATAAAACTCAGATGTTTGCTTTTTAAAAACAACAATAACAGAGCAGTAATGTAACTAAGAGTACCTTCCCCCCCCCCCCAAAGTCCACTAATATTACAAAAAAATGAGAAGATTTTGCAAAATTTTACATTTTCTATTTCTGGAAACATTTTCATACAACAGTTATCTGTGTCTCTGAGTTGTATTAAGATTGCTCATGCTTGTCCAACATTAAACAAACAAACAAAATCAATACCCTAAAAAAATCCACCAAACAAAAAACACCCCACACACAAAAAAAACCAAAACAAATCAAAACAAAACAAACAAAATAAAACAAACCAAACAAAAAAAACCCTACCATAACATTACCAGTAACACATACTGAGATTCTACATGCCTGTCAGCTTTTCTGATATTTAAAGGGCCCTAATAGGAACTAGCAGCAAGAACAGCCTTGGTTTTAATTCAGATTGTCTATTTACATGTGGAAATAAAAGGATATGGGCTCTCTGGGTTTTTTCATTTCCTTTTTTGTTTCTTAAGCTGAGGTTTAAACTTTACATGGAGAGTGAGAGGATAAGAGATCACAGACATCTTTTAGATAAGCCAATAAATAGCTTAGTGGTTTTGTTATTATTAAAGGTTAACCTATTGATAATTTTTAGCTTAAACAATGTCATCCACTTTCCACTTTGGAAAATGTTGTGTTAATGTCATGGTTTGGGTGTTTACCCACCACCACCATGACCACTTTGGAAAATCACCCAGGCTAGACTCATCTGAGATAGAAACTGAAGAATGAAGCTTTATATTTACAGCTTAGCACAATATACGAACAAGTATTTACAATACATCTACAGCTATAGACAGAAATATACAAGTTAAAAAGCAATACACAAACACAACAGCCCTCCCAGAAACCAGAGTCCCAGGAGGGGCTCCCAACCACTCTTCCACCTTCTTCCCACCCCTCTACCTTACCCCAAGACTTTGCCTTATGTTCAAGGTGAGTGTGGATGGTCAGCCAGGTGGCTTAGGAAGCAGAAGGATTAGTAATACAGACAGCAGGTTAGAAAGAGAGAAGTGCAGCCCTAAAAGCCAGAGAGCAACTCTGTTATCTATGTTTATGTTCTTTTCCTTATACATCTCAGCAAGCCTACGAGTGAAGTAGACATCAGCATTGTTTTCCTTTTCACAGCCTATAATCTCATTCTTCTCAACAAAATATCCCAGCTAGGCTCAAACTAGCACACCAACACAGTGGATCTACACAATTATGTAGGACACTAACTAAAATATTCATTGAAATAGTTTCACATGGAAATTATAATCCCTTTTGCTGTCCTGATGCATGTAGTGTCCTGAAAGCCTATCTGGGTTAAAATAGTCTTTATACTCCATTTTACCAGTGGGAAATTGGGATATGAGATGTCATATTCTATTTTCTTGGACAGATCTTTCACAAGATTTGAGCCAATGCAAAAATAGAATCAGAGAATCACAGAATCAACTGAGTTGGAAGAGACTCCCAAGATCATCCAGTCCAACCTAGCACCCAGCCCTATCCAATGAACTAGACCATGGCACTATGTGTTCCATTCACTTTTCTTCCCTCTGCTCCCAACAAAAGCACTATTCAGTCCTCAGTTTCACATTCATATGTTCCACCTTCTTCCCACCCCTCTACCTTACCCCACACTTTGCCTTATGCTCAAGGTGAGTTGGGAGAGATAGCCAGGGGGGTTAGGAAGCAGACGGATTAGCAGGTTAGAGAGAGAAGTGCATGCAGCCAGAACCAGAGAGCAACTCTCTTGTCCATATTTGTGTCCTTGTTTTTATACATCTCAGCAGGTCTCTGAGTGAAGTAGACATCAGCATTGTTTCCTTTTCACAGCCTATAATCTAATTCTTCTCACCAAAATATCCCAGCTAGGCTCAAACTAGCACATGTTAATGAGAAGATTTTTTTAGGTTTTCTTTCAGAAGTTGGCTATAATTTTTGTTGGAAAATAAAAAGTTACATCTACTTTACTTCTCATTTGACGAGACTCAGCTGTTTTGCCAGACTGGAGATCTTTCCAGTAGTTTCCATAACTTTGTGCCATTTAAATGTCTATCTTCATGAAATACAGTGTCACAAGACAACTTTTTAAAATAATTAACATAACCTGAACTTAGAATCATAGAATGGTTTAGGTTAGAAGGGATCATTCAGTTTCAACCCCAAGGATCATCCAGCTCCAACCCCCTGTCAATAGGCAGGGACACCTCCCACTAGAACAGGTCGCTCAAGGCTTCATCTAACCTAGCCTTGAACACCTCCCTGGCCAACCTGTGCCAGTGTCTCACCAGTCTCACTGGAAAGAACCGTTTCCTAACATCTAGTTTGAATCTCCCCTCTGCCAGTTTAAACACGTTACTCCTTGTCCTGTCATTACAAGACCTTGTCAGTAGTTCCTCCTCAGTCCTCCTGTAGGCCCCCTTCAGATACTGGAAAGCCACTCTAAGGTCTACTCAAAGCCTTCTCTTCTCCAGGCTGAAGAGCCCCAACTCTCATAGCCTGTCCTCATAGCAGAGGTGCTCCAGCCCTCTGATCATTTTCACTGCCCTCCTCTGGAATCACTCTAACAGTTTGATGTCCTTCTTGTGTTTGGGGGCTCCAGATCTGTACACAGCACTCCAGGTGGAGTCTGACAAGAGCAGAGTAAAGTAGGGGTTGCTGTGCTGGTTTGAGGCTAAATATTTTAATGAGAGAAATTGTATCACTGATTGTAAAAAAAAGAAGATAATGATGATGTCTATATCATTCATTGCTTTGCTGAAAGGCATAAAAAGCCAAAATGTAAACAATTTGTCCCTCTTTGTTCTGGGACACTGCTTCCTTTCGCTTCTCCTTCGCTCCACTTTAATATCTCAATGATCTCCTTGGGTCCCTTCTGAGCCTTAATATCCTGTGATCCTGTGTGTGATCTTTCACTGAGCTTGGCTAACCAGAAAACAAGCAAGCTTTGCTGGTTGGTTTGGTTTCTGTCTGGGAAGGAAGACAGAGAGAAAGAGGCTTTGAGCCCCTTCTGAGCAGTTTCTTTGTCTGGGAGGGAATTTGGCTTTCTGTATTATGTCTAATTTGTATATAATTGTAAGTACTTGTAAATATAATGTTTATATATGCTTGGAAAATTTGCTTTACTGTAAATACAGCTTTATCTTACTTCCAAGATGTCTGAGCTGGTCTGGTAAATTTCAATAGTGAGGGGGAAGTTCCAAACCCACCACAGTCGCATAGATTTTCAAACATTTTAGAAAACAGAGGAAAAAACAACATTAGTGACAACTTTATGCAAATTTACTTAATCCAGCCTTTAGATAACTAAAAAAAAAATGCATGAAATTAAATAGTCATAGCTGCCTGATTTTATTATTATTTTTAAAACTCACTCTCATACTGTTCTTTTATAACTACTTATTCTTGTTTTGACATAACACATCTTGGAAATTAAGTCTAGAGTATGAGACAATGAAAAAAAATCAGGCTTAAAGTATCTATAGCTGAAGGTCTGACAAATGATAAATTAGAAAGTGAACCAATCTGTTAACTTTTCCCATGTTACACTCGGGGACAAATCTCTGAAGGCACTTCCACTGTTGTCAAAGTTTCATTAAGACACAGAATCCTTCCCAGGGTTCTTCAGGTGTCAGTTTGATGGATGTGCACTACACGATGTGTTTCTGGGCACCGAAGGGGGTTGCAATACCTACTGTACAGCTGTCAGGTGTTTGTTAACTTGAGTTCTCAAACACCAATGGCCATGTAAATAGAGGCTAAAAATGCAGAGTAAATAAAGGTATAAAGTTGTGCAAGAAAAACAACTCCTGGAGAAGTCGGTAAGTCTGGAGAATTAAGATTGCTATGGGGAGAAATTAATGTTCTGTCTCCACTATACTTGTAAGACTCAAAAACTGGGTTTCAACAATTACTTTTAAAAGTGTTCAGAAAACTGAGTTAATTTGCAGTCCAGTCTTAATACTCAGAAGCCCCAATCCACTGTTGTTCCATTTTTACCTTGTCATAGTCTTGTTGTAAAAAGAAAAAGATATCTAATAAAAAAATGTGTTAAAATATTAATTATTAAGTTGCAAGTCATTTTCTATAGTGTCAGGTATGGAAATAAACTGCTGGAAGAAAAATCAGCCTAAAAATAATGTACTTCTATTGGTAATGTTAATTATCTGCCTAGTAATGTAGCCTCTCTCAAGTTCCTCTCTCAAAGAGAATGTAGTGATAATGAAGGGTTGACCTTCTACTCATATAATCAAATATGAAATAGCAATATTCTTTTTCTTCAATTCCTATCACTTTAATGTTTATAATGGAAAATAGATTTGTTTATTTAAAGAATGTGGCTCCATTATTAAAGACTGAATGAAAGGTGTTAAAGAAAGACAGTTGCACAGTTTGGCATGGCAATTCTCTGTGAATAAAACCCACTGCAGTGTATAATTAATTTGTGACCATTGTAATGAAAACCACCTCAATGAAATCACAAATATACTGAGCAGGATTAACAACTTCAGAAGACAGCAGTCCTGTTAGTAGCCTTGTTATTCAATTAACATGTCAGAAGATAGAAATTATGTGACTATTTGAAAAAGGCCTCAGCAAAGTGACCTTATTGTGGCCTTTCAGTATATGAATGGGATCTATAAAAAAGCTGGAGGGGAACTTTTTAGGATAGCAGGGAGTGACAGGACTAGGGTGAGTGGAGCAAAGACGGAGATGGGTAGGTTCAGCCTGGACGTGAGGAGGAAGTTCTTCAGCATGAGAGGGGTGAGAGCCTGGAATGGGTTGCTCAAGGAGGCAGTTGAGGCCCCATCCCTGGAAAGTGTTTGAGGCCAGGCTGGATGAGGCTCTGGCCAGGCTGATCTAGGGTAGGGTGTTCCTGCCCATGGCAGGGTGTTTGGAACTAGATGATCCTTGTGGTCCCTTCCAACTCTGACTGATTCTATGATTCTATGATCTTGTTTCGCTACCGACAACCTCTAAGAGCAGGATTTGCTCAAAGTCCACATTTGAAAAACAAGTTCTTTTAGAGAAGGCAAATTCTGCTAAAAATAACCTGTACATTTTTAAACACACATGGAATATTTTTAACATCTACTTACAGTATGTGCTTTTTTTAATCCATGCAAAGCAAATATAGTGCCACATAAAACATACTTACTGCACTGACTGATTCACATGAAAGTGGCTGAAACCTACACACTTACATATAAACTCATACATTTCAGCTTCTGAAAAGGCAACCACAGATGCTGTTGTTGAAAGATAAACAGATTTATAAAGTTTTCAGCTGAAATAATCTGCTGCAAATTCTGACTCTCAAGAAAAAAGGGAAACAGCTGAAAAGGACTTTGTTCCTGCTTTAGGCAAGTACCTTAAACAGTCGCTTCTGTAGTTCCGCAACATAATTAATATTGCAGCCCATTAAATTACCAACACCTATTTTTTTCCCTGTATTATTGCTCTAAGGGCTGGGAAGGTGTTATTAATTTTTACGTTTGCTGAGATTAACTCTGTTTGTCCTTTGATAAATGCCATCTTTTAGATGAGAGGTATTTTGCACTATTCCACAATCGTCTTTTATGAATTGCTTTTATTTCGCTAGGTCCTTTCATAGTCCCCATAAGCAAGGTTCCCACTTCCTTAATCACTGTCATACACTTTCACTTAATCTCCTCAAACACAAGCAATAAGAACTGCATATAGTGCTGCAAGTGATATCTCCTCTGTCTTCTGTATTAAAGAGCAAGAATGTTCTATTTCTGCTGGAAATAGCTCACTCAATACAACTTCCACAATGTCAATCCTATTGGGGAAACAACCTTCCCTTGCTGCCAGGCGCTTCAATTCAGAGACAGGGATCTCTGATGAAGGTCTCAAAGGGCTGGGTAAAACAATACCAGTGATCTCTGAAGGTTTTGGGGATAAAATTTTGCAAAAGCAAATGGAAAACCAGGCAGAGGTGACTGGTGGTAACCAGCATGGCTTCACTAAGGGCAAATCATGCCTGACAAATTTGGTGGCTTTTTATGATGTAGTCACAGCTGCAATGGACAGGGGAAGGGCAACTGATGTCGTCTACCTGGACCTGAGTAAGGCATTCGACTCTGTCCCACATGACATCCTGGTCACCAAACTGGAAAAGCACAAACTGGATGGGTGGAGCACTCACTGGATAAGGAATTGGCTGGATGGTCGCATGCAGAGAGTGGTGATCAATGGCACAATGTCCACCTGGCGACCGGTGCCAAGTGGTGTTCCTCAGGGGTCAGTGCTGGGACCAGTGCTCTTTAACATCTTTGTCAGTGATATGGACAGAGGAATTGAGTGCACCCTCAGCAAGTTTGCAGATGACACCAAGCTGTGTGGCACAGCTGACTTGCTGGAGGGCAGGGATGCCATCCAGAGGGACCTGGACAGGCTGGAGAGGTGGGCCCAGGCCAACCTCATGACGTTTAACAAGGCCAAGTGTAAGGTCCTGCACCTGGGTCGGTGCAATCCCAGGCACAGATACAGGCTGGGTGATGAATGGCTGGAGAGCAGCCCTGAGGAGAAGGACCTGGGGGTCTGGGTCGACGAGAAGCTCAACATGAGCCGGCAGTGTGCACATGCAGCCCAGACAGCCAACCGAGTGCTGGGCTGCATCAAGAGAAGTGTGGCCAGCAGGGCAAGGGAGGTGATTCTCCCCCTTTACTCTGCTCTCGTCAGACCCCACCTGGAGTACTGTGTGCAGTTCTGGAGCCCCCAATACAAGAAGGACATGGAACTGCTGGAGCGGGTCCAAAGGAGAGCCACGAAGATGATCAGAGGGCTGGAGCACCTCTGCTATGAGGACAGGCTGAGAGAGTTGGGGCTCTTCAGCCTGGAGAAGAGAAGGCTTCGAGGAGACCTTATAGTGGCTTTCCAGTATCTGAAGGGAGCCTACAGGAAAGCTGGGGAGGGACTATTTACACGGTCTGGTAATGTCAGGACGAGGGGGAATGGGTTTAAGCCGGAGGAGGGGAGATTCCGACTGGATGTTAGGAGGAAGTTCTTTACAGTGAGGGTGGTAAGACACTGGCACAGGTTGCCCAGGGAGGTTGTGGATGCTTCCTCCCTGGAGGCGTTTAAAGCCAGGCTGGATGAGGCCTTGAGCAGCCTGCTCTAGTGGGAGGTGTCCCTGTCTATGGCAGGGGGTTGGAGCTGGATGATCCTTGAGGTCTCTTCCAACCTAAACCATTCTATGATTCTATGATTCTATGAAAAACCCTTGCATTCTGTACTGTTTCCTTCCTCCCTGGTTGTTTTCTGTCTTTTGAAACAGTCACAAGAAGCATTCTCTCACATGCAGGGTTTTATTTTTTCTAATATCCAGCACTTTACTTCTGCTGCTGCTCCTGCAGCTTCCCTGACCTTGGAAAATGTCTGTGTGGTAATTCCATGCTTCATTCATGCTCTGTGTCTTGTATCATGCTAATTCCTGTGGTTATGTATAGCTTCCTACCTGTTCTTCTCTCAAATTATTCACATCAAAATTTGTTTTCCAAAAGTGCTTGCCTTATTGTTTTATTTGTCCTTTATTTCTGTAGTCTGATGCCACTCCTGTATTTCCTAATTTAGTACAAAATCAACACATTTGATGGGGCATTAATGTGTATTTTGTTATCCTCTAGTCTGGAGTAAGTTTTACAGCATTTGTTAATCTCCCAAGCTTTCTGGTTTTACATGACAGAAGATTACGTTCCCATAAGCCGTTTGTTCTTAAATAATTACATTGAAGAACTGGTCAGGCCACACCTTGAGTTCTGTGTCCAGTTCTGGGCCACCCAATTCATCAGAGATGTTGAGGTACAGGAATGTGTCCAGAGAAGGGTGACAAAGCTGATGAGGGGCCTGGAACACAAACACTATGAGGAGAGGCTGAGGGAGCTGGGGGTGTGTAGCCTGGAGAAGAGGAGGCTCAGGGCAGACCTCATTGCTGTCTACAACTACCTGAAGGGAGGTTGTAGCCAGGTGGAGGTTGGTCTCTTCTTCCAGGCAACCAGCAACAGAACAAGGGGACACAGTCTCAAGTTGTGGCAGGGGAAGTATAGGCTGGATGTTAGGAGGACATTGTTGGCAGAGAGTGATTGGCATTGGAATGGGCTGCCCAGGGAGGTGGTGGGGTCGCTGTCCCTGGGGGTGTTCAGGAAAAGCCTGGATGAGGCACTTAGTGCCACGGTCTAGTTGTTTGGATAGGGCTGGGCGATAGGTTGGACTGTATGATCTTGGAGGTCTCTTCCAACCTGGTTGATTCTATGATTCTATGAACTGTTCCTGTGAGAGCTTCTCCTACCTCATGGACGTACACAATTACAAATTCTGAACTCAACACACTGAATTACAAAATCAATATGAGATAACATAAAATGTTATGGGCAAAAGAATGCATGCTTTCTTTCATTTATATACATAAATGCACAAACTTCTAAATACCCAGAATATTTGACTCAACAATTTTCCTTCAAAAGCTTTTAAATTTGCTGGTTCTTCACAGTGATATTAGCTAAGGAAGACTTCAGTTTAGTAAGAAGTTACTTAATAATGTTTCTTTATATCTTGAAAGATCAAGCTGCCTCATAGATTTATATCTGTATCATGCTATTTACTGAAACTCAAATGTAAAACCTAACGCTTACCAAACTCTTCAGAATCCACTGTGGTTATTCACTAGAAAATATTGGTCATGAGGAATCACTTTTTCTCCTAAGAAATGAACATCTGACAACTGTACTTGTGATTGAGCTTCCCTACAACAGTAAGTTGTTTCATGGAATGGGAGTGGCAGTGCAAAGCAGGTGGGGTTTAGCCCTTAGCTTCCAAAAACCTTTCCTCCCAAGTATGCTGAGCATTGCCTGGAAATTGTGTTTGAGCAGGCACTGGAGGGAAAAGAAGAGGGAATTCCTACAGCTTTATCCGTGCCCTGCTTGCTGAAACAACTTTGAAATTAGAAATGGGGCAGGGGAATTCTAGCATAAATACAGCTTTCCACTTCCTGAGCAAATACTCTAACCAATCTGAAAATAGATAAAAAGTACTTTACCAGTGCAAAATACGTATATTTATAGTAACAATCACCACATTTTCTAAACAGGGGTTTCATTTGAAAGGGAAATGTGATACCTACAGCTATAGATATCACATGGTGAGGTCTGGGATCTGTCTTGGCCCAAGTGTCCAGGAGGGAGGGTGAAGCACACTTCAATTTTATTTTTTTTTTTTTTTCCCTTTCATTTTTTTCCCCCTTTTTTTCCTTTGGGTATGGCAGGGTCAGGACATGTGCAAACTAGCATCTCTGATCATAAATAGTGATTCTGGCCAAGGATTTACATCCTCTGTCATTCTGTGTCCAGGAGTGTGCAGCAAATGTTACTAAGCGCATCCTGTGACTATGGTGCTCAACATCTGCAGATAGATTTACACATCATAGAATCACAGAATGCCTTGAGTTGGAAGGGACCTTAAAGATCATCTAGTTCCAAGCACTCTGCCATGGGCAGGGACACCCTGCACTACACCAGGATGCTCAAAGCCTCATCCGTCCTGGCCTTGAACACTTCCAGGGATGAGGTCTCCATAGGTTCTCTGTACAATCCATTCCAGTGTCTCTCACTACTCTCATAGTAAAGAACTTCATAATAGCTAATCTAAATCTAAGCTGCTCTAGCTTAAAACCATTGCTCCTTCTCCACAGGCCCTTATAAATCATTAATCTGTCTGGGCTACACTCCCTACTCACTTAATCTTCAATTTCAAGTACCATTAACACCAAGTACCTAAAAAGTACATGTTGCAGCACTCAGCCAGCAGATGTGTGAAACTTTAATTGCCTAGCCCTGGGATGTAAGTGTTAGGGTATATTTTACCTGGAACAGGTACTCACACACAAAAATGATCTATGCATTGTGAAATAGTCTCTTCCTCATGAAAGAAAAAAGCTGCAGGGCAAAAAATGTTCTACATCTTTGAGAACTTACAAAATGTGATTTTATGCAGGTGATAATTTTTGGCAGACATGTAGCCACTGCATACCCTGAAGAAATGCCTCCCTAACCAAAGCCCAAAATCAAAGCTTTTTACTGTGTGAAACAGTTTTCTGTTCTTTATCCTTTACTGTAAATAAATGTGCTTTATCCATACCTCTAATATTCCCCAACATGAAGATATTTTCAGAGCCTCATTAGATGGTAGAAAAAATGATGGCAGACATCCCATCATACTTGAGAGGAGAGTTAAATTTTCTTTGTAATATTCCCTGGGAGAAGGATTACTAACAGCATTGGTATGAAAATTATGCCTATCTATTTTTCACAATGATTATTCACCACAAAAAAAAAGTTGTTCATAGGATGAATCATAACCAGCCTTTCCTTTCTCTATTTCCATTTCAACATTGGTGGAAGCATAATGGTTCTGATTGTAAAACATCTGCAGTGTTTGTCCATGCCTCTCTTACTGTTTATTTTAAAGCCTTTATACATTTACTGTAAAATAATAAAGTTAACTATAATAAAGTCTGCTTTGAAAAGCCATTCTCATAGCATTCTTAATAAATAATCTGAATTACATGCACCATTTTACAATTCAGTAAGAGATGAAAAGCAATAAAAGTGATAAGGAAGCTAGGAACTGTAGGAACATTTTGTTCTATTACAGTCTATCATCATAGTTGTATTTCACACGTCAAAGTTACTGAGTTTTAAAGGAGTGACATTTTTGTCTGGGCAATAATGTTCAATCAATTTATGCCAGCAGATTTTTCTGCTTTCTTTATCAGGGGCAAAAGTTTGAATTTAATCTCTGAGTCAAGAATATCAGGCACAGCACCCTGCAGATTGAGTCTGCTGCAGGGAATTACAAGATCTAAGCTGTAGTAAAACTGGATCAGTTTCACCGGTTATAAAGAAAAAAAGTTACTTTCTGGGAAAAGAAAAAAGAGAGAGAGTGAGAGAGGGAGAGAAAAAATAACCCTGAGAGTTACTTTCCTCCTGAGCCCATCACTAGTCTTGGATAAAGGCTAGCAGCTCTATACAAAGTATAGGCCATGACCATCTAATAGCTTTATTGAAGATCTGGACCAGGGGATTTGGTCCAGCATCAGTAAGTTTGCAGATGACACCAAGCTAGGAGCAGCTGTGGATCTGTTGGAGGGTAGGAGAGCCCTGCAGAGGGACCTTGACAGGCTGAATGGGAGGGCAGAGGTTACATTGAATTCGACAGAGAATGGCAACATGACACTCCTTACATTTTCCTGTAGGTTATCTTTTCTCCAAGACTGATTCTCAGCATCAGAAAGCTACAATGACTTTGTTTAAAACATGTTACAAGTGATACCATAAGCAAACCCATAGATGCAGTCCTTTCTCTCAGAGAAATGCAGGTGTATAAATTCAATGTTACAGACACTTTTCCTTCTATGGAAAGAGTAAAACAGCCTTTCTGCCCTACTTTTGGATGTAGCCAGGTGGGAGTCAGTCTCTTCTGCCAGGCAATCAGCAACAGAACAAGGGGACCCAGTCTCAAGTTGTGCCGGGGGAGGTATAGGCTGGATGTTAGGAGGAAGTTCTTCTCGAAGAGAGTGACTGGCATTGGAATGGGCTGCTCGGGGAGGTGGTGGAGTTGCTGTCCCTGAAGCTGTTGAAGAGTGGATGAGGCTCTTAGTGCCATAGTCTAGTTGACTGGACAGGGCTGGGTGCTAGGTTGGACTGGATGATCTTGGAGATCTCTTCCAACCTGGTTGATTCTATGATTCTATTCTATGATTCTATGACTTAAGGATGTACTTCAAATATATTACAGACAGATGTATGTATGTATCTTTGTTTGCTTTTTAGTGTGGCTGAAGCCTCTAGTCCACATAGAAATAGAAAAACAATTTGTAGCTATGTCAAGTTTTAGCAGATTTGTAACAGCTAAACAAGTTTGGTTTGGTTCTTGGAGGTCTCTTCCAACCTGGTTGATTCTATGAGACTGAATAAGAAGTCAATGTAATTGAAACCTTATATTATTTTTAGGGTATTTTATTGCAAAACAAGAAAGCCAGGAAATTAATGATAGAACAATGACTGTTTTGTTTTGCTATTAGGTTTTGCATCAATTTTTATCTAAGAGCAAACACTTCTTTAGATATATATTTACTCACCTGCAGACTTAATTTTGGGAAATATTAAGTAAAACATACACCTGAATAATACATGTATTTGGGAAACATCAAGAGAAATCTAAATGGACTTATTCTGTGTTTGCCCTGTTGCAGTTGATGACAATTGCACACATTTAGCACATATAAAGATTAAGAGGAGAATTTATTTTACACATAATTGCATAAATAAATTTGCAGATGCATAAATAACAGATTTGTAACCAAATATGAAAATATAGAGAGATTTCTTTTAATTCATATCTGTAGTATCACTACAATATGGTTGCTTGCAATCTATTGAGTGTTTGAGGGAATGATACAGTAGCACTCATGCTGAAAACAGAAAGGCTTATGAATCCTTTACACAGGTGCAAACATTGTGTGTGTACACAAACACACACAAATATATAAAACACGTATATAAATACAGACACATACCCCTGTGGTATTCCAGAGCTTGTTAAAACCATGGCTGGCTTAAGCATTGTCTCTAGAATGTTCACAGAATGATAGAATCAACCAGGTTAGAACAGACCTCCAAGATCATCCAGTCCAACCTATCACCCAGCCCTGTTCACTCAACTAGACCATGGCACTGAGTGCCCTGCATCTACTACTATCTCTTGCATGTAACCTGACCTGCAGAAAAACAGGGAACATGTCCAATACTCTCTGTACTGGAACACTAGTCCAAATCTCACTTTGAAAGAGCTTTCTACAGCCCATAAAAACCCATTCCTGAATAGTTTTTTTCTTTATTATTAGTCATAAAGCTATGACATATATCAGAGCAAGATGGTAAATCATAGAATCACAGAATCATAGAATGGTTTAGGTTGGAAGGGACCTCAAGGATCATCCAGCTCCAACCCCCTGCCATAGGCAGGGACACCTCCCACTAGAGCAGCTCGCCCAAGGCCTCATCCAGCCTGACCTTAAACACCTCCAGGGAGGAAGCATCCACAACCTCCCTGGGCAAATCGTTCCAGTGTCTTACCACCCTCACTGTAAAGAACTTCCTCCTAACATCCAGTCTAAATCTCCCCTCTTCCAGCTTAAACCCATTCCCCCTCGTCCTAACATTACTAGACCATGTAAAGAGTCCCTCCCCAGCTTTCCTGTAGGCTCCCTTCAGATACTGGAAGGCCACTATAAGGTCTCCTCGAAGCCTTCTCCTTTCCAGGCTGAAGAGCCCCAACTCTCTCAGCCTGTCCTCATAGCAGAGGTGCTCCAGCCCTCTGATCATCTTCGTGGCTCTCCTTTGGACCCGCTCCAGCAGTTCCATGTCCTTCTTGTATTGGGGGCTCCAGAATATTAACACTAAAATGCCTAACAGCTGTATAAACCTATTCACAATTAAACTAGTGATAGTAAATAATATATAACTGGAAGAAAATCAATGACTAAAAATATTAATAGCAGTATTCATAACCATTTTTTTTAAATCTAGAAAAGATTTCTTACAATTATGTTTTGGAGCTAAAAGATCTAACCACTGCATACTAGAAAAGCATAATCTAAGACTTTGTAAGCAAATTACTGTTTACAGGAAAAGCTACAGTGACTTTTTGCAATTAAGTAGTGAAGAACATTAATACATATTCTAAAAATGTCTAAATTTAAACCATAAATGTCCAAGAGATAAGAGAAGTGACCATTAAAAGACATCTAGTATATGAACCACAGGAAGCTACAGTAGGTGTCTGAAGCAGTTGATGATTTTCAAAAGAACAAAGAGAATGTGAGGGGCTGTTAATATGTTTTTCAAGAGAGCTGGACTTGAGCCACAGCACTTGGTCTGCAAATACGGTGGTTTAAAATCAATTCTTTGCTTCACAGGAAGCCAATGTACTTTTGTCAAAATTAGAGCAACATGAGCATCTGTCCTGAAGCCAGTTAACCATCTCACTGCTTGCACCTTCCTGGCTTTTTCCTTTCCACCTATAACAGAGTAACACTGTAAACATCCACAAAATCCCAAGCGTGAACACATTTACATCAGTATTTCTGTATGAACACATTTCAGTGTGTTTTCTACCCCTGAAATGGATAGAAAATACAGGTACTCATTAGTGCAAGACAGAACTTGAGGACACAGCATCTCAAAGCCTGAATAAAGTTATAAGCAATTTAAAAAATGCAGAGGATAAAAAAAAGGAATATGGATGCCACTGCATATCTTCATAGTTAACCTCTTAAAATATGATAAATAGGCTTTTAGGAAGCACCAATTATAAGATGTTGATGAAATTTACCTTGCATTCTATGCTTTCAGTTAATTTTGTTTTTCCCAAACACAGGTTATGACAGAAAATAGGTTTGGTTTGGTTTTGTTTAATTTTCAAGACACAAAAACATTAATAAAGAAGGGGAAAACAAAACAAAAAATCCCACATCATAATTGAAAAAAAAAAAAAATAGGCAAGTAACAGACCAGAAGCAAAACCAAACTGAAAAATAACAACACAAAAAAAGAAGGAAAAGTCTTCCTACCAGGAATATATTTTGCTTTCGATATATTTCTACACAGATTCATTATCCAAAGGACTGAACGCCCACAGCTACAACCGTTGTGCAATGAATGGCTCTTCTCTCCTCAACGAGCTCATGTGTGCATGCAGATCACTTGTGTTAGTGCAGTATGATCAGATTCAGTGCTACACTCTGAGTTCTGCCTTGGAGACCACCTGCCCAAATACTTGCATTTGACTGTCATTCCCTACATGGCATTGCTACTTCCTTCTCTGGAGTAAGATTTTACCCTAGCTGTTCAAAAAACATTTTGATGCCATGTATAAACTGTGATTACTGAATCACGGAACCATAGAATAGAATCATAGAATCAGTTAGGGTTGGAAGGGACCACATGGATCATCTAGTTCCAATCCCCCTGTCATGGGCAGGGACACCCTCTCTTACTGATCATTTAAGAGAGAGAAAGACCTGCAAGTTAAATATTCCTTTGGCAAAGCTATCACTCTTGGGACTGAAATAGGATGGAAGGCTGCTTCTTGAACCTCACTCTCTTAAGTCTCAAAACCCCTCAGCAAGCTGCAGCTTTATTAACTCAGCCTCAGTGAAGCAGACCTATCATGAATATTGTTTAACACACTGAGCTTAGAAAGGGAAGAGATGAGGTGCTTGATCTCAAGAACATATCAAATTCACAGAATCAGTCAGGGTTGGAAGGGATCACATCATCCAGTTTCAACCCCCCTGCCATGGGCAGAGACAACCTACCCTAGACCAGGTTGGCCAGAGCCTCATCCAGCCCAGTCTTAAACACCTCCAGGCATGGGGCCTCAACCACCTCCCTGGGCAACCCATTCCAGGCTGTCATGCTGAAGAACTTCCTCCTCATGTGCAGTCAGACGTGGCACTGCCTGCCCAAACTAAAGTCTGAAATAGGCACTGTCACATATACCAAAGATATGCTTCATTCCCATTGCCTTAGCCTTCATAAACTTCAACTGCTTGCACACCTGAAACTGAAACTGTCAGAAATCTTTCAATGCAGTACTATGTGGAATGTTTCACCTTGTGTTAGAAAAAATTGTATCTTAAGCTATTAAGAGAAAATAACCACACCTTAAGAATAAAATGCTTATGTGGGGGGGAAAAAGAAAACTACCACCACTCCCACAAAAAAAAACAACCAACAAACCACAAAACCACAACAACAAAAAAGCCCAAACAAAGGAAAAAAGCCCAAACAAAACCTAAATAACAACCTGAAAAAAAAAACAAGAAGTCCTAAAACAGAATAGATACAGCTACTGTCTGACTTGGCTGCCCCTCAAACCTAAGAATAGTCAGATAAAAGAACCTCATGGACATGCAAGCTCAAGATTTAGCTGTGCTGCTATGATGTGGTTGTATTCTTGTTCTTTTTGAGGAATGAATAATGAATGAATAATGAAACTGAAAGTGTATTTTGGTAGTTTGCATTACCCCTTTCTCTTACTGGAGGGACTGAATTGCTAACAACGCACTGAAAACCATCAAGCTCCGTTTCCTCCCATATGAACCCGGTAAAGAAACTTTTACAGCATACTGCTCCTGGGTCCTTCTGACCTGGAAACCAACTTGTGCTATTTCCTATGCACCAACTCTTCTCAGGTAATAAAGCAAGCCAAGGAAATGAGCAAGGTGCAAATACAGCTCCCTTGACTGCCTTAATGTAACTGCACCTTCCAATGGTAAAGCACAGTATTTCCATCTCTTCCCTGAGTGGTAGCTCATTAATCATTTTAAAGTAATCTTTGTAACTTAAAGTTCAATATTATGCCACACTTCTTTTGGGCGAGTCCCAGAACTTTATAACTTGGGGCACTAAATGTCAATAATGAACTATATTAATTTTTCCTCCACACACAAATACAAGAACTTTAATAAGCAGAGAAGGCAATAAACAAGACTGAAAGGAATGTGATTATGACAACTTGTCATGGAATATTAAATAATGTAGCATTGATATAATTAAGGATTGGAGATAGGGATACATCAAAATAACTTATGCTAATTATTTCATCTGAGAGTTAAGAAATATTGCATATGTATCTAGCCCCATGTTTGTGTCCTTATTTACATATTTATAGCATTTTAACTATACTAGGACAATGGCTATTTCCATTTTGCTCCTTACAGAGCCTCCCTGCAGTGCTAATCAAATCCTGACATCTGACTCCAACACTAAAAGTTTTAAGATAATTAAGCACTTTAACCTAATGAACTTGCATTTTAATCCACTGTATTTGTTTAGGGAATGCCCAGGAGACTAGTAATGAGATATGGAACTTTATATACATTTATACTGAACGTTCAGTTTAAACCAAGGTCAGGAGCAAGGCAGATCTGAAACTTCATTTTGCAGTCATAGTACAGCAATGTGATGGCAGAGTACATTACGCAAGATTAGATTTTTCTTGCTCTAATGCAATGCATGAGTTGTCTCAATATATTTCTGGCATACAGCTCCCCAAACTAAAAACTCCACTGCAATTGACTTTAATTGATGCTCTCAGCAGGCCAAATACTGAATGGAAATGTAGCCTGCCTAAGTTTTTTATGGCTGTGGCTCTGTCAGAAAAAAGGTAAGGCATGCAGATGAAACATTAAAGGGAAGCTTGCAACCTCCACTGTCATGTTTTTGGATATCAGTCCCAATGTCTGTTTCATCACCACTGCATTCCTTTACACAAAACAATATTGCCAAGTGCTAGAGGCAAGCCTCTGGCATGCTCAAATCCATGCTAGTGGGCTGAGTTACCAGGTAAAGAGCTCCACAGGGAAATTCGTTATTTGCCTATTCACAGAAAGCCTCACAAATGAAAGGGGATAAGAAGCTGACTGTGTTTCCTCATCTTCATAAAGGTTTACATCTCCAAGAGGAAAAAATGTTCCAGGAAAGAGGTTGATTTGCCATCTAAGCCTTGCTTTTCTTTTTCCCTGCTGTATTAGGTTTGGGTTGAGCTGGGATTAATTCTCCCTGAAATATCTGTCTAGTGCTGTGCTTTGCAGTGCTGCAGCTGAGTGTTGATAACACAGCAGTGTTTTGGCTGCTGCTGAGCCAAGTACCCAGGCTGTGCTTTCCCAACATTTCCCCACCCTGAGTATCTGAGGGGATGCAGCTGAGACAGCTGACCCAAACTGGCCATATGGCATCAGTTCAGATATAAGAACAAAGTGAAAGAAGGAAGTTTAGGGAGATTCACTCACGGTGTCTGTCCTCCAGGGGAACTATTATGCCCTGTTTCCCGAGACCAACCATTATCTTGCTGGTGGGAAGCAGAGAATAACATCTCTCTGCTTTTGCTTCCACATGGCCTATAGCTTGTGCTTATTATTAGTAAATTGCTTCTAACTTATAACAGGCTTCTGTTTTATTTCCCCCTCTCTCCTGTCCATCTAAGAGGGGGAGGGATAGAGTGGCTTTGGTGAGTGTTTGGGCCCCAGCCAGGGCCAAACCACCACACCTGCATTCCATAAATAGTTTCTAAAATTTATATATTCTTTTATTCTGCTGAAGCACAGACTGGATGGGTGCAGCACTCACTGGATAAGGAATGGGCTGGATGGTCGCATGCAGAGAGTGGTGATCAATGGCACAATGTCCACCTGGCGACCGGTGACAAGTGGTGTTCCTCAGGGGTCAGTGCTGGGACCAGTGCTCTTTAACATCTTTGTCAGTGATATGGACAGAGGAATTGAGTGCACCCTCAGCAAGTTTGCAGATGACACCAAGCTGTGTGGCACAGCTGACTTGCTGGAGGGCAGGGATGCCATCCAGAGGGACCTGCACAGGCTGCAGAGATGGGCCCAGGCCAACCTCATGACATTTAACAAGGCCAAGTGTAAGGTCCTGCATCTGGGTCGGTGCAATCCCAGGCACAGATACAGGCTGGGTGGTGAATGGCTGAGAGCAGCCCTGAGGAGAAGGACCTGGGGGTCTGGGTTGACGAAAAACTCAACATGAGCCGGCAGTGTGCACATGCAGCCCAGACAGCAACCCTGTGCTGGGCTGCATCAAGAGAAGTGTGGCCAGCAGGGCAAGGGAGGGGATTCTCCCCCTTTACTCTGCTCTCCTCAGACCCCACCTGGAGTACTGTGTGCAGTTCTGGAGCCCCCAACACAAGAAGGACATGGAACTGCTGGAGCGGGTCCAGAGGAGAGCCACGAAGATGCTCAGAGGGCTGCAGCAGCTCTGCTATGAGGACAGGCTGAGAGAGTTGGGGCTCTTCAGCCTGGAGAAGAGAAGGCTTCGAGGAGATCTTAGAGTGGCTTTCCAGTATCTGAAGGGAGCCTACAGGAAGGCTGGGGAGGGACTATTGACAAGGTCTAGTAATGTCAGGACGAGGGGGAACGGGTTTAAACTGGAAGAGGGGAGATTTAGACTGGATGTTAGGAGGAAGTCCTTTACAGTGAGGGTGGTAAGACACTGGAACGGGTTGCCCAGGGGGGGTTGTGGATGCTTCCTCCCTGGAGGCATTTAAGGCCAGGCTGGATGAGGCCTTGAGCAACCTGCTCTAGTGGGAGGTGTCCCTGCCTATGCTGGGTGGTTGGAGCTGCATGATCCTTGAGGTCCCTTCCAGCCTAAACCATTCTATGATTCTATGATTCTATGATTCTATAAGATTTTTGACAAGGAAAGTAAGAGACTGCCTGCTTTCCAAAATAATTACTGCTTTGTATATAATTCAGAAAGAGAGGCTAAACCTTAATCTCATGCCTCATGGAGGCATCTCCATGTGAACAGGATGTGTTTATTCTAGCCTGAACACTTTGGGGATTTCCTCTTAGGAGCTCTTCTGGGTTTTTTTAACAATAAAACTTTTTTCATCATTGTGACTCTGTAGCCTAGTAAAATAGGTATGCATAAGAGACAGGCTGAAATCACTGCAGCTGCATGTTGGGACGTTTCTGGAACAGACAGAGACATCTATACTGCTGAACACCGAGCAGCCTGACAGCTGGAGCGCTCCCCTGGGCTACAGGAGACCGGTTTAAGTTGCTATGCTTCTTCAGCACGTGCTTTTAGGCAATTGATACTAAGTTATGATACATAGTAAGAAGGCTTCTAAGCATTCAAAAATAGCAAGCTGATCCTCTCTCATTAAGCACCATAGTTCTCATGTTACTATTCCTTGTTTTCTGGTTTCTTCTTTAAAGTTCTTCCCAGAGAGAGTGATTTGCCATTGGAATGGGCTGCTCAGGGAGGTGGTGGAGTCACCATCCCTAGAGGTGTTAAAAAAAAGACTGGATGAGGCACTTAGTGCCATGGTCTAGTTGACTGGACAGGGCTGGGTGCTAGGTTGGACTGGATGATCTTGGAGGTCTCTTCCAACCTGGTTGATTCAATGATTCTATGATTCAACACTTTCCCCACACACGTGAGAAGTGGAAGATTGGGGAACTTCTGCATTTGGCAGCTAAACCTGTAAGGTAACTTCATTAGGAAGTAGAAGCAATCTCACCAATAGGTGACATTGCAGTTAGAATCATAGAATCATAGAATCAACTAGGTTGGAAGAGACCTCCAAGATCATCCAGTCCAAACCAGCCCTGTCCAATCAACTAGACCATGGCACTAAGTGCCCCATCCAGTCTTTTTTGAACACCTCCAGGGATGGCAACTCCACCATCTCCCTGGGCAGCCCATTCCAATGGCAAATCATTCTAGTCAACACTAGGGAATACTCAAACATCACAGACATGGCTCTGCTTGCTGTCCAATCCAATAAGCCGATGAGTAAGTATGACTTTCCCATTAGTTTTATACAATACATTGTTAATTTTGGAAAACACTTTGTAATCCTAGGATTTGTTTCAGAGTTCAAAGAGTGGTGATCAATGGTGCTAGGTCCAGCTGGAGAGCTGTAACCAGTGGAGTCCCTCAGGGATCAGTGCTGAGTCCAGCCCCGTTCAACATCTTCATCAATGACACTGATGAGAGGACAGAGTGTCTGCTCAGCAAGTTTGATGGTGACACCAAACCAGGAGGCTTGGCTGATACAGCTGAACACTGTGCAGCCATTCAGTGAGACCTGGACACACCACAAAGCTGGGCACAGAGGAGCCAAATTATCTTCAACAAGGACAAGTGCAGAGTCTTGCACCTGGGAAGGAATAATAAACTGCATCAGTACAGGCTGGGAGGTGATCTGCTGGAGAGCAGCCCTGTGGAGAGNGCTGTTGGTGTTTAGTCTGGAAAAGAGAAGACTTAGAAG
>WAAF01005876.1:7611-19904 GCA_013400475.1 Tricholaema leucomelas
TTTTATCTAATGTTTTGCTTTTCCTTTCTACACATCTCAGCAAGGCTGTGAGAGAAGTAGACGACACCATTGTTTTCATTTCTCAGCCTATGATCTAATTCTTCTCACCAAAACATTCTAGCTAGGCTCAAACTAGCACAGCAGATCACACAGGAGCTCATCCAAGCAGGTCTTGAATATCTCCAGAGAGGGAGACTACACAACTCACCCTGGGCAGCAAGTGATGAGTAGTGTTCCTCAGGAGTGGGTACTAGGACCAGTGCTGGTTAACACCTTTGTGGGCAGTGGCATTGAGGCACCCTCAGCAGGTATGGGGATGACTCCAAGCTGTGAGGCCTTGTTGACAGGCTGGAGGGAAGGATCCGTCCAGAGGCACCTGCACAGGCTGCAGAGCTGGGCCCAAGACAACCTCATGAAGTTCAACAAGGGCAAGGTTCCTGCATCTGGGCCAGGGCAATCCCAGTACAGATCCAGGCTGGGTGAGCAGTGGCTGGAGAGCAGCCTGGAGGGGAATGCTTTGGGGGTGTCAGTTGGTGACAAACTCCCCAGGAGCCAGCAATGGTCGCTGGCAGCCCAGCAGGCAGCTGTGTGCTGGCTGCAGCCAGAGCAGGGAGAGCAGCAGCACAGGGAGGGGATTCTGCCCCTCGGCTCTGCCTCTCTGTTCTGCTCTGATCTGACCCCACCTGCAACACTGCCTCCAGGTCTGGGGTCCTAGCACAAGAAGGACCTGGAGTTGCTGGAGGGGGTCCAGAGGAGGCCACCAAGACGCTCAGAGGTCTGGAGAACCTCTGCTGAGGAGACAGGCTGGGAGAGCTTCAGCCTGGAGAAGAGAAGGCTTCAGGGAGACCTTAGAGCAGCCTTGCAGTACCTGAAGGGCCTCCAGGAGAGCTGGGGAGGAACTTGGAACAAGGGCTGAGAGTGCCAGGATGAGGGACAATGGATTTGAGCTGGAAGAGGGGAGACTGAGACCGGTGAGGAGGAAGAAGTTCTTGAGCGTGAGTGTGGGGAGACACTGGAACAGGTTGCCCAGGGATGCTGTGGATGTCCCCTCCCTAGAGGTGTTCAAGACCAGATTGGATGAGGCCTTGAGCAACCTGGGCTGGTGAGAGGTGTCCCTGCCCACGGCAGCGTGTTGGAACGGGAAGATCTTTGAGGTCACTTCAACCCAATCCATCCTGTGACGTCGTGATTCCATGTTAGATAGAATGTCCCCTGGCATCTCTCTCTTTGCCATCACATCAAGCAAGCCCTCTCCAGGTACCCACATTGCCACTTTTACTTTTCCTGTGGCCTGGCAGCCAGCTTTAAGATGAGACTGCCCCTCTCAGCCCTGATTTACATCAGTCTATCAGAAAGGAATTTCATTAGTGTGTCAGGTGTTGGGTTTCAGCCCAAATTGCTTGGGTTTGTTTTGGTTTTTATTTCTGCTCTCCTTTAGCCTTGCCCTCCAGTGCTCATTTGGTGATTCTTTCCAAATAAGAGCATCAGTAACGCTGTCAGGTCACACTTGTGCCTGCTGCTTTGGGGGCTTCTGAGCACCTAAACAGCTGGTGGCACAAATTAAAGCTCAAAGTCTGTGTTGGTCTGGGGTGATGAAGGGTTTGGAGAACTGCATCTTGAGCACTGGGTTCAGTTCTGGGCCACTGACTCCCAGAAGGACATTGAGGGGTCCAGAGAAAGGCAACGAATGTGGAGAAGGGTCTGGAGAAGAAGGGCTGGGGAGGAGCAGTCAAGGGAACTGGAGGTGTTTAGTGTGGAGAAGAGGAGGCTGAGGGAGACCTCATTGCTCTTTACAGCTCCCTGAGAGGAGGCTGCAGGCAGGTGGGGGTTGGGCTCTTGTCCCCAGTCTCAGGTGGTAGAAGGAGAGGAACTGGCCTGAAATGGTGCCAGAGGAGGTTGAGGTTGGCCACTTCTGTGTTGCCAGAATGGTCAGAGATTGGCACAGGCTGCCTAGGGAGATGGTGCAGTCCCCATGCCTGGAGGTGTTCCAGAAGGGTGTGGTCATGGCACCTGGGGCCATGGTTTGATGACCATGGTGAGATTGGGTTGGTGTTTGGACTGGATGATCTTGGAGGGCTTTTCCAACCCAAACCATTCTGTGGTTCTCCAATCCTATGAAAGTGACAAAGATCATCTGGTGAGATCATCTGGCACAGAGCATTGCTTCTGGAGCAGAACCTCTTGGATGTGCAATATTTCCTCAGCAGAGGACAGCCTGGCTTGTGAGCAGCAAGTTCTGTCTCAAGCTCTTACAGGTCTCCCACATAGCAATGCACAAACCTCTGAGGTGGGGATGGAGCAAGGCTGACGAATGTGGGTGTGAAAAAAACAGATCAGTGCAGGAAGGTTTTGTCCATGCATGTGGACATCCCAGAGCTTTCAGCTCTCGTGCTGTAAAGTGTTCACTGGTGTTAGGTGTTGCCTTCTGTGCCACAACTCACCATGGCCAACCCTTTCCCTTCCCCTTTTGCTGTTGTGTTAATCTGATGGGACTGACCTTGTAGTTAGCAAGTAGGAAGCTTCTTCTTTCTGCTCCGGGGGAACACCAGCTCTTGGGGCTCCATCAGCAGAACAGTTTGTGGGTGCAGACACATAGAAAGTGTCAGGGATGCCATGTGTACTGTTCTGACCTGGCACCCAGCTCTGGTGCCCTCAGCACAGCACAAACAGGGACCTGTTGGAGCAGGGCCAGAGGAGGCCCCAGCAGTGCTGGCAGGGCTGGAAGCCCTCTGCTGTGAGGCCGTATGCTATGAGGGAGAATTGAGCGTATTCAGCCTGCAGAGGAGACGGCTCCAGGGACACCTTCTGGTGCCTAAAGGGGCCCAACAGAAAGTTGGGGATAGTCTTCTGAGCAGGGCCTGTTGTGATAGGCCAAGGGGGGATGGTTTGGACTCAAAGAGGGAGGCTGAGGGTGGAGAGAAGGGAGAAAGGTTTGACCCTGAGAGTGGGGAGAGCCTGGCTCAGGGTGCCCGGAGAGGTGGGAGCTGCCCCGTGGCTGGCAGCAATTGCAGGTCAGGTTGTCTGAGGCTGTGAGTAGCCTGCTCTTGCAGCCCTTGTCCCTGCTGGCTGCAAGGTGAGAGGTGGTCAGGATGACCTTTTATAGCCCCATCCAACCCCAAACATTCCCTGACTCTATGAATCCATTAACTTTTTTTATTTCACTGGTGGTCTCTATACCCATAGAACCTCGTGGGGCACTCCTCACTGGGTTTCGTTTCCTGCTCTGGCAGGCATTAGTAACTGTGCTAGTTTGAAGCTAGCTAGAGTGTTTTGGTGAGAAGAATTAGATTACAGGCTGTGAAAAGGAAACAATGGTGATGTCTACTTCACTCATAGGCTTGCTGAGATGTATAAGAACAAGAACATAAATATAGGTAAGGGAGTCACTCTCTGTCTCTTGGGGCTGCATGAACTTCTCTCTTTAACCTAACTTACCATCTATGTGGCTAATCCATCTGCTTCCTAACTCCCCTGGGTGACCCATCAAGCTACCTTGAGTGTAAGGCAAAGTCTGGGGTAAGGTGGAGAGATGGGAGAAGGTGGAAGGGTGGTTGGGAGCCTCTCTTGGTGACTATGGTTTCTGGGAGGGCTTTTGTGTTTCTGTATTACNTCCAGCACAACTTGAGGTTGTCTCCCCTTGTTTTGTTGCTGCTTGCCTGGCAGAAGAGCTCAACTCCCACCTGGCTACAACCTTCCTTCAGGTAGTTGTAGACAGCAATGAGGTCAGCCCTGAGCCTCCTCTTCTCCAGGCTAAACAACCCCAGCTCCCTCAGCCTCTTCTCACAGGGCTGTGTTCCAGGCCCTTCACCAGCCTTGTTGCCCTTCTCTGGACACATTCCAGCACCTCAACATCTCTCTTGAACTGAGGAGCCCAGAACTGGACACAGCACTCAAGGTGTGGCCTGACCAGTGCTGAGTACAGAATAACCTCCCTTGTCCTACTGGCCACACTGTTCCTGGTACAGGCCACGATGCCACTGGCTCTCTTGGCCACCTGGGCACACTGCTGGCTCATGTTCAGTCTACTATCTACCAGTACCCCCAGGTCTCTTCATTCAATTTCCAACTGTCTGAGCCTAGTCTGGGTGATCTTCCTAAGGGTGGGGGTGTGAGGAACACCCAAACCATCACAGTAACTGAGATGTGCTCGTGGAGTGGAAAGGAGATTGAAGAAGAATGTTTGCTTTTCTGTTCTGGTGTATGGAAATGTGATTTATTCTCCAGGCTCAGCAAGGAACCAATCCTGCTCAGATGTTACTCTGCTTAGAGAGGAGGCTACCTGCAATCAACAGACTGCCAGGGGCCCTCTTATTTATTCTGCTCACCAGGCCTACAGCCTCCAAGCTCATCCAGGCTCTTAAAACAGAAAGGGAAAAAAAAACAACCCAACAAAACACCAAAAAAAAAAACAAACTCAAACCCCAAAACAACCCAAAAAACCAAACCTGTACAAAATAATTGGACAATTACTAGGATTGAGAACATCCCTCAATTTACCACTGGAAAATTACACCCTTTACCCAGGAGGTAATTTTGATAAAATCAACACTTTTGGGGATAAGGATTTATTAAGCAAATAAAGGTTGATTAACACTACTTGACAAGAGCTAGAAGCAGTCACTGATCAAGTGCTAATGGCATGAAAACCTCTTGCTCTTCCTATTTGCCAGATCATCTATTCTATTGATGTCATAATTACAGCCTGAAAGTCGAGAGTCATTTCCACTGGGCCATCAGTTAAGTGGAAGAGGAAAAACAACATCACTGTGAAGAGCTGCACCATGATTGGTTCATTTTCACATCCACCTGTGGCCTATCACTCTGTGCTACACCACCTTCTGCTTCCACTCCTCCACATTGTAGAGCCATGGAATCATGGACTGGGTTGTGAAGGACCTTAAAGATAACTCATTTCCAACTCCACTTCTCTATGGTTTTCCCAGCAGAGAATGTCCTGGGGGTGCTGGGTAACAGCATCTGGAGATGAGGCAGCAGTGCCCAGGTGGCCATGAAGGCCACCAGCATCCTGGGCTGGGTCAGCAATGGTGTGGACAGCAGGAACATGGCAGGGATTGTGTCCCTGTGCTGGGCACTGGTGAGGCCACAGCTTGAGTGCTGGGTTCAGTTCTGGGCCCCTCCCTCCCAGAAGGACACTGAGAGGCTGGAGCAGGTCCAGAGAATGGCAACACAGGTGGGGAAAGGCCTGGGGAAGAGGGCTGGGGAAGAACAGCTGAGGGAGCTGGTTTAATGTGGAGAAGACGAGGCCAAGGGGAGACCTCATTGCTCTCTGCAGCAACCTGAGAGGAAGCTGCAGCCAGGTGGGAGTTGGGCTCTGTTCCCTTGTCTTAGGTGATTGAAGGAGAGGCAATGCCCTCGAATTGTGCCAGAGGAGGTGGAGGTTGGCCATGAGGAGCAATTTCTGTGCTGCCAGAATGGTCAGGGATTGGAACAGGCTGCCCAGGGTGACGCTGGAGTCCTCATTCCTGAAGATGTTCCAGAAGCATGTGGACCTGGCACCTGGGACCACGGCTTGATGCCCTTGGTGGTGTTGAGTTGATGGACTGATGATCTTGGAGGGTGAGCTCACACTGCAGACACCTGAGCACCTACTGCCAAGCACACCCATCCAGTGACAAACAGGACCTTGGTGCACCAAAGCTTAGGCTCCAACAGTCAGTGAATGGGTCCCTGGCTACCAGCTCAAGCAGAGGTGTTCAGCAGGAGCTGTTGAGGGGCAAGTTCTTATTCCTTGGCTGTTCACTAACCCTAACAGCAGAGGCTGTGGGACTGGGCAGAAGCAACACCGAAGACCTACCACTAGTTATGATGTGATAACATGACCAGACAGGTGGTCTGGGATCTCATGCAGGACCTGGGGTGAAAACTGACACAGCTGAGAAGCAGAAGTGATGAGGAGGGAGAGGTGAGAAGCTGGGCATGAGAGGCAGCAGGTTTGTCCTGTAACACACCATGAAACACATTTTCATGTTCTCCATCAGTGGAAAATTGAAGCAAATTATCACCCTAATAGATGGGGCTTGATGGGGACCTGCCGGGAACGATGTGACCTCACCTGTACCTCACTGCTGTCTTGCCATGAGTCACTCCTCACATTACAGGAGGTCACAGACAGGTGACAGAGAAATAGAATGGCACAAAGCTATGAGCAGTGGCTGACATCCTGTCAGGATCTGCTGCCAGCCTAACCTGGACAGGCTGGAGAGCTGGGTGAGAAGAACCTCATGAAGTTAAACAACTGCAGGGTCCTGTTCCTTGGGAGGAGCAACCTCCTGCACCAGTACAGGTGGGAGAGGACATCTGCTGGAGAGGAGCTCCAAGCCTGACCTGAGAGTACTGGGGAACAGCAAGTTCACCATGAGTTAGCAATGTGCCCTCCTAGTCAAGAAGGCCAAGGCTGTCTTGGGGTACATGAAGAAAAGCATGGCCAGCAGGGTGAGGGAGGTTCTCCTTCTCCTCTCCTCTGCTCTGGTGAGGCCACTGCTGGACTTCTGGGTTCAGTTCTGAGCTGTTCAAGAAAGACAGAGAACTGCTGGAGAGAGTCCAATGGAGACTCCAAAGCTGCTGAGGGTCCTGAAGCATCTCTGTGAGGAACAAAGGCTGAGAGCCCTGGAGAAGAGCAGTCCCAGGGGGGATCTGATCAATGCTCAGCAAGAGCTAAAGGGGCTGTGGAGGGTGAGGATGGGGCCAGGCTCTGCTCAGTGGTGTCCAGGGACAGGACAAGGAGCAAGGGGCACAAATTCCTGAGGGGCTAGGCCGAGGGGCAATTGTTTGAAAGTGAAGCAGGGCAGAGTTAGGTTGGACGTCACGAGGAAGTTGTGCAGAGTGAGGGTGGAGAGACCCTGGCACAGGCTGCCCAGGGTGGTGGTGTAGTCTCCACCCCTCCATACATTCAAGGTCAGGCTGGAGATGTCCCTTCTGCTTGCAGGGAGGGGGTTGGAAAAATACCCTTAGAGGGTCCCATGCACTCTGTGACTTCTTTTTGCACTGGATCCGTGACTTGGCCACCTGATGTTTCTGGCTGCAGGCTGCAAAGGCTCAAACTGCAACCCAGGCAGGCACTCACTGAGATAATTTCTGAACACGCTTTCCTGCTTCATGACACAAGCACCCATTAGAAACACCCCTCCTCTGAATGGACTTTGTGAGGATCACCAAGCACCCATTAGAAACACCCCTCCTCTGAATGGACTTTGTGAGGATCACAGAATAGAGGCCTTGGAAATTACCTCTGGAGATCATCCAGTCCAACCCCTGCCAAGGCAGGGTCACCTAGAGAAGATCACACAGGAACATAACCAGTTGGGATTGGAATCTCTCCAGAGATAGAGCCTCCATCACTTCTGTGGGCAGCCTGCTCCAGCCCTCCAGCACCCTTCAATTACAGAAGTTCCTCCTCATGTTCAGATGGAGCTGCTGATGCTGCTGTTTGTGCCCCTTGCCCCCTTGTCCTGTCCCTGGGCACCACTGAATCCAGCCTGGTCCCATACCCTTGAAGTATTGATCAGCACTGATCAGATGCCCTCTGGGGCTGTTCTCTTCCAGGGTCCACAGCCCCAGGGCTCTCATTTTTGTCTCATGGAGAGATGAAAGATGATGTAACCAGGAGGAACAAGAAACATTTCCGGCATGGAAAAAGAATAGCATCAATCTCCTTCCAGGTCCCATCAAGACTGCAGGGAAAAACAAACAGTGAGTAGGGCAGTGTGGGCAGTTACCAGGGAACTCTCTCCCAGTGGTGATACCATTTCAGCTGTTTGACAGCCTGCAATCAAGTGCAGCTGGGCATCCATCACCTGCCGCCTGATGCCATCGTCATCATCTCTCCCTACAGCCCACGACCTGGCTGCTCTCAGAGGACTCATTTCCTTCGTCCATGCCCTGTTATCAAACCATAAACCTGGAGCACGTGGAGCCAAGGATTGTGATAAGGAAGTGCACTTAGACCTGTGGACGTGCAGCTTTGCACACCTCAGCCTCATGCCCCTACAGCCAGTGGTCCCCTGGGGTGCACCAAGAGTGTGACCAGCAGCTTGAGGCAAGGCCTCACCTGGAGTGCTGAGTCCCGTTCTGCGCTCCTCAGTTCAAGGAGGACAGGGACTTGTTGGAGAGGAAAAAGAAAAGGGCTGTAAAGATGCTGAGGGGACTGGGACATAGGACTGGGTGATAGGTTGGACTGGATGATCTTGGAGGTCTCTTCCAACCTGGTTGATTCTATTCTATTCTAGTCTAGTCTAGTCTAGTCTAGTCTATTCTTGTTAGGCCTCCCCTCAGCCTTCTCCACACTAAACACCTCCAGCTCCCTCAGCTGCTCCTCCCCAGCCCTCTTCTCCAGACCTTTTCCCAGCTTTGTTGCCCTTCTCTGGACCTGCTCAAGCCCCTCAGTGCCCTTTGAGAGAGGGGAGCTTGACTGAGCACTTGGGAAAACCTGGCAAGGTTTCTCTCTGTACCTTCTGAGTGAAGTTATGCTTAGCTTCTGCAGATGCCTGTTTGCAGTGCTGTGGTGGGTCTGGATTTCCACACTGTGCAGCTGGGTTCCATGAGCTGCTTTAGTTCTCAGTGTTCTATGTCTCCACCTGGGGTGGTGAACCAGGGAGACAACACCTGGGGAACCCCAGGCAAGCCATGGGCACTTCCAGATCCTTACTTCCATGGAGGTGAAATTCATGTTTGGTATCTAAAAGCCTTGTGGATGTGCTGCTGAGGGAATTGGTTTAGGACGGACACTGAGGGACATGGTTTAGTAGAGACCTGGTAGTCATAGCTGAGTTACTCATAAAATGACAGAATGGGTTGGGTTGGAAGTGACCTCAAAAGTTAGCCAACTCCAACTCTCTGCCACCGACAGGGACACCTCCCACCAGCCCAGCCTGCTCAAGGTATTCATAGAATGAGTTGGATTGGAAGGGAACTGGATGATCTTCAACCTTCCCCTAGCCCAAGTTGCTCAAGGCATCATCCAGCCTGGCCCTGGACACCTTCAGGGAGGAGGCATCCACAGCCTCCCTGGGCAACCTGTGCCAGGGTCTCACCCTCACTCTCAATAATTTCTGTCTCCTTTCCAATCTCAATCTCCCTCCTTCCAGCTCAAAGCCATCCTGGCACTCCCAGCCCTTGTTCAAAGTCCCTCCCCAGCTCTCCTGGAGCCCCTTCAGATACTGGCAGGCTGCTCTAAGATCTCCCTGGAGCCTTCTGCAGGCTGAGCAGCCCCAGCTCTGGTTGGTGATCTTAAAGGACTCTTCCAACCAAAATGATTCTGTGATTCTCTGCTGAGGCATTTTGAACTGGTGTGGCCTCACTCTTCACATGAAGTTCAGAGGTGGCTGTACCTCTGATCAGAACCTGGGTCATAGCAGAGTGTAATTCGTTTAGCTTCCTGTTGGAGTGCTGGACAGGTGCACCGTGACTGAAGAACAGTCTGAAGCATGATGCTCTCACTTAAAGAGAAATCCTGACCACCACTGCTGTCCTTGCAGGTGCTCTCCACCTACCCGAGAGATGAAATGAGCTGAAAATAACTTGCCTGGGGTGTTACTGCACCGCAGTGGAAAGGAAGAGAGAGGAAAGTGGTGACAAATGTAAATCAGATTGGCAAAGGGCGAGGCTGGGCCAGCCACCGGGCGAGTGAACTCCTCTGCTTCCCGAAGGGAAGAGGAAGAGAGAGGCTGATGGGCTGGCTCCAGCAAGCCCAGTACAGACAGGGGTCTGCCCTCAGCTCACAGCCGCTGCCAGCAGAACTGGGGCACCCTGAAAATCAAATGAGCTTTGTCACGGGTCAGGGCTGGGCTGAGCACCAGGGGAGAGCCATGGGAGCTCCAGGACAACAGGAGAGCCAGCGTGGCTGCAGGACCCCCTCTGCTTCCCAAAGGGAAGAGGAAGGGAGAGAGGCTGATGGGTGTGAAAGGAACGGGACCAGCTGGGACAGAACAAGAACAATGCCATGGGACAGAGACACAGAGACACAAACCAACATGGAACCCAATGCCCTGATGGCACTAATGGCACCACTGACACCACTGCTGCTGGGGGCAGGCACTGGGCAAGGCCCAGACTGGATTAAGCAGCAGGTGGGAACTGGATTCAGGAGCTGGGTTCAACAGCACAGGGCTGGGGGTGGAAGGCAGAAGAGACAGACCCCAGCTGGGACACCAACCAGGGAAGAAGAGGCTTGGCCCTAGGGATCCCTCATCTGTCTCCTGCAGATGCCACCTGTGGGCTGCAATCCCTTGATGGGCAGTTGAGGGTCACCTGTCCTGTCTGCTCTTCCCCACAGGTGCCACCTCTGCCTTCCTGGCTCCCAAGGTGTGCCACAAGCTGTGACAGTGCCCTTGATGTACCCAGGAGCAAGTCCAAGGCAGAGCCTTTGCTGTGGCTCTGCTCATCAGCTTCTCCCTGCAAGGAGCAGCCCCTGGCTGTGCAGAGCTGCCCTGAGCTGCAGAAAGTGCCTCAGTGAGCAGAGCCTGAGCTGGACAGGGACAGCACTGAGCAGAGGCAGCTCTGGCCTGGCTCACAGCAAACAGCAAAGACTGAGTTTTTTGTATTTCCATTGTCTTGGTTGGAGCACTTCTCAGCTGTGCTGCCCCTTGCCTTCAAAGCACAAGTGTTGGAAGACCTTTCTGCTCACAGTAGTGCAACAAAATCCACTGCTTTCTTTAGCTCCTATCTCTTCCTTCTTGCCACAATTCTCATTATAAAACTCAGGTCCCAGCATCTATCAGGGCTCATTTGTTCAGAGTCTGCACATGGTGTGGTTCTTGACTTCACCCCTGTAATTTTACATTAGGTGAGAGTCACAGAATCACTGGATGGTTTGGGACAGAAAAGCCCTCTAAGATCATTCAGTTCAACCATCAACCCAGCCCCACCATGGCCACTGAACCATGGTCGCAAATGCCACACCTTTCTGGAACACCTCCAGGTATGTGGAATTCACCACCTCCCTGGGCAGCCTGTTCCGGTCACTGATCACTCTTGCAGCACAAAAATTGTTCCTCATGGCCAACCTCATCCTCCCCTGGCACAATTTCAGGTCATTTCCTCTGAACCTAGGTGAGAGTCTCAGTCAGTATCCATCCTTACGAGCATCCATCCACTTGTGCTCAGCTCTGGAGATGCTCAGGGTTCATTGTGCCCAGAACAGTCAAGAGCAGTGGTGTCTGCTCAGTGTGTTGTACTGTTCAGCAACTTCACCACCTTCTTGCAAGGTGGCGTGATGTAGGGCTGTGTCATTGATGTAACCTTCAAAGGAGACAGCAGAAAGCAAGGGGCCAGCTTCATTGCAGAATAATAGCACCTGAGAACATCAATGCTGAGGGGCCTAGAGCATCTCTGTGAGGAGCAAAGGCTGAAAGCCCTGGAGCTGAGAGCCTGGAGAAGAGCAGCCCCAGATGGGATCTGATCAGTGCTCAGCAGGCACTAAAGGGCTGCAGGGGGCAAGAGGATGGGGGCAGGTCCTGCTCAGTGATGCCCAGGGGCAGAAACTGGAGCCCAGGGGGTTACATCTGAGCAGAAGAAACTTGTTTGTTGTGAGAGTGCTGGAAGGCTGGAGCAGGCTGCCCAGAGAGCTTGTGGAGTCTCCTTGTCTGCAGAGCTTCCAAATCCCCCTGGCCATTGTGCTCTGGGGCAAGCTGCTGTGGGTGCCCTGCTGGAGCAGGGGTTGGACTGGTTGATCTCCATAGGTTCTGTGGCTACCTTCTACAAAGCTAAGGCTCAGCAGGTGATTGCCTTTCGTTTGCCTGCATCTGCAGTGTGTAGACTCATACAATCAGTGTGTGGAGGACAAGATATAATTTACTGCCTTGCACCTTGCATGGGAACCAGGGTGATGTCTCCCTCAAACTGTCTCCTTCCAGGTCCTGACCAGGTCATCCTTTCCTGAGTCGTGGATGGAACTGATCTGCTCATGGTCTTTGTGGTCCACAGACAGTGCTTCTGCCACTCAATTTGCTCAAGGAGATGAATCACCTCAGGGAGGCAACCTTCCAGGAATGGCTGGAGGTGATTTTGCTCTCCCGGTTGCCCATGTGGGACTGACCACATGATGCAGAAAGCTTGACAAAATATCATTTTTTTGTCTAACCTGGAAAAAGTTGGATAAGCTGTGAGACAGGACCAGGGGGGATGGCTTGGATTCAAATTGGATGATTGAGAATAGAATAGAATAGAATAGAATAGAATAGAATAGAATAGAATAGAATAGAATAGAATTGAATCAACCAGGTTGGAAGAGACCCCCAAGATCATCCAGTCCAACCTAGCACCCAGCCCTACCCAGT
>WAAF01005876.1:25262-69415 GCA_013400475.1 Tricholaema leucomelas
CACACAGGCACCACAGGAGGGAGAAAAAAAAAAAAACCTACTAACAGAAAAAAATAATAATTTAACTCCTGGGTATTGGAGGAAATGTTCCAAAAAAGGAAAAAAAAAAAAAAAGAGAGCTTTTGTGTTTGGTTTTTTTTCCCCCCAACTTGTCCTCTAATGAAACTTTGGTTTCAGCAGGGGAGCTGAGCTTAAAACAAAAGAGAGTCTTCTGTTTTCCACCCCTTTTTTTAACCTGTGATCTTCCCAAGGGCTGGCTGAGTGTTGCTATCCTTTCCTCCCTGTCAGATAACCTGAGCCTGGCTACAAATCACTGCCCAGCCTTTGGAGCTTCACTGCAGAGGGCTCAAAGTGGTCCTGCCTCACCAGATGGGGCGGGGGGGGGATGGGGGAATATTTATTGTGGAGGTGAACTCTGAAAACCAAACGTGGGTGGGCATTAGTTAGTGCTCTCAGACAAGTTAAGACACCTTCACCCTTTTTCAGTTGCTCAGTGTTGCCAGAAATCTTGTGTGCTTGGTGGGACAGCACAAGAAACCTTTCTGCTTTGGAGCACTTAGAAAGGGTTTGGTTAATCACTTCTCATTCTAAGCGGAGAAGGGATGACAAAGAGACATTCAGTGTTGTTGTCCTTGAAGTACAGCCTAGGAACATGGAAGAATTCTTCAGATCAGCTAAGCTCAATCTATCTAAAGCTGGCAGGAAAGCAGGCTAAGCCCAAGACAGGCATGAATCCACCACAAAGAGCAAAGAAGCAGAGGTTCTAACATCTTGTTTGCTAAGACAACCTTCAAAACTGCCTTTGAGCAGTCCCTTTTTTTTTTCCATCCAAGGCTTAAGTGCAGTTGCAGTCCACAGATTTATCTTTAAATGGCATCATTTAGCATGAAGTTTGGAAAACAAAATCTCCATCTGAACTGAGGAACTGCAAGCCAAAACTGCAAACTTCTTGGGGACACTGGCATCACTTTAAGGAGTAGGCAGTGCAGGAGAATCGGTCTAGAGTGTCTGGAGAACACACAGGAGCAGCAGATGAGAGGGTAAGAGAAGTCACAAGCAGTTGGCACTGGTCCAGATTATCTGCAGCACTGCAGGGAGGGAACTGTTCCCCTGGGAAGTTTCATTTCCATGCTCCAGACCTCCTCCCATTTCTGAGCATCCAGCACTGCATGATGGTTGTTAACCACAGAAAGCAAAGCGATGCTAATCCTGACTGGCTTTGAAGAGCTATGTGTAGGGAACTTCCTCCTGTGCTAGTGCCAAGGAGCCACTCACCCTTGCTGCTTGCTGGCAGCCACCTGTCTCCTCTGCCACCTGACCCTGCCTCCTCTTCCTCTCCATCCTCCACACTCCATTTGCTCTTTCCCTCTGAATCCCTTCTCCAGGAATATTATTGGCATTTTTTTCACTCAGTGACTTTTAAAGGTGCCTTCCCATCCAAAACATTCTGCGATCTCACACCTCTCCCCATCCATTTTTTTGCCCTAATTTACTAGATATTTGGGCAAATTTACCATAGACACTCCAAGATGGACTCTGCTGGGGCAGCTGCCCTTTCCATTCCACTTTGGTCATAGTTACAGAGAAGGATAAAGTGATCCCAGCTTTGTTGTCCTGACTACTGCAGATACCAGCATCTCAGAAAGCATTTGTGTTACTTTAGAAATCTACCTGAGGCTCCATAGGTAGGAGGTTGATCCCCAAAGCTCATGTAGTCAGTACAAACAGACCAGGGCTCCATCAGGGAATTCAGAGCCAGCCTGAGCACCAGGCAGCTGCTCTCAAATGCCTTGGTGGGAGCCTGTGTCTTCACTGACTACACACAGCCTAGAAAGAGTAGGCTCAAAATTCAGGCACTTCACTTAAGTAGTTGAAAGTCAGGTGGTGAGAACATCATCCCACGGCCTGGGATGCCTCATCTGGGAGCTCTTTTATGCTAGTTTCATGTCTGTCTGTGGTCTGAATTGTTAATAACTTCACTGATGTCCCAGCTCAACTCCCAGCTGGTTCCTTTGTGGGAGAGGAAGAGGGTAAGAGAGCATTGGAATCGAAAACAAAAGCCTCATGGTGGAAGCAGCCCTGGCTGCAAGCATTAAATCTGGAATAAACACCAAAAAAAACCCCAACAAACCCAAAACCCAAAACAGACAAAATAAAGACTGCAATATTGATCACAAATCCAGGTATGAGAGTATATATCCCCATAGCTTTGGCAGCTGGCTTCAAACCAACCTGGTTTGAATCCTGCTGCATGCTAAAATGAAGAGTGTGGAGGAAGAAATCAAGGTGGTTTACAAGAGCACTGCTGTTTCCAGGGGAATACTATTGCATGTCCTGCCTGAGGGGCAAACCTGCTCTGATGGTGATGAGGAGAGGCTGGGAAAACAGCTGTTCCTAAATAGCATCCATTTACTGCCTTATCCTCCCAACCCATGTGCCTTTTGGTGTTGGTTTGTTTTCTTCCTTCCCTCCCTTGATATTTGTACTAAATATGAAGCAATCAAAGCAGCAATCACACAACTAAGAGCATACAACAGACTTCTGGAAAGAAACCACAGGTGTTTTGGGGGTGCGATGGGGAGGGTGAGGATCCCCAGCTCTGTGCCATGCCCTGTGGGTTCAGTTGCCTTCCTTGATGATGTCGACCAAGGCCTGCAGCAGTCTGTCATCCCTGTGCTTGTATGGTTTGGCATTGTAAAAAAGGTCAACGTAGTCACTGTAGAGGCTTTCCTCTGAGTCTCTCAACTGAGAAGGCTTGTTGAGTTTCTCCAGGGCTTGATAGAAGTGTTCATAGGGGATGCTGGACTTCTCATTGGCAGTCTTCTTGGGCAGTCTCTTGGGAGCCTTCTGTCTGCTAAAAGCACTTTGCAGTAAGTGCAGCATGGCCTCTGATGGGATTTTGTCTTCTGCTCTGTCACTGCTGCTGGTCTCTTCTGTGACTTTGGGTTTTGCACTTACTCTCTCCTGTGTGGTGTGGTCCTGCAATACAGATTAGCACAAACCAAAACACACAAACCACAAGTTAAGTGTCAGGGAATTATAGAGCCACAGAATGGTCTGGGTTGGAAGGGATCTCCAAAGGTCATCCAGTCCAACCACCCTTCACTAGAGCTTGTTGCTCAGAGCCCTGACAGCCTCACCCTGAATACCTCCAGGGATGGGGCCCCAACCACCTCCCTGGCCAACCTGTTGCAGTGTTCCAGCACCCTCATGGTGAATAACTTGTTTCTTACATCCAATCTAAGTCTGAAGCTATTGTCCCTCACCTTGCCCCTACAAGCCTCTGAGAACAGTTCCTCTGCAGCCTGCTTGTAGCCCCTTCAGGTACTGGAAGGCTGCTCTAAGGTCTGCCTGGACTCTTCTCCAGGCTGAATAACATCAGCTCCCTCAGCCCACCCTTATAACAGAGGTGCTCCAATCTCCTGATCATTTTCATGGCCTCCTCTGGACCCTCTCCATCAGGTCCATGTCTTTCATGTATTGAAGGCTGGACCAGATGATCCTTGGAGTCCCTCTGCAGCTACCTGAAAGGACAATACAGAGAGGTAGGTGCTGGTCTCTTCTCACAGGTAATTAGTTTTAAAGCAAGACCTCAAGCTGCTCTGGAAGACGTTTAGACTGGACACTATGAAACATTTTTTTCCCTGAAACAGTGGTCAGGCACTGGAACAGGCTGCCCAGGGAGTCACCACCCCTGGAGGTGTTTAAAGGTCATTAAGATGTGGTGTTTAGCAAGTAAAGAACTTGGTAGAGTAGGGTTAATGGCTGGACCAGGTGGTCTCAAGGGTCTTTTACAAGCTGAATGATTCTATGATCCCAACCTAGCAACCTGTGATTCTGTGAAAAACACTGAATCGAGACTTCCTCTAATTAGTTACTTCCATCTAGGTGTGGACAGGTGTTACTACTTCACTCAGGAGCCACTCAGCACCTAGAAAATAACTAGAACATTATGGCTTCATAGAAGGGATTGGATTGGTTGGATTGGATGTGGCCTCAAGGATCATCCAGTTCCAACACCCTGCAACGGGCAGGGACACCTCCCACTTGCCTCACCCATCCTGGCCTTGAACACCTCCAGGGAAGGGGACTGTTGAGGTCTCTGCTAACCCAACCCAGTCTGTGGCTCCATGAATCTATCAATCCACTTAAACAAACCATCTGAATTAGTGAATTCCTGACCCGTGTTACATCCCTTTGTTACCGATGTCTTCCCAAACTCCCCGAAAGCACTCCAGCAGGCAAAGCTCCTTTTGGATGCCACAATTCTTCTCACCAGAATTGTGTAAATTCAATGTGTCTGTCAGAGGTCTACCCACAGAGTCACAGACTGCATGGAGCTGGAAGGTACTCTCAGAGGTCATCGTCTCCAACCCCCTGCAGGCAGCAGGGACACCTCCAACCAGAGCAGGATGCACAGGGACACCTCCAGCCTGACCTTCAATGTCTCCAGGGATGGAGCTAGGCCAGCCTATGCCAGGGTCTCCCCACACTCACTTTGCACAACTTCCTCCTGATGTCCAACCTAACTCTACCCTGCTCCACCTCTATACCATCGCACCTTGGCCTATCCCCATAGGCCCTTCTCAACAGTCCCTCCCCAGCCTGCCTGCAGCTCCCCTGCAGCTATTGAAATGCAGCTCTAAGCTCTCCCTGCAGCCTTCTCTTCTCCAGGCCACAAATCTCCCAGCCTGTGCCCACAGTAGAGGTTCTGCAGCCTTCTGAGCATCTTGGTGGCCTCCTCTGGACCTCTCCAGCAGCTCCAGGTCTCTCTTGTGCTGGTGGTCCCATAGCTGGACACAGCCCTGCAGGTGAGGTCTCCCCAGAGCAGAGAAGAGGGGCAGGATCCCCTCTCTCCATCTCTGGCCACGCTTCTTTGGATGCAGCCCAGGCTGCTCTTGGCCTTCTGGGCTGCCAGTGCCCATTGCTGCCTCCTCTCTGGCTTCTCACCCACCAGCAAACTCAGTCCCTCTCTGCTTGTACCACCCAGCTGCACTAGCTGTGAAACTCCCTGCTTGAGGAGCAATATCCTCTTACCACCCTGAAAGCCTTACATGCCAGCACTTGAAAACAGAGACTAATAAAGATATCAGCTGCTGAGAGGGATGAAATTGCAGTACAGAGCTCAGAAGTGCTCTGGCGCTAGATGACATGAATACAGAATCAACATGCACCTTCCTCCTGTGACTAAACACCGCTCTCTGTCACACTGAAAAACAGGTGAGTTAAAAAGACAGCTGATCTCAGAGTACCTCTGCAGAGTCTGCCATCTTCTCCACTCCCCTCCTGTCATTCTGCACGGCGTTGTAGGACGTGTAGACGCGGGGCTGCTTCATGTGCTCAGGCTTGGTGGCAGTGCCGTGCAAAATCAGCTTCCAGTTCACAATCCTTCCTTCGTTTTGCATTCTCCTGGACTGCAAGACAAGTGTGGCATTAGCACAGCTCCCCGGGAGAAGGGGAGAAGGGGAGAGAGGGTGCTGGGCTGAAAATCATCACAAATGACTTAAAATGAATGACCAGCTGGATCCCAGCTGGAGGAGGGCAGGTTTAGACCGGACCTTATGAAGAAGATCTTTACCATGAGGGTAGTGAGACACCAGAACAGGTTGCCCAGGGAGGTGGTGGAATCTTCATCCCTGGATATTTTTCATAGAATCATAGAAACAACCAGGTTGGAAGAGACCTCCAAGATCATCCAGTCCAACCTAGCACCCAGCCCTAGCCAGTCAACTAGACCATGGCACTAAGTGCCTCATCCAGGCTTTTCCTGAACACCCCCAGGGACGGTGACTCCACCACCTCCCTGGGCAGCCCANAAGGCCAGACTGGATGTGGCTCTAGGTTCTGTGGCTCTGATCTAGTATGGGGTGTCCCTTCCCATGGCAGGGGGGCTGGAACTGGATAATCCTTGAGGTCCCTTCCAACTCTGACAATTCTGTGATTCTGTGACAAGGTTTTCAGTGTCTAAACACAGACAGTGATTCACAGGCACCAAAAGACTGGCCTGAAAGTATCAGCAAGTTGGGTTCAATGCTTAACTTCTCTAATGTCTGCACTTTGGTGCAGCATTAAAAGAATGAATTCATTACATTAAGTAATTGTGTAAGGATCAATGGGGTTTTGCCCTAAGCCAGAATGCTGCAAATGACTGAAGCAGCATTTTGTGTCATTCCCAGTCCTTCACTGAGCCATTCCTTGGCTGCTTCCTCTGGAGTGACAGTTTGGAAGGATATTCTGCAGTGCTGTATGACAGCAAACTGAAGCAGCAGGTGGAAGTGAGCCACAGAGGCTTTGCCCATGAGGTTTGGTGGCATTATTTAAACAGCAGAAGGTAGAAGGAAGAGATAGGCACAGAGGCACTGAAGCTTTTATTTTTCCAAAGCTTCTTTCACTTTTTTGCTTTGTTTTGTTTTTCTTTGTTTGGTTTTTTTTTGGTTTTTTTGCTCAGCCATTGAGTGACTGAAGGTAGCTGCTGGAGCTCTTCTTTCCTAACAGAAGCCTGTATTAAATTTTGCACACATCACTGACACGACAACTAAACGAAGAGCAACTCTGCATGGGAACCTGTGATTGCATTTGGGGTTTTCATCAGAAAACCTTACAAGTTGAGGAAAGAAAAGGTTCATGACCCCTTGGGGACAAAAAAAAAAAAGAGCCCAAACTAACAACCCAGCTTGGTTTATTCTAGGGGTCAAGAACCTCTCACTGGAAAATGGAAAATGAGAGATAATTGCAAATCAAAATGCTGCTCTTACCTTTGCTCCAGAAAATGCATTCTATTAATTACACAGAGCAGGGTACCTGTAGCCAGGGGGTTACCTGTGAGCCTGCAGTATTAACACTACACTGCTGATAATAATGTTTACTTCTACAGCCCTGTCCATCTGCCTCAGTTCTTGGCATTACCCTCCCTGTTACAGCTTGAGGCCAAGAGGGGTTGAAGGCTCAGTGTCTGATGGAGGCACTCATTTCCTGGCAGGATCTGACCCCTAATTACAAGCTTATTAACAGGCAACTTCACTGCAGCTCTCCAGAGATGAGTGTGCTTCATCATTCTCTCTCTCTGAAGAGAATGATTTTAGAGCTGCTTGTTAGCAGCTTTATTCTGGTAATCCATATCCCCAGGTGGTGTCAGTAAACTTATTCATTCTGTATCCCTGGATTTCTTGGCTTTAATCCTTTAACATTGCTCAGCAGTGAGAAAAAAAATTAGAGAGAATATCTCCAGCTCAAGAGGGACAGAGACTTGCTGGAGAGGGTGGAGCAAAGGGCTGCAAAGATGCTGTGGGGCCTGTGGCATCTCTGAGGAGCAAAGGCTGAGTGCCCTGGGGCTGAGAGCCTGAAGGAGAGCACCATCAGAGGGGATCTGTTCAATGCTGATCAATACTTCAAGGGTGGGTGTCAAGAGGGTGGGACCAGGCTGGGTTCAGTGGTGCCCAGGGACAAGACAAGGGGCAAGAGACACAAACAGGAGCATCAGCAGCTGCATCTGAACAGGAGGAAGAACTTCTGTAATTGAAGGGTGCTGGAGGGCTGGAGCAGGCTGCCCGGAAAGGTGATGGAGGCTCCATCTCTGGAGATGTCCCAAGGTCGCCTGGCTACATTCCTGTGTGACCTTTTCTAGGTGACCCTGCCTTGGCAGGGTGTTTGGACTGGATGGTCTCCAGAGGTCCCTTCCAACCCCATCATCCTGTGAGTCTGTACTACTGAGTATACATCGGACTAGCTCTCTGGGGTTAATTCAAAAGGTTTTGAGCCAATTAACATGCAACAAGAGAAGAGTGGAAATACCCAGTGTTCCCTTCTGCAGGAAAAATGCCTAATTAGCAGTTAATGATATGTTAATTTGATTACAGATCTCACTCTGTGAATCACAGAAAATGGCATCAAGTGATTTCTTTCAGTGACAAACAGTGTGTGAAAAGCACAGGCAAGAAATCTTTTTTGACAGGTGAATGACAGTGAAAAGGAGGGAGGTGCTTTGCACTGATGTAAAGAACAAGGAAACCTGAGCCTATTTTCTGTCGTTTTTGTTTAAACAAACCCTTGCTGCTTAAGGAGCAGGCTCAGCCCTCAGCGTGCTGCGGGGGTGGTTAGTGAGCATTTCGTCTAAGCAGGCTTCCAAAGGTTGCTCAAGTTAAGGCAGAGACATACTCACCACATCAGTAATCCTCAGCACCCAGGTGCCTGTGGGGTTCTCTCCCCAGGTGTGGACAGACATGAAGTCCCAGTTCTTGAACCCATTTGGAGATTTGTCTCTCTCTCTCTCAGCCAGTAGGACAGTGCTGGTCCCTGTGTTGGTGCAAGAGCAACAGTGGTGACTGCTCACAGGCACCTGCTCTGCCTTCCCATACTGCTCAGCTTGCAGAGTCAGGGGTGGCAGCTGCTGAGGGCTCTGCAGAGCAGGTCCTGTGAGGACAGGCTGGGGGAGCTGGGGTTGTTCAGCCTGCAGAAGAGGAGGCTGAGAGGAGACCTCATTGCTCTCTACAGCTCTCTGATGAAAGGAGGTTGCAGTGAGGCTGGTGTTGGCCTCTTCTCCCGACCAGCTAATGACAGGACAAGAGGAAATGGCCTCAGGCTACACCAGGGGAGGCTTAGGTTGGCCATAAGGAACAATTTTTCTGCTGCAACAGTGGTCAGGGATTGGAACAGACTGCCCAGGGAGATGGTGGAGGTGTTCAAAGAATGAGTAGATGTGGCACCTGGGGACATGGTCTTGTGATCATGGAAGATAGAAGGCAGGACTTGATGATCTTAGAGGTTCTTCCCAGCCTTAATGATTTTATGACTCTAGAGGTCTTCCCAATCTTACTGATTTTATGACTCTAGAGGTCTTCCCAGCCTTAATGATTCTATGACTCTAGAGGTCTTTCAGCCTTGAGGATTCTATGATTCTCCTGCTTTGTGTTCTAATCTCTAGACAAAAATAAAAGAACGTAGTGGATGCACACAAACAGAGATCAGACAGAACCAGTCTTGTGTCACAACACTTCAGGAAACTTCTAATGGGCGCTTTGAAGGCAAACTGCGTTAGGGCAGGGAAAGCAAAGCCTTACCCTGAGTTCATTACTGTATTTGAGGGGCTTCCTGGGTTTGTTTTTTGTGAGTGGATGTAACTGGTTACAGCCTGCAGCTCCAACAGGGTGAGAAGCACTTGCAGTGTTGTTATTATCACCAAAATGCTGAGACTCAGGAAGCCTTCCTGCAGCAGAAGAGATGCTGCTGCACAGTGGGGAACGTGTTGTGCTTGTTTGCATGTAAGGAGAGAGGAAGGGAGATGTGTTTACATAACAAGGAGCACAGCAGCCCCAGGGAGCCTGCTCACAAGTTATAAATATATTTAAAGGTAATACTGCAAATATAGGAGAGGGATGACACACATTTGGTAACAGTGTTTTGCAGAAGAAGTGGGAAAACAGCAAAAAGAAGAGGAAAAAAAACCCAGTTTAACCATGAAGCTACAGCACAGGCAACAGCACTCAGCTAAGCCCAGGGGAATGCAAACAGAGATGAAGAACATTGCTGAGCTCAATGGTTCAAGCAGGGGATGTTGCTCAAGGTAAAGAACAGAACAGGTTGGGTTGGAAGGGACCTCAAAGGTCATCCAGTTCCAACCTCCTGCCATGGGCATGGACACCTCTCACCAGCCCAGGTTGTTCAAGGCATTCATGGAATGAGTTGGGTTGGAAGGGACCTTAAAGAGCATCCAGTTCCAAGTCCCCTGCCATGGGCAAAGCAATAGGCTTGGAACTGAATGATCTTCAACCTCTCACCAGCCCAGGTTGCTCAAGGCCTCATCCAATCTGGTCTTGAACACCTCCAGGAAGGGGACATTCACAGCCTCCTGGAGCACCCTGTGCCAGTGTCTCGACACCCTCACTCTTAACAATTTCTTCCTCATCTCCAGTCTCAATCTCCCCTCTCCCAGCTCAAAGCCATTGTCCCACATCCTTGCACTCCCAGCACTTGTCCAAAGTCTCTCCTCAGCTCTCCTGGAGCCCCTTCAGGTATTGCAAGGCTGCTCTAAGGTCTCCCTGAAGCTTTCTCTTATCCAGGCTGCACAGCCCCAACTCTCCCAGCCTGTCCCTATAGCAGAGGTTCTGCAGCCCTCTGAGCATCTTGGTGGCCTCCTCTGGACCCTCCCTAGCAGCTCCAGGTCTCTCTTACGCTGTGGACCCCACAACTGGAGCCAGTGCTGCAGGTGAGGGTCTCCTGTTGGAGGTCCCTAGCTTTCTCTAAGGATATATTTAGCTTTTTCTAAACCACTGAAGAATGCAGAGGTAGTTTTTCACTATGGAAAAGTTACACAGCAGAGTCTCTTTTTCTCTCCTACCTGATGGAGACACCAGAGTGACATGAAGATCACCTCTACGGGAATACTCGATGGTTGCCTCCAGCTGCACATGCTCCAGAGATGCAATGGAATTCTCCTGACCCTCACAGGCTTTTGTGGGGATTTCAATGATGACCTCCTCATTTGCTCTCAACAACCTGGCAAAATTACAGGAGTTGCCTGATTAGTAACAGAAACCTCTGACTCTAGGTCATGCCTGTGAAGTCCAGATCACACACAAGACACTCATTTCACAAGGACAGGAAGCAAAGGAGGGAAGATAAATTCTGCATGCATTATCTTTGTGCATCCTCCAGTCAAAGTTTTGGGAACTCTGGAAGCACAGATAACCCTGAAGTGGACAAAGTGATAAGCACTGTATAAGACAACAGCTCCTAGAAGCAAGCAAGGCTGATTACCAAAGGTTTCTGCCAGCATAGACTATAAACAACACAGCCTTTGTAAGCAGCTCCACCTCACAGCTCAATCAGACTTGCACTTAGCTGCTTGTCAGACCAGGAAAGCTGCTTTGTGGAGAAGAATCTGAGAGTCCTGGTGGAAAACAAGCTGCCCCTCTGCCAGCAGTGTGCCCTCCTGGCCAAGAAGGTCAATGTCATCATGGGAGGCATTCAGAAGAGTGTGGCCAGCAGGGCCAAGGAGGTTATTCTTCCCCCAACTCTGCCCTAGTCACGCCACAGCTGGCATACTGGGGCTTGGTTCTGAGCTCCCCAGTTCAAGAGAGACAGGGAACTGCTGGAGAGAGGCCAGGGGAGGCCACAAAGCTGCTGAAGGGCCTGGAGCACCTGTGTGAGGAGCAAAGGCTGAGAGCCCTAGGGCTGAGAGCCTGGAGCTCCTGTGCAGAGCTTCCTTTGCAACATTTCCATCGCTGCTAACAAGAATGGGCTACCTAAATCTCCACAGAAGGCATTCTGAGCTCGTGGTGGGTTCTTTGTTTTTGTAATGCAAGAGGAAGACTACAGACTGCAATAAAAATACATAAACAGCAAGCTTTGCAGACACCAGTCCTGGATCAGCACTGTGTGGGAAGGAGAGAGCTCACAGAAGCAAAGCAGCAACGGGGCAGCATTAATAATGAGGTCATTAAGCAGTCACGCTCAAAAACACTCCAATATGTCCCCACAGACAGCTTTTTGGTGCACTCACACCGAGTCATTTTGATCTTTGAAAGAGCTGCACTGATTCCAGACAACAAATCCATAAGTGAACAAGTGGAGACAAATGTGGTCTAGGTACCCTTATTGATTAACCAGCTTAGTGACTAATTACAGCTTGCACGGTGTAATTGCCTGTAGTTGAGCTCAGTTTGGGCTCACTGTGCTGGGAGCAGCTGTGAATGTGCTGGGGTGGGTCTGTTCAGTCAGCTCCTGAGACACTTGTGCTTCATAAGAGACATGCTACAGAACCACAGAATGGCTTCGGTGGGAAGGCACCTCAGAGCTCATCTCCTCCAACCTTCCCACCAAGGGCAGGGACACCTCCCAGCCGGACTCAGCTGCAAAATGCCTTTAACCCCCACGCAGGAGGTATCCACAGCCTCCCTGTGCAGCCTGTTCCAGAGTCTCACCACCCTCCTACTGAAGAACTTCTTCCTCAGCTCCAGTCTAATCCTGCTCTCCCTCAGCTTCAAACCATTCCCCCTTGGCCTGTCTCTAGATACCCTTAAGAAAAGTCCCTCTGCAGCCTTCCTGAAGGACCCATTCAGGCACTGGAAGGCAGCTCTAAGGTCCCCTTGGAGCCTTCACCTCTCCAGGCTGAACACCCCCAGCCCCCTCAGCCTGTCCTCACAGCAGATCTGCTCCAGCCCTTGGATCATCTTTGTGACCTCCTCTGGACTCTCACCAGCAGGGGACACCAGCACCGGAGGCAGGATTGGAGGTGAGGTCTCAGCAGAGCAGAGCCAAGGGGCAGAATCCCCTCTCTTGCCCTGGTGCCCACACTCCTCTGGGTGCAGCCCAGCACACAGCTGCCTGCTGTGTTGCATGAGGGCACTGCTGGCTCCTGGGTAGCTGCTCAGACACCAGCACCCCCAGGGCTCTTTCTTCAGGGCTGCTCTCAACCCACACTGCACCCAGCCTGGATTTGTGCCCAGGGTTGGCCCAACCCAGATGTGCCTCAAGCTCAGTGTATCACCATGAATTCAACAAACACTGTGCCTGCCACAGAAGAATTTCAAGGACTGATTACAGACTTCTTTCCTTTAAAAACTCCTTGGGAAACTCACTGTGGTATCTTCTTGTTCACCTGACAGCACTCCAAACATTCATATCTTATCTGACCATGTTCACGCTCGCAGTAGCATCCACCCACATGATGGCTGCACAAGCAGACATAATCATCTTTGCTAAGGCTTCAAGCTACACCTTTCAATCAGCCCTACACTCAAAAACACAAGTAAAAAAAATGCTCCTGAGGGATACAGCAGGGCAAAACCAAGTGAATCAGAGGGCAGGAACTAGATGATCTTCAAGGCCCCTTCCAATCTAAACCATCGGACCAATCTATGAAGATTCTTGGTGTGGTTCAGAGCAGAACACAATGCTCCAGGCTAGAGAGACCTGAGCTCAGTTCCTGCTAGTTAATGGAGGTTCTTACCTGGGTTCAAAGCTTTTGTCTTTGACAATACACTCCCTCTTTTCTGGGACACCTTTCCATCTTTTGGGATCAGCTAAGTCCACCAAGGCATTGGCATTGAGCAGTCCAAACCCAAATCTGCTGTTGACCATCAGTCCTGCTCCATTCTTCTTCCATCCTGGATTTCCAGCCAGTGGATCATACTCTGAGGTCCACACTACCAAGTGCTGCATGTCCCTCCAGGTTAGATCTGGGCTGTGGAGAAAAGGTTCCTGGTCAAGGGTTTCAAGGCTGTCTACCATTATTCCCCCCATCAGTCCACAACAGAAGATGCTCTGAGTGCCATGGCATCCTGCTGCTTCAGAGCACACAGCCTGTCACAGTGCTCATCCTCAGACTTGGAATTACACAATTCTTTGGGCTGGAAAAGCCCTCCAAGCTCATCCAATGCAGCCATCGACCCAACACTGCCACTCTCATCTCAGCCTGTCATCACTTCAGCACCACTCTGGGGACGATGTGACTCTGGGCTTGCTTTACCCTTCAATAAGTCTGTCAAACAAAGTGAGGCAGTCTCCTACAACCAGGGACATTGTTGGCTGGCTGTGTCACCTGGACATCATCAGTTCTCCCTGTCTCTCCCCTCTGTGGCCCCATCTGGGTGGCTTTGCACCCCAGGGAACGGACAGAAGCAGAGAATCACTAAGGATGGAAAAACCTCTAAGATCATGGAGTCCAACCAGTCGCCAGTCCAGCATCAGCACAACTCCACCATGGCCACTAAACCATGGCCTCAACTGCCATGGCCACACCTTTCTGGAACACCTCCAGGCATGGGTACTTCATCACCTCCCTGAGCAGCCTGTTCTAGTACTTGTCCTGTTAGCTCTCCAGGTCACCAGGAGCTCTGTGTAAAGGAGGAGTGGGTATCCAGCCAGAGGAGAGTCCATCTCCAGAATTCTCTGAAGTTAACCAGCAAAATGAGTGTTTCCACCACTCTTTATGGGACCCAAACTTGGGAAATGAACTGGGTATTCGATCCTGCCTGTGATTAACTCCCCAGGCGGGTGGGGACAAGGGATAACAGGCTCAAACTTGAACATCAGAAGAGGTGACACAGCCCTGGATCAGGCTGGAATCTCTATCTCTGGAGACATTCAAAACCCACCTGGACATGTTCCTGTGTGACCTTCTTTAGGTGATCCTGCTCTGGCAGGAAGGTTGGACTGGACAGTCTCCAGAGGTCCCTCCCAACCCCTAATATTCTGTGATTCTGTGGTTGTATCCCCTTCCCTGGGGGTGTTTCCAAAAGGCAGAGATGCGGTGCTGAGGGATGTGGTTTAGCCTCAGCCTCAGTAGAGTTAGAGAATGGTTGGACTGGAGGATCTGAAAGGGCTTTACCAGAAGAATTGAGTCTGTGACTCCAGGATTCCAACTCCACTCTTTAAAATATGACCCTTAGGTTGCTGGCTTATGTCATCAAAGGAGCATACAACAGAAAATGGAGCTGAGCCTAAGACTACACACTGATGCCTGAAGAGTTCTCTGTGAAAAAAGCCATTGTCCTGTCCTGACCTGTCCTCTTCTTCCTGTTCTCTCTAATTCATACACTCAGCTCCACCTGCACACACTTGCTTTGACAGACCTTGGGCACCTTCCATTTCATATCTCATCACTGGCAATGGACCTTCTTGGAATTACAAAGGGCAATGACTTCAAACTGGAAGAAGCTGAATCAAGTTGAGACGTTAGGAGGAAACTCCTCCCCGTGAGGGCTGTGAGGCACTAGAACAGGTTGCACAGAGAAGGCTCCAAGCCTGGCTGTCTTTAAAGTCAGGTTGGATGAGACCTCAGGCAACCTGGTTTAGTGGGAGGTGTCCCAGCCCATGGCAGGGTGTTAGCTCTGGATGATCTTTCAGGTCCCTCCCAGGCTGTGATTCCACAGTTCCCCAGTCACCACATCTTACTCACATCGGTTCTGCTTTGCTAGGAAGTTGTGGGGGCAAGCAGCCACCTGCTTTTGTCATCAGGCTAAGCCCATCTGCCTGACAAGAAGTGGAGCTGCAACAGACAGCAGCAGACACCATCCTGGGGAAGGCAGTGGGGTGTCTGAGGGGAGGGTTCCAAAGGTGTGACTTCTTACTTGGCCTCCAGCGCCAGGGCGAAGATTCCTGCTGCCAGCGGGGCGGAGGCAGAGGTGCCGGTGTGAGTCTCTGTGCACTCGTTGTGAAGATCAGCGCTTGTCTGACAGGAAAGAACAAACAAACAACCCAGACCCCAGGCTGCAGGAATGAAGCTTTGAATGCAGCCATCCCCACACTCACAAGCACAACCACCTGTCCTTCACCTGGTGCACCTTAACACAGTCCCCACCAGCGGGGAAATGCAAAGGGTGTTTAAATCCCCTACTATCTCAACATGCTCCTTGCGCTTCAGCTCTGATTTCTGTATCAAAACCCTCCTTTGTGTTGGAACAAAACACTCCCACACTGAGTATCTTACACTTTATCCCAAGGTTTTACAGTGAAGTGTTTCAGGCTTGCTGGTGAATCATAAAAAAACAGATCATTGTGTTGGGGCTAGAACATTCAAAATTACTGCTTGCTTGAAAATTACTCACAGGATTAGTGTTGGTGTTCTGCTCCCCCTTCAGCGGCAGAACTATAATTTGCAATGAGACGTGTGCTTTGTTTGGAACTTAAACACCAAACTCATCTGCCCATGCTTCTACAACACCTTGGCGGTGAGGGGGAGACACTGAGGGAGGCCTGATCTCCTGGCTGACATGGAATCATGCTGGTTTCCCTCCTGGTTTGATTGCAAAATCAGCAGACAGAGGTACTTCACTGGGACTTTACCACTGTGGCTTTCTTCAGGGCAGCTGCTGTGGCAATGGTGGTCTGCTGGAGGGTAGGGAGGGTCTGCAGAGGGATCTGGACAGGGTGGATCTGCGAGCTGAGATCAATGGGGTGAGGTTCAACACAGCTAAGGGCTGGGTCCTGCCCTTAGGTCACAACAACCCCAGGCAGGCTCCAGGCTGGGGCAGAGTGGATGCAACATGCCTAGCAGAAAAGGCCCTGGGGGTGCTGGGTGACAGCAGCTGGAGATCAGCCAGCAGTGCCCAGGTGGCCAAGAAGGGCACCAGCATCCTGGGCTGGACTAGCAATGGTGTGGGTAGCAGGAGCAAGGCAGAGATTGTGCCCTGGGCACTGCTGAGCCCACAGCTTGAGTGCTGGGTTCAGTTCTGGGCTCTGACTCCCAGAAGGGGAGGGCCTGGAGCAGGTCCAGAGAAGGGCAACACAGGTGGGGAAGGGTCTGTAGAAGAGGGCTGGGGAGGAGCAGCTGAGGGAGCTGGGGGTGTTTAGCGTGGAGAAGAGGAGGCTGAGGAGAGACCTCATTGCTCTCTGCAGCTCCCTGAGGGGAGGCTGCAGCCAGGTGGGGGCTGGGCTCTGCTCCCTTGTCTTAGGTGATAGAAGGAGAGAAATGGCCTGAAATGGTGCCTGGGGAGGTTGAAGTTGGCTATGAGGAACAATTTCTGTGCTGCCAGAATGGTCAGGGATCGGCACAGGCTGCCCAGGGTGGTGTTAGAGTCCCCATGCCTGGAGGTGTTCCATAAACATGTGGCACTTGAGGGTATGGTTTAGTGGACATGGTGGTGTTGGGTTGGTTGGTGTCTGCACCAGATGCTCTTGGAGGGCTTTTACAACCCAAACCATTCTGTGATTCTATGGTTCCAAGATCTTTCCTGGACAGTCAATTAAGGCCCACAGGCTGGTGGCCTGCTTGCCTGTTCCAGGTTAAGCTCAGCTGGGCTTGGGGAGCAGTCTGGAAAACTGATGAGCCCAAGTGGGCAGAGACACCTGTCCCCTCCTATCAAAGTTTATCCTACTCCCACTTCTTGTCCACAACCCTATATAAGAGGAAATTCAAACTCCTCTCACTCTTCTGCTTCCTGTCTTTGCTGCTGCAACATCTGTGTGCTGCTGCTGGCTGCAGCCAGCCACATGGTCAGCTAACCACATGGGCAACCTTTCTACCTCCTGAATCCAAGGACAACCCATCTTGATCCAGAGAATCCACTGCTATCCAACCTAGTTTTGTATATGTATCTGTAACTAGTCCCTGCCTCTACACCTCTGTCACCTTCCTCTGCCTTATGTACCTTTTGTTTATTGTTAGAAGCTTTCCCTTTTAACTTCCAAATGGGTGCAAGACTCTTCTTTGGGTGTTTTTACCCCTTTTATCCTTCTTTTTGTATGGGGGGAAGGGGACAGGGGAAGGCATCCTAAAATTTTTGTTCCATTGGGCTTTTGTGGTCTCTGGGAAGCTTTAATGGTAAGGAGCTGGCATGGGTTTGGGAGAGCTGCTGTTGCTGTCCTGCACGGCAACTCAGTCTTACAGAGGCTAAGGGCAAGGCACGCCAGAGGTACTGACTCACAGGAGCACTAACTTCATTAGTTCTTCTTCCTTCTACTCTACATCTCTCTCCATCTGCCCTTTCTGCTGAAGGAGACCACATCAAACTTCCTGCAGAGATCTCTGAGACCCAACAAGAATCAGACAAGCTCAGCAGGCCACTGCTTCCACACAGCAGAAGACCTTCTAGGAAGGCTGTGACCTCCTGGGTTACAAACCCTTCATTCAGCGTGTGAAAGCAGAAAGCACCAAGCGTGAGCCACGCAACACGGAGCAGGCAGCTGGGGAACCAAGCAGTGCACAGCTGCCACTGCCTGTCTGCACAGACGAAAAGACAGTGCTGTGCTCGGTCTGGAGGCGGCACAAACAAACCTACAATTCTCTGGTCGGTGTAGTCCCCGCTGCTGTAGGCTGTGGCCAGGGTGGACGAGCACTTCTCGGCGTACCAGGGGGACAGGCCCTGCTGGGAAGCACTGCTGATGGAGATGGTGTAGATGCTGTCGGTGTAGCCGTCGCAGTCGCAGTTGTCTCCCTGGCGGCCTCCGTTCCCTGAGGCCCACACGAAGATGGAGCCTTTCCCCTTTCGGCCCTGGAGGAGGTAGAAGGGAGGTGGTTACCTGAGGGACTTCAGCCCCTGGAACACATTCCTAACAATTCCTACCCTCCCAAAAAAATCCCCAGTAATACAGCCAACATTTGGTGTTCAGAAGTCACAGGATCACAGGATGTTAGGGGTTGGAAGGGACCCAAAGAGATCATCAAGTCCAACCCCCCTGCCGGAGCAGGACAATACAATCTAGCACAGATCACAGAGGAACACATCCAGACAGGCCTTGAAAGTCTCCAGAGAAGGAGACCCTGCAGCCTCCCTGGGGAGCTTGTTCCAGTGCTCTGTGACCCTTACAGTAAAGAAGTTCTCCTTGTGTTGAGGCAGAGCCTCTTTCGCTGTTTGGATGTGATGCCTGGGGACGTGGTTTAGGGTGAACCTTGCAGAGTAGGGTTATCAGCTGGACTGGGCCATCCTGAGGGGCTTTTCCAATCTGAGTGTTTCTGTGATTCTATGATGCAGGTAGGAAAAGGCCATTTTACACAAACACTGTAGAACACAGAGACAGATTAAACCACCTGGTTGAATCTCATAGAATGGTTTGCAAGGGACCTCAGATCTCATCTGCTCCAACCTCCCTACCACGGGCAGGGACTCAGCCACTCAAAGTATCACCCAGCCTGGCCTTGAACACCTCTAGGCAGAAGGCATCCACAGCCTCCCTGGACAGCCTGTCCCAGAGTCTCACCACCCTCACACAAAAGAACTTCTTCCTCAGATCCAGTTCTGACCTTACTTTACTTCAGCTTCAAACCATTCCCCCTTGTCCTGTCTCTAGACACCCTCAGGAAAAGTCCCTCTGCAGCCTTACCACAGGATTCCTCAGAGAAAGTCCACTAAGGCCTCCTACTCCACATCCTACAGCCCACCCCTTAGCTTGGCTGGTGTAGGGTATGTCAACTGTCATAAGAACAAGGTTTTAAGTCCAAACTAGGGTCTGTGCTCAGCAGGTAAATTTTCACCCCACATCCTGATATTTTTGCCCTGAACAACACTGGATGGGATTTTACTGCATCAGGTTGGATGGGACCCTCAAAGGTCATCTTGCTCAACCCTGAGTTTTAAGACTCAGCTTGTCAGGATGCTGGGGAAGATCATTTCAACTCTAGTGTTGCCTAGAAAGGTTGGACCAGACAATCCTTGGGATCCCTCCTTCCAGCCTGGCACTCTGTTAGTATTCTTAGGAGGAATATGTTAAAATTGTTTGAGCCTTGACAAGTTTCTCAGGGGTGATTTCTCTTGCCTTTACCTTAACCTCTGAGATAGAGCTAAGCAGGAGTCATCATCCATAGAGTCACAGAGCCACAGAATGGTTTGGGTTGAAAGGGACCTTCAACATCACCCAGTTCCAATCCCCTTGCCATGGGCAGGGACACCTCCCTCCAGCCCAGGTTGTTCAAGGCACTCACGGAACGAGTTGGGGTGGAAGGGACCTTGAAGATCATCCAGTTTCAACCTTCTTGCTATGGGCAAAGACATAGGTTTGGAACTGGATGACCTTCAATCTCCCACCAGCCCAGGTTGCTCAAGGCCTCATCCAGCCTGGCCTTCAACACCTCCAGGGAGGGGACACCCACAGTTTCTCTGTGCAATGTGTTCCAGTGTCTCCCCACCCTCACTCTCAAGAATTCCTTCCACGATCATGACAGAAATTTCCCACCAGTCTGCTCAAGGAAGCCTTTCATGGCTGGCACTCCCTGAAACACAGATCACCAGGAGTGCCTCTCAGCTAGAACCCTCCCAGATCTGTGGGCCAGCACCACCAGACATAGCCAGATTTACTCCTTGCTCTGCTCTCCTCTCCACGTGGTGAGGGAGCATCAGTTAACAGCTGCATGCAGACCATCAGAGAGGACACATAGGTCACCCTGCCCAGCCTGAAGCTCTGCTGCTCCCTCAGAGGGAAAAGAAACTGTTTGATTTGAACAGCAAAAGCTCCTGTTGTGTTGATTGTTAACACAGGCACAACCCCCGCAAACAGCAGCTCAGAGATTTTCATCATCCCACTCAGACAAGGTTGGGGGTTACTCATGGGAGCACCAAGTACCTTTGCAGCACTCTAAAAACCAAACATAAAGAGAAGTGAGCTGTGCTCTGTGACACTGGAGTTGGAGTGGGAAGAACAATCACAGAAAACCAGAGAATCACAGACTGGTTTGGGTTGAAGGCTCCTCCCAAGGTCATCCAGTCCAACTCCCTGCACTCAGCAGGCTGCTCACAGCCACAAAGAACCTGACCTGCAGCGGTGCCAGCCACGGGGCAGCTCCCACCTCTCTGGGCGCCCTGGGCCAGGATCTCCCCACCCTCGGGATCAACCCTTTCTCCCTTCTCTCCACTCTCAATCTCCCTCTTAGAGTTCAAACCATTCCCCCTTGGCCTGTCACAGCAGACTCTGCTCAGAAGCCTGTCCCCAGCTTTCTGCTGGGCCTCTTTAGGCACTGCAAGGCCACCAGAAGGTGTCCCTGGAGCCTCCTCCTTTCCAGGATGAACACCCCCAACTCTCTCAGCCTGGCCTCACAGCAGAGGGCTTCCAGCCCTGCCAGCACTGCTGTGGCCTTCTCTGGCCCTGCTCCAACAGATCCCTGACTGTGCTGTGCTGGAGACTCCAGAGCTGCCCCAGCACTGCAGGGAAGGTCTCAGCAGAGCCCAGCAGAGTGGCAGAATCCTCTCCCTGCCCCTGCTGCCCACGCTGCTGGAGATCAGCCCAGGATGCAGCTGTCGGTCCAGAGCAGCACTGGTAGAAGCTTGCTTGTATTTCACTAGGAAGGCCTCTTAGATACTTAAAGCTAAGCACATACTCGAGTGCTGCACCAGGCCAGCAGTGAAGCTGCCTGGGATGATTGCTGGTGGCAGCCTCACCTCACAGGTGAGGCTCACCAGTGCTCACTGCAGACTGTGAGCAGAATAGAGATGTGTTCAAGAAAAGACTGGATGTGAGCAGAACAGAGACCATCCAGACCTTTGCAGAGGGAAGCCTGAGAAATGGGGAAATCTGCTCCTCTTGAGAAGTGAAGCAATGTGTACACAGACAGAGTTTTCACCAAAGATCCTGGTCTTTCAGAGCGAGACCACTGGCCACTACTTCCTCAAACACAGCCTTCAACTCTTCCCCTTCCTTTGCTGCCTGCCTATGGGCTTAGACTTCTGTTTACCACCAGCTCACATCCCATTGTCTCCTCCTGGTCCTCCCTCTTCACTAAGAGTATGGTTGTCAGCTGCCAGAACTCTTGTTCTCTCCTGCTGCCTGCTGATGTAATTGCCCTTTGCCCAAAATCCTTTCTCTCTGCTTCTGTCCTTCAAGCTTTCCTCCACTTCTCTCTTTTCTCATCTCTGCCTTCTCCTCTCTATTAGTACCTGTCCATCTTTAGATGTCTTTTCACCTCACTGGCAAGAGCTGGAGTAGTTTATTAACACATTCCTTGCAGCACTCAGTTTCCACTCTACTCACCACCCAACCAGATCTGAAGAGAATAACATTAAAACAAACCCAAATCACTGTGAAAACATTGCTTCCAATTTTCTTCACCATGCATTTTTATTATCCTCACTTTAATTGGATCACCAGCTCATAAAGTAATGCAATTAACACAAAACAAGTCCATCCACGGGGTGCTTGAGTGCATCACTATTCCACACAGCAAAATATTCACAAGGCAGGAATTTTGTATTAAAATTTATAGCCTTTTCCGTGAAGAAATCCAATTACTGCTCAGTGCAAAACAAGCAGCAGAGTGGGGGCAGGGTGAGACAAAGGCAGCCAAAGTAAGGATGGTGGGGAAAAAAAAACACCATAGAAATCTTCTCTGTGGAGAAGAGCAGCTTCAAACCAGCTTGGAAGGGTCTCTAATTGTGCCTCTGAAAATATCTGCTCCATCTGGTGGTCTTGAACCCACAACATTGCTCTGACCTCTGCTATTCATAGAATCAGACAGGTTGGAAGAGTCCTCCAAGATCACCCAATCCAACCTAGCACCCAGCCCTATCCAGTCAACTAGACCATGGCACTAAGTGCCTCATCCAGGCTTTTCTTGAACACCTCCAGGGATGGCGACTCCATTCAAATCTACCTCCTCTTTTTCAAGCCTAAGAGAGCACAAAGTATTTTCATTTCTTCTCTGCTATTAACCATTTTCAGGCCCTGCTCTCTGCCACGTTTCATTGTGCCTTCCCTTCAGGCATCATACCTGTTTTATGCCATACTCAAAAGCCTTCTGTGCCAGCCTCCCGGGTCCCTCCACAGTTTTGCCATCGTCGTTGGGGCCCCAGCTGGCGCTGTAGATGTCCACATGCTCTGGGTTGAAGCCGATGGAGCTGGCTTCGATGGCGTCGGTAACAATCCCATCCAGCATCCGAATGCCTTCATGGAATCACAGAACCACAGAATCAATTCTTTGGGTTGGAAAAGCCCTCTAGGCTCCTCCAGTCCAACCATCAACTCAACACCACCAGGGCCACTAAACCATGGTCCCAGATGCCATGGCCACAGGTTTCTGGAACACCTCCAGGAAAGGTGACCCTAGACTTACACTGTTCCCTTCTCCTTCTCTTTGTTAAATATGTTTGCAAAATTTCAAGCAAAATTAATCCATAACTATTGATATCTTCATTATCCATACAGGGTGGAGATGATAAGACTGAGAGCAGCCCTGAGGAGAAGGATGTGGGGTGCTGGGGGTGAGAAGCTGGACAGGAGGCAGCAATGGGCACTGGCAGCCCAGAAGGCCAAGGGCAGCCTGGGCTGCATCCAAACCAGCATGGCCGGAGATGGAGAGAGGGGATCCTGCCCCTCTGCTCTGCTCTGGGGAGACCTCACCTGCAGGGCTGGGTCCAGCTGTGGGGCCACCAGCACAAGAGACACCTGGAGCTGTTGGAGAGGGTCCAGAGGAGGCCACCAAGATGCTCAGAGGGCTGCAGAACCTTTGCTGTGGGCACAGGCTGGGAGAGTTGGGGCTGTGCAGCCTGGAGAAGAGAAGTCTGCAGGGAGAGCTTAGAGCTGCATTTCAATAGCTGCAGGGGAGCTGCAGGCAGGCTGGGGAGGGACTGTTGAGAAGGGCCTGTGGGGCTAGGCTGAGGGGCAGTGGTTTGGAAGTGGAGCAGGGCAGAGTTAGGTTGGACATCAGGAGGAAGTTGTGCAGAGTGAGGGTGGGGAGACCCTGGCATAGGCTGCCCAGGGAGGTGGTAGAGGCTCCATCCCTGGAGACACTGAAGGTGAGGCTGGAGGTGTCCCTGTTCAGCCTGCTCTGGTTGGGGGTGTCCCTGTTGCCTTCAGGGGGTTGGAGACGATGCCCTCTGAGATCCCTGTGAGCCAGTGCATTCTGTGACTCTGTACTGCAGCCACAGCCACCCTGCTCATGCAGGCAGCTCCTGTCAGTGTGAAACAGGATAGGTACATTTTGCAAAGCTCAGTGCTCTCCACTAATATTTATGAAATTCCTCTTAAAATCATAGAATCAACCAGGTTGGAAGAGACCTCCAAGATCATCCAGTGTGACCTATCACAAAATCTTGGCTGCTTCTTCACAAATCTCAGCTACTTCTTCACAATTCCTGGGTACTTGCTCTCTTCCCAGAGAGCACAGAAAAGCTTTTCTTTCTGTCCCTGAATTTTTTTTCTTTTTTTCCCTGCTGGTCTGATCTCTTTCTTGCCTCCTTCTGCCTATTAAACAGACTTCTCAGATTGCTAGCATGCCACCAGAATTAAACAGGGGTTTGGGTTGGGTTTTTTTAAACACTACTTTCAAGAGTTCTAAGAGTTTTAGGTTACAATTGTAGTCATGTATCTTCTGACTAAACCTCAGTCCTTTAAGGTCTTGCTGGTTTCGTGCTACTTCACCAGCTCTTGCATCTTCACAACAAAAATAACAGTCTCAGACTGGTTTGGGTTGGAAGGGACCTTTAAGATCATCCAGTTCCAAACCCCTGCCACTGGCAAGGACACTTCCCACTAGCCCAGGTGGCCCAGGGCATTCATGGAATGGGTTGGAAGGGACCATGGAGATCATCTAGTTCCAAGCCCCCTGCCATGGGGGGTTAGATGATCTTCAACCATCCACCAGCCCAGGTTGCTCAAGGCTTCATCCAGCCTGGCCTTCAACACCTCCACAGAGGGGACATCCACAGCCTCTCTGGGCAACCTATTCCAAGATCTCCCCACCCTCACTGCCAGGAATTTCTTTAATTTCTGATTTCTGCTTCTAATTTCTGCTTCTAATTTCTTTCTAATTCTCACCATGCTTTTAGTGCCATGATGGTTTTCCTCCTACTGCAATCCAGAAATGCTGGAGATCTCTAGCCATTAACATTTTATTAGGAACTGCATGATTTAATCTTCTCCAGAGCAAGCTTGATCTCAGTGGTACTTAAAATTCAGCAGCAGACAGCAGTTCATCTGCGCTGGGTCTTCAAATCCCAGCCTCTGTAGCAGGATTGCAACCACTGCCCAGTGCTGGTGTAGAACAGAAAACAGCAGAAATCTGACAAAATTCCCACTGGGCACCACCCTGCCAGCAAGAGCAGTGACACAAGGGGCACAGGACTATGTTTTCAAAGCAGTCAAATTGCTAGGCTCCCTTGAACTTGGCATGTTAGTACTATGGCAACTGGCAGTAGGCGAATTATGAGTACCTCATTCTTACTACTTCCACAAAAATGGGCATTTTTTTCCAAAGGGCAGAAGGCAAAATGTGGTGTTCTATAAGAAAAAAGAAATGCCCATAAAAACCCAACCTCACTCCTGCACCTCACTGTCTTGGTTCCTATTTTCATACCACCAAAACCCCAACCTCACCCCCGCAGCTCAGTGTCTTGGTTCCTTTTTCATACCACCAAAACCCTAACCTCAACCCCGCAGCTCAGCGTCTTCGTTCCTTTTTCATACCACCAAAAGCCCAACCTCACCCCTGCACTTCACTGTGTTGGTTCCTTTTTTCATACCACCAAAACCCCAACCTCACCCCTGCACCTCACTGTCTTGGTTCTTCTCCATACTACCAAAACCCACCCTCACCCCTGCACCTCACTGTCTTGGTTCTTCTTCATACTATCAAAATCCAACCTCACCCCTGCACCTCACTGTCTTGGTTCCTTTTTTCATACCACCAAAACCCCATCCTCACCCCTGCAGCTCACTGTCTGAGTTCTTTTTTCATCCTACCAAAAACCCAACCTTACCCCTGCAGCTCACTGTCTTGGTTCTTTTTCATACTATCAAAACCCCAACCTCACCCCTGCACCTCACTGTCTTGGTTCTTTTTCATACTAACAAAACCCAACCTCACCCCTGCAGCTCACTCTCTGGATTCCTTTTTTCATACTATCAAAACCCAACCTCACCTCTGCAGCTCACTGTCTGGGTTCTTTTCTCATACTATCAAGCAGGAGGGGAAAACAAATAAAAACCCTACTGTAGACATAATTATTTTCCCAGAGGCTGCCTTCTAAGGCTCATAATACCTTCAAGATAAAGCTGAGCTTAATTATATCATATTAATTAGTGGCAAAACCAGACAAAGGAGCTAATCCGCTCAGCTGCCACCACTCTGCTATCAGTCACCAGCCTGGGAAATGAACCAAGGTAGATCCCGAGCCTCAGGAAATAAAACCACCACTAAGCCTGGTGGCCTTCAGCTCAGAACGTTCTGAACACTCATTCTACCTCCGATGATAAAATGCTGAGAGAATTGGGGCTGTTTAGTCTGGAGAAGACTGAGGGCGACCTCATCAGTACTTCAAGGGTGGGTGTCAGGAGAAAAGAATTTATAGAGAGGAAGATTTCCAGTTCAAGAGGGACAGGGACTTGCTGGAGAGAGTGCAGCAAAGGGCTGCAAAGGCACTGAGGGGCTTGGAGCATCTCTGTGAGGAGCAAAGACTGAGAGCCTGGAGGAGAGCAGCCCCAGAGGGTATCTGATCAATGCTGATCAATACTTCAAAGGTGGGCGTCAGGAGGGTGGGACCAAGCTGGGCTCAGTGGTGCCCAAGGACAGGGACAAGGGGCACAAACAAGAGCATCTGCAGCTCCATCTGAACATGAGGAGGAACTTCTGTAATTGAAGGGTGCTGGAGGGCTGGAGCAGGCAGAGAGAGGTGATGGAGACTCCATCTCTGGAGATGTTCCAAACTCACCTGGATATGTTCCTGTGTGACCTTCTCTAGGTGACCCTGCCTTGTCAGGGTGTTTGGACTAGATGATCTCCAGAGGCCCCTTCCAACCCCTAACATTCCGTGCTCCCATGATTCTGCAGATGGCAAAGCCAACTCAGAAGATAAACCAAAGAATCCTAGAACCATTTTGGTTGGAAGAGACCTTTAAGGTCATGGAATGCACCCATTAACCCAGCACTGTCAGGTCAACACTAAACCACATCCCTCAGCACATCTCCAGGGCTTTGAGATACCACCAGGGATAGTGACTCTAAGCCCAGTTGACAAAACAGGGAATGCAGAAAAGATGCTGAAATGCTTTGCCAGCTCTCAACTTGAATCACAGCAATAGCAAATCTTCACCAAGACAAGTCTTCCAGATCAGAGGGAGTGAAAATAGGGTGACCCAGAAGAGAAAAAGTGCTTAAGGCTGGGCCTGAAATGTTTCTATGCAGATCTCGAGAAAAAAGCAGTGGAGGTATCAAAGACATCACAGAGAGTGAGATATGGTTGAGTAATAAATCACAGAGTGGTAGGGGTTGAAAGAGACCTCCAGAAAGTCCAAATCTCCTGGCAGAGCAGGATCACCTAGGGTAGATCACACAGGAACACATCCAGATGGATTTTGAGAGTCTCCAGAGAAGGAGACTCCACAACCCATCTGGGCAGCCTGCTCCAGGGCTCCAGCATCCTCACACCAAACAAGTTTCTCCTCCTGTCCAAGTGGAACTGCCTGAGTTCCAGTTGGTGTCCCTTGTCCTTCCTGCCACCCACCCCTCAGATGTTTGTAAACATTCATCGGATCCCCTCTGGGCCTGCTGTTCTCCAGGCTCAACAGCCCCAGGGCTCTCAGCCTTTCCACATTACACAGAAGTTCCAGCCCCTTCATCATCTTCATTGCTGCCACTGGAGCATCCCCTGTCCTTCTAGAACTGGGGAGTCCAGAACTCGACTCAGCACTCCAGATGTGGTCCCACCAGAACAAGTAGAAGAGGAGGAGAACCTTCCTTGACCTGCTGGCCACACTCTTCTTCAGGCACCTCAGAATAATGCAGTAAGGAAGAAAATGAGAAAACTGACAATACAGTGGTGAAACTGGAGACAAGAATGATGTCTTATCTATGTGACTGCTTAAAATCCTGTTTATTTAACCCAAATCCTGCTTGTTTACCCCAGTCCTGCTTGTTTAAGCCAGCCCTGGGGTTTGGTAACTGCAGTGATGTTTTAAGCAGATTCCAATTCCATCCCTTTGCACAAATTCTCCCCTTGCAGATGCTGGCTGCCACCATCAGTCTCATAAAGCAGGCAAAGACCAAGGTGATCTCAGACACAGACATGGATCTGCCTGGCAGGATGCTATTTTTAGCAAGAACTCTCAGCCCAGTCCATTGTAAAATGGAGCCTCTTAATCACTTGATTTCCATGGCAGCGCCAGGGAAGCGTCGTAGTGCAGAGCTGGGACTGGGCATAGAATCACAGAACAGTCTGGGTTTGAAGGAACTCTCAAGATCATGCTGGCCAGGCTGCATTCATGGTCTGAGGTCAGCGGGATGAGTTTCAGTGAGGACAAATGCTGGGTCCTGCCTTTGGGTCACAACAACTCCAGGCAGACTCCAGGCTGGGGCAGAGTGGCTGGAAAGTGCCCAGCAGAAAAGGCCCTGGGGGTGCTGGGTGACAGCAGCTGGAGATGAGCCAGCAGTGCCCAGGTGGCCAAGAAGGGCACCAGCATCCTGGGCTGCATCAGCAATGGTGTGGGCAGCAGGCGAAGGGCAGGGATTGTGCTCCTGTGCTGGGCACTGCTGAGGCCACAGCTTGAGTGCTGGGTTCAGTTCTGGAGCTCTGACTCCCAGAAGGACATTCAGGGGCTGGAGCAAGCCCAAAGAATGGCAACACAGCTGGGGAAGGGTCTGGAGAAGAGGGCTGGGGAGGAGCAGCTGAGGGAGCTGAGGGTGTTTAGTGTGGAGAAGAGGAGGCTGAGGGCAGACCTCAAGGCCCTCTACAGCTCCTTGAGAGGAGGCTGCAGCCAGGTGGGGGCTGGGCTCTGCTCCTGAGGAACCAGAGACAGGACAAGAGGAAATGGCTTCAGATTGCACCAGGGCAGGTTTGGGTTGTCTATCAGATGAAACTTCGTCTCTGAAAGGGTTCTCAAAGCTTGGCACAGGCTGCCCAGGGAGGTGGTGGAATCCCCATCCCTGGTGGTACTTCCAAGAGGCAGATGTGTGGTGCTGAGGGACGTGGGTTACCCACAGCCTTGGCAGAGTCAGAGAACGATTGGGCTGGATCTTTTGCAATTAAAATGATTCCCTGATGCTATTTCCATGGTAAACAAACTGCTTTGAAGAGAATGCTTTGTTTTACCCCTGAAGGCAAAGACAAGCCAGGCTGTAAAGCTGATGGTTAGAGAACGAGGTATTCCAGATGTCAGGGTTTCTTCCCCTGGATGCAGCCTGAGGTGTCTATCAGTGTGAAGGCACCACCTGTGGACCACTGGGTTTATCCAGCATGGCAACTGCTACTAGCAAGCAGCAGATTAAAGAAGTCATCCCGAACTAATGTCAAATAGAAGTGTGTAATGTGTCATTTCATGGGCTTTAACAAAAAAAAAAATAAAAGGAAAAGAAGCTTGCCAAGAAGTGGATCCTGTACAGCTTGGAAGAGCAAAAACAGCCTCCCAAGGTTTAGCCACTCAGAATTTATCTGAACCTTTTGAAGGTTTCTCTGCTCCTCCATTGCTCTTTGAACATAGTTCTGTTGCATCCCTATCTTAATCAGGCTTCTAACTTCTATCAGATGATGATTTCTTTCAGCTTTTCCTTTCTTTATTCCCCCCTCACTTTGCTTTCTGGGTAATTTGGATTCCTGGACTGTTTTTCCTTCTCTGATTGTCGTTCTCTAGGTGATTAACCCCACACAAATCTGCAGTTTGTAATGCACATGCAGGCAGAGCAGAGAGAAACAGAGAATCACTGACTCATTTTGGTTGGAAAAGCCTTTCCAGATCCTCTACTCTGACTTTGCCAAGGCTGTGGGTAACCCACATCTCTTAGCACCATGTCTCTGCCTCTTGGAAACACTTCCAGGGAAACACAGCCTTGGCAGCATGTGTCAGACCGAGAACCTTTTCAGGGAAGAAGTTTCTTTTCATGTTCAACCTAAATCTCCCATGGGGCAACATTAGGTCATTTCCACTCATCCTACCACTTGCTCCTTGGGAGCAGAGCCCAACTGCCATCTCGCTGCAGCCTCCTCTCAGGAAGCTGTAGAGAGCAATGAGGTCTCCCCTCAGCCTCCTCTTCTCCACACTAAACTCCCCCAGCTCCCTCAGCTGCTCCTCCCCAGCCCTCTTCTCCAGACCCTTCCCCAGCTCCATTGCTCTTTTCTAGACCTGCTCCAGAGTGAGTGGCCCAGAACTGAACCCAGCACTCAAGCTATGTCCTCACCATTGCGCAGCACAGGGCCGCAATCCCTGCCCTGCTCCTGCTGCCCACACTATTGCTGATCCAGCCTAGGATGCTGGTGCCCTTCTTAGCCACCTGGGCACTGCTGGCTTACCCCCAGGGCCTTTTCTGCTGGGCACTTTCCAGCCACTCTGCCCCAGCCTGGAGCCTTCCTGAGGTTGTTGTGACCCAAGGGCAGGACCCAGCACTTGGCCTTGTTCAACCTCATCCCACTGGCCTCAGCACATGTATCCAGCTTGGCCAGGTCCTTCTGCAGAGCCTTCCTACCTTCCATCAGATCAGCACTGGCGCCCAGTTTGGTGCAATTTACACAGTCATTTGCATATGCAAATAACCATGGAAGAATGTTCTCTGTGCCTTAAAATATGGGCACAGCAGGCGTGCAGGCGTCTTTGCAGCTCCATCCATCTTACCCTGCTCTGAGGATGTGGCATCTTCCTCTGATGAGTGAGATATTTTGTTTAAACAGAGCATGACAGCAGCAGGCATTACGGCAAAGGCAGGCTGCAGAGCTGACATCTGTGACAGCTCTGTGGAGTAAATGGCATCCTACAAAGAGGAGACTGAAAAGGTGCAGTTAAGGGTGTCAAATGCCACTCAGCCCCTTGCTTTTAAGGAAGAAAAAAAGAGGAGTAATGGCAAAGCTAGGACTGCACAAGTATCATCCTCTGAGCTCAATGACCATTTGCAACTGATACTTGTGATCATGGCTATTTCATAAACCCCTAATGGATTAAACTTTTAGTCAGTGCTTAAAGAGGAAAAAAAAAAAAAAGAAAGGGCAGTAGTGACTGACAGGCAAGGAAGACTGCACTTATTGTCAGAATTAACTGACGGTGACGGTGGAGAAGTAAGCTGCCGAAACCAAAACCACGGCAGTCTGAGTGTCTTGGCTGGCCTGAGCTTCTGAAGTGATGGTGAAGATGTAAACAATGCTGCAGGCAAGGGTGGGTATAAACTTGTCTGTTACTCTCATTCTGATCAGTCCTTCTCCTCCCCCGTGCCGCTTCCTTCCACTATGAAGTGAGTCCAGCGTGCCCTAAAGGATACAGTCTGATGTCTGCGTGCAATAGAGGTTGTTGATCTTATCAATATGATAATGATTACTCATAATTAATTATAACGGCATTGGAGATGAAAAACACTGCTGAGATCAATCACTCAAAAACGAGGTTATTCCCAAGATGAAGATAGAACGGTTTGGGTTGGAAAGGGCCCCACAGATCACCAAATTCCAACCCCCTGCCATGGGCAAGGATGCCTCCCACCAGCCCAAGGTGCTCAAAGATTCATCCAACCTGGCCTTCAACACCTCCAAGGAGGGGGCATTTACAGCAACCTGTGCCAGTGTCTCCCCAACCTCACTCTCAACAACTTCTGCCTTCTCTCCAGTCTCAATGTCCTATCTCCCAGCTCAAAGCCATTGTTCCTCATCCTGGCACTCCCACCCCTTGTACAAAGTCCCTCCTCAGCTCTTCTGGAGCCCCTGCAGGTATTGAAACGCAGCTCTAAAGTCTCTCTGGAGCATTCTCTTCACCAGGCTCAATAGCCCAAACTCTCCCAGCCTGTCCCCATAGCAGAGGTTCTCCAGTCCTCTGAGCATCCTGGTGGCCTTTTCTGGACCCTCTCCAGCACCTTAAGGTCTCTCTTGTGCTGTGGGCCCCAGACCTGGAGGCAGTGCTGCAAGTGGGGTCAGAGAAGAGCAGAGCTGAGCAGACCTGAGCACCGCTGTGCAGAGCAGAGGGGCAGATTCCCCTCCCTGTGCTGCTGCTCTCCTTGCTCTGGCTGCACCCCAGCTCAGAGCTGCCTGCTGGGCTGCCAGCGACCAATGCTGGCTCATGGGGAGCCCCAAGACCTTCTCCTCAGTCTCTTCCTTATCACCCACATTGTGCTTGCTGTAGCTATACATCATACCTCTGCTCAACTGATAGCCTCTCTCCAGAGGGCATGCTAATGCTGAAGCACTCTGCACTATGGCCAAACAGGGCTTTGTAGCCTAAGCCTGCAAGACCAGTGCTGTCTGAGAGGGGCCAGTCCACCACAACTCAGACTGATGGTGGCTGAAAGCACTCAGCACTTCACAGGATCTGCCTGGTTTGTGTTGAAGTCAGACTTCTAATAGTTTTCTTACCTCCAACTCTGGAATTGTAGGCTACTCCAACTCCACATTTTCTGTTGTTGGCTTGCATGGCAATTTCTCCTGCACATCGTGTCCCATGCCTGAGGAAACAGTGAAGGAATAAGCATCTCATACCATCGTTGTGTAATGTGCACAAAGGCTCATCACTGACCTTCCTGATTTGGAGGAAGTCTTCCTGTAAACACAGTCACAGAGTCACAGAGTGCACTGGGCTGGAAGGGACCCTCCCAGGGTGTCTTGTCCAACCCTCTGAAGCCAACAGGGATGCTTCCAATCAGAGCAGGCTGCACAGAGACACCTCCAGCCTCACATTCAATGTCTCCAGGGATGGAGCTTCCACCACCTCCCTGGGCAGCCTGGGCCAGGGTCTCCCCACCCTCACTCTGCACAACTTCCTCCTGATGTCCAACCTAACTCTGCCCTGCTCCACTTACAAAACACTGCCCCTTGCCCTATCCCCACAGGCCCTTCTCAACAGTCCCTCCCCAGCCTGCCTGCAGCTCCCCTGCAGCTATTGAAATGCAGCTCTAAGCTCTCCCTGCAGACTTCTCTTCTCCAGGCTGCACAGCCCCAACTCTCCCAGCCTGTGCCCACAGCAGAGGTTCTGCAGCCCTCTGAACATCTTGGTGGCCTCCTCTGGACCCTCTCCAGCAGCTCCAGGTGTCTCTTGTGCTGGTGGCCCCACAGCTGGACCCAGCCCTGCAGGTGAGGTCTCCCCAGAGCAGAGCAGAGCAGAGCAGAGCAGAGCAGAGCAGAGCAGAGCAGAGCAGAGGGGCAGGATCTCCTCTCTCCATCACTGGCCACACTGTTTTGGAGCAGCCCAGGCTGCCCTTGGCCTTCTGGGCTGCCAGTGCCCATTACTGCCTCCTGTCCAGCTTCCAACATAGGAAGGACATGGAAATATTGGAGCAGTCCAGAGGAGGCCACAATGATACTTAGAGGGCTGCAGCACCTCTGCTATGAGGGCAGGCTATAAGAGTTGGAGCTTTTCAGCCTGGAGAAGAGAAGGCTTCCAGGGGACCTTATAGCATCCTTCCAGTATCTGAAGGAGGCCTACAGGAAGGCTGGGGAGGGACTACTGACAAGGTCTTGTAATGACAGGACAAGGAGTAATGGGTTTAAACTGGCAGAGGGGAGATTCAAACTAGATGTTAGGAAAGGGTTCTTTGCAGTGAGGGTGGGGAGACACTGGCATAGGTTGCCCAGGGAGGTTGTGGATGCTCCCTCCCTGGAGATGCTCAAAGACAGGTTGGATGAGGCTTTGAGCGACCTGCTCTAGTGGGAGGCGTCCCTGCCTACGGCCGGGAGTTGGAGCTGGATGATCTTTGAGGTCCCTCCCAACCTAAACCACTCCACAATTCTGTGATTCCCATGCCGAATGGGAAGTGCAGTTACTGAATAGATTTTGAGTCGTGTCTACATGATACAAAATACATTTCTCTTAGGATTCAATAAACATAGCTACTTAGTGACCAAAAGGTCATCGTGATGAGATGATAAACACCTAACTTAAGTCTGCTGCAGCCCACAGACCTGTTAGGTACCATCTGAACACTTCTGGGCTGAATTCCATCAACTTATTAATAGAGATTAGAGGTAATGCAGGTAGATTTAAGAGGCAAATATCACTGGGAACAGAGGATAATGGCTATTTGCTCTTAAATAACCCTGTAATGAAGTAGAAATTCATTTTTCAAATGTCTCACTCATGGGACATTTATCTTTTGATGGATTGGTTTGGTTTTTTTTTACCCCATACATTGACTACTGTGTTGTCTGACAGACAAGAGGGAACCAGTGCATCAGCCTCTTTTATTGACTAGGACCATCCTAATTAGGTTAAGAAACTGACTGCTTCTGTGTACCAGCTCTTGAAGAGGCCTATTTTCTTCTCTTTATGATGGACAAAATCCCTCCCTGAACATCCTTGGATACATCTAGGTGTGACAGACCCACCAGGATGCTCCACAGAGGATCAAGGAGAGAGCTCTAGAGGAGGCATCGCAGAAAATTCCTCTCTCCTTCCAAGACACACAAGTCCACAAAATGGACAGATTGGTTGTCTCGTGTTCAAGCTTTGTGGCACTTCCTAGTTGTTCTCTTGAGGATGTTTAGGCCCAATCTAGTCTAAATAAAGCTTGCAGGTGCCTCAGAAGAGGCAGGAAGATGATTGTAGGAGCGAATATAAGATCCTCCAGAGTCTGACTATGTCATACCCATGTGAGAGTTGCTCAGAGGCATGGCTTCAGCTGTGACTGTGTGCACTGAGCTAGAAGCTGTTCTGTTGGTCCAAAGGGTAATGCCAGAACTGGAACATGTCCTCAGCTACAAATGCTGACCTGATGGGACAGGTTTCTCTTCAAGAGCCCATCACGGAATCACAGAGTGGGTTGAGTTGGAAGGGACCTCCAAAGGGCACCCAGCCCAACCCCCCTGCAGTCAGCAGGGACATCTTCCACTAGATCAGGTTGCTCAGAGTCCTGTCAGCCTCACCTCGAATATCTCCAGAGATGGAGCCTCCACCACCTCCCTGGGCAACCTGTTGCAGTGTTCCAGCATCGTCATGGTGCAGAACTTGTTCCTTACATCCAATTTCAATCTGCTCTGCTCTCATTCCATACCATTGCCCCTGATCTTGTCACTGCAGGCCTTTGGAAACAGTCTCTCTCCATCCTTCTTGTATCCTTGTACCATTTAGGTACTGGAAGGCCACACTGCTTATTCAACCTCAGTTTGAGCAATTCCAGGCTTAGAGCTTCCACAGCTTCTCTGGGCAACCTGTTCCAGTGCCTCACCATCCTCACAGGGAAGAACTTCTTCCTAATGTCTAATTTAACTCCAGATAAGAAGCAAGAGACTTTTTTTTTTAAACATCCCCAGTGCAAAACAGAGAAACTAAATCAAAATCTGTGTAGGGAGGTGAAATTTCAGAAGCAGAGGTGGTGACATCAATGGATTGTTCTCTTGACCTTGCAGAACCATCAGGAAGTGACATAAAAAGAGATGGGAAGAAATTCAGGACATCATAGGGAGTTACATTCATGAAGCTCTTCCTCTGAGAATTCCATTTCCTTAGCTCTGTGCCAAGGCTACCTGCAGGTGTTTTTGGCAACTGAAACACCAGACACTCCTTCTAAACATCAAGAATGACTTTTTCACTGTAAGGGTGATCAAGCTGTGGTTCAGGTTGACCAGGGAGGCTGCTGAACCTCTTTCCTTGCAGTCTCATTCAATATCTATGTGGGTGTGGTCCTGCTTGAGCAAGTGCTTGGACCAGATGACCTTTAGAGGGTCACAGAATCACAGAATGGCAGGGGCTGGAAGGGACCTCGAAAGATCATCCAGTCCAACCTCCCTGCCAGAGCAGGATCTCCTCTACCAGGTCACACAGGAACACACCCAGGCAGGTTTTGAGTATCCCCAGAGAGGGAGTCTCCACAACCCCTCTGGTTAGCCTGTTCCAGTGTTCTGTCACCCCAACACTGAAAAAACTCCTCCTCTTTCCATGAAACTTCCTATGCCTCAACTTCCACCCATTGCCCCTTGTCCTGTCATCAGGCATCACCCAGCAGAGCCTGGCTCCATCCTCCTGGCACTCACCCTTTGCATATTTATAAACATTGATGAGGTCACCTCTCAGTCTCTTCTCCAGGCTAAAGAGCCCCAGCTCCCTCAGTCTCTCCTCATAACAGAGATGTTCCATTCCCACAATGATCTTTGTGGCTCTGCACTGGACTCTCTCAAACAGCTCCATGTCCCTCCTGAACTGAGGATCTCAGGCTGAGGCTGGATCTTCTCAACCTCAGTCATGCTGTGATTCTGCCACACAAATTCTTCCTTTCATCATCACAAAGGGCACACCTAGCAATTCCTGCAGGCATCTGCTAAGGCACAAATCAGTAATGCTCTGGATTTGTTCACACAATTTGGAGGCTACTTACTTGTTCTCATTTGTGGGGTCATATCTAGGAAAGGGGTCGTGATCGTTGTCATTGAAATCGTAGCTTGCCTGTGGATCCTAGAATTGCCCCACCCAAAAAATAGAAAAGAGTTAGAATTAATTCAGCCAAGCAGAAAATGCACTTTAAAGTCTGTAAGAAAATGGATTCTAGACTTTGTGTTTACTTATTTGTTGTGCCTCTCATTGGCAGCCATCAAGCTGGTAGAGCTAGAGATGGCAATTAAGAGTTCCGTCAGTTTCTTTTTAGGAGGAAGTTCTTTACAGTGAGGGTGGTGAGACACTGGAATGGGTTGCCCAGGGAGGTTGTGGATGCTTCCTCCCTGGAGGCATTTAAGGCCAGGCTGGATGAGGCCTTGAGCAACCTGCTCTAGTGGGAGGTGTCCCTGTCTATGGCAGGGGCTTGGATCTGGATGATCTTTGAGGTCCCTTCCAACCTATGATTCTATGATTCTATGATTCTCACAGAGCTTCAACAATTCAGCTTGAACCCACTGTATGCAAACATGTCTGGGAACTAAATCCACTGAAGGGGGTGGAGAGAAGGGGAAAGAAGCCACAATAAACAAATAAAAAAGAACCCACCCCACCACCACTGCTGAGTAACAACTCAGCTCCCTGTGACACAGACCAGGTTCCGAATCACGTCTTATTTCAGTCCCTGTACTGCAGGAGGTGACTTAGAGAGCAGCAAGGTGGAAGTGTCTCTGTGTCAAACTTGCCATTCATTAATTGATTTCATGCCCAAACTCACATAGTTAGCGTAGATGTCGGTGTGATTCCACTCCAAGCCATCGTCTAGCACGGTGATGACAACTCCCTTGCCTGTAATTCCTTTCTGCCACACAGGAATTACATGGAGATCCAGCTTGGGCAGGGATGGGGTTATTCTGGTGTCTTGCTGGGGGATAGAAAGGATTAAAACGTGTCAGGGTTATAGAATCCTACAGTCATGGAATTGTTTGGGTTGGAAGACCCTTCCAAGAGCATCCAATGCAGCCACCAACCCAACCCCACCATGTCCACTAAACGATATGCTTGAGTGCCACGAACACACCTTTCTGGAACACCTCCAGGCACAGAGACTCCAACAGCTCCCTGGGCAGTCTGTGTCAATCCCTGACCACTCTGGCAGCCTAGAAATTGTTCCTCATGGCCAACCTCAACCTCTCTTGGCATCATTTCAGGACAGTTCCTCTCCTATCACCTCAGATTAGGCAGAAGAGACCAACTTCCACCCAGCTAAAGCTTCCTCTCAGGGAGCTGCAGAGAGCAGTGAGGTCTCTCCTCAGCCTCCTCTTCTCCACACTAAACACCTCTAGCTCCTTCAGCTGCTCCTCCCCAGCCCTCTTCTCCAGACCCTTCCCCACCTGTGTTGCCCTTCTCTGGACCTGCTCCAGCCCTTCAATGTCCTTCTGGGAGTCACAGACCCAGAGGGCTGGAGCACCTCTGCTATGAGGACAGGCTACAAGAGTTGGGGCTTTTCAGTCTGGAGAAGAGAAGGCTTCCAGAGGACCTTATAGTATCCTTTCAGTATCTGAAGGGAGCCTACAGGAAGGCTGGGGAAGGACTATTCACAAGGTCTTGTAATGACAGGACAAGGAGGAATGGGTTTAAACTGGCAGAGGGGAGATTCAAACTAGATGTTAGGAAGAAATTCTTTACAGTGAGGGTGATGAGACACTGGAATGGGTTGCCCAGGGAGGTTGTGGCTGCTCCCTCCCTGAAGGTGTTGAAGGCCAGGTTGGATGAGGTCTTTAGTGACCTGTTCTAGTGGGAGGTGTCCCTGCCTATGGCAGGGGGTTGGAACTGGATGATCTTTGAGGTCCCTTCCAACCTAAACTGTTCTATGATTCTATAATTGAACCCAGCACTCAAGCTGTGGCTACAGCAATGCCCAGCACAGGGGCACAATCCCTGCCCTGCTCCTGCTGCCCACACCATTGCTGATCCAGGCCAGGATGCTGGTGGCCTTCTTGGTGGCTCACATTCACGCAGCTGCCAACCAGCATCCCCAGGGCCTTATATGTCAACGTTTTTACCCACTAACACTACACAGATCCAAAGCACTAAACCATCCCAGCCTGGACTTTGGTATTTTGCTCAAATTTTGTAAAGCTATCACAAAAAATCACAGACTCACAGAATGGTCTGGGTTGGAAGGAGCCTCCAAAGGTCACCCAGCCCAACCCCCCTGCAGTCAGCAAGGACATCCTCAACTAGATCAGGTTATTCAGATCCCCATCAAGCCTCACCTTGAGTATCTCCTGCAATGGGGCCTCAACTACCTCCTTGGGCCATCTGTTGCAGTGTTTCCATTGCTTTCTCCAAATATTTGCAGCACCAAAAGATTTTACCCCCTTACACAAAGCCCCCTGGAGAGCACCTCTGAAGAAAGAGCATGGGCGTTTAATTGGAGGTAGGCAGCAGAGCCCTGGGACTGGTAGGGATGTGCTGGTGAGCCTTGGAACATTAAGTTAATGATCAGACCTGCTAATGTTTGCTCTTTCTCCTCGCTGAGAAACCCCAGAGCACGGTGAGCTGTGGTTTCCATCCACATGTTCTTATACTGGAGACTGGGTGAGGCAATTACTACCATGCTTTAGCTAATTAGAAGGTATTAGGTGATAGGTTGGACTTGATGACCCTGAGGTGTTTTCCAACCTGGTTAATTCTGTGATTCTGTGACAGTCCTTTGACGTTCAAGTTAGCCAGAGCAAAATAATTAACGGACAAAACAATTAAGGCAGTCGTTTGGTTAGGAACAACTGTGCTGAATCACCACTTTCTGTTTACTACCCTCCTTACTGTTCTTCTGCTAAATCAGCTGGAAGCATGAATCATCTACAGCCTTCTCTTCCACTGCAGCCTCCTTTGGAAAGCAGCTCCTAAATGGGTCATTTTTCCTCCTCTGAATTTCAGAAGTTGCTTATAGCTCCCATAAAAAGGGAGCTTCTCTCCTCACCATTGCATTACTTGATCAAAGGTTATTAATTTCTTCGTTTCCAAAGGAATGTGGAAGAAGTTTGCTGTGGGAATGGCTATTTCTGGAAAAATAATGTTTTTCTCCTTTGCCTTTTTTAACTTTTCTGACTGCTGCCGTTCAAGGAATTAGGTATCTGAGTTCTCAACTTCTGCTCCCTAGAATCCATCAAACCTCACCTGTGCCCAGGTGGCCAAGAGAGCCAATGGCATCCTGGCCTGGATCAGGAACAGTGTGGCCAGCAGGATGAAAGAGGTTATTCTTCCCCTGTACTTAACACTGGTCAGGCCACACCTTGAGTACTGTGTCCAGTTCTGGGCTCCTCAATTCAAGAGAGATGTTGAGGTGCTGCAACGTGTCCAGAGAAGGGCAACAAAGCTGGTGAGGGGCCTGGAACACAAACCCTATGAGGAGAGGCTGAGGGAGCTGGGGTTGTTTAGCCTGGAGAAGAGGAGGCTCAGGGCTGACCTCATTGCTGTCTACAACTACCTGAAGGGAGGCTGTAGCCAGGTGGAGGTTGGTCTCTTCTCCCAGGCAACCAGCAACAGGACAAGGGGACACAGTCTCAAGTTGTGCCATGGGAGGTCTAGGAGGAAGCTGTTGGCAGAGAGAGTGATTGGGATTGGAATGGGCTGCCTAGGGAGGTGGTGGAGTCACTGTCCATGGAGGGGTGTGGAAGAAAAGACTGGATGAGGCACTTAGTGCTATGGTCTGGTTGACTGGATGATCTTGGAGGTCTCTTCCAACCTGGTTGCTTCTATATACCTTCTATTATGGCTTTGTTTTGGTTTGGGGTTTTTTTTCTGGCAAGGTGGAGAAGCTAAAATAAAAATGGTAACAATAAGGTAAGAACAAGATGTTTACCACGAGGCAGGGAGCACATTTTGGAATAAAAAGTATTTAACACACTTCTGCATTTAATCAGGAAAAGAAAATGCAATCCATGCCCTGCAGTTGTAGGTAAGCTTCATGTTTCTGTGTCTCATGTGGGAAAGCTAGAGGGAAAAGAAGTGAAAAGCAGAGAAAGGTGGGAAAAGGACAACATCCCCTGGAGAAGCTTTCTTACCAAACCTGCCTCTCTTTGTGTGTGTGTTTCTGTAGCTGCCCTCTTGGACATTTCCTGCTTCCCGCTGCAAGCAAGCAAAGAAGCAAAGGGATGCTCAGCATGGGAGAAAAATGAAATTCTTCCAGAAAGATGCTTTTATTTTTTTTTACCTGGAGAAGAAGGCTGCAGGGTTCTTAATAGATACATTTTATGCTGCATGGTCTACAATTTATTGTTCCTTGCTCAAACAAAGGATAGAGAGGGCAAAGTGCTACACAAACAGCCTAGAGTTCAGTCTGCTATCTTCATCCTGAACTGGGGAAGAGAAAGGGCTAGACTACATCTGCTATGAGGACAAGCAGAGGGAGTTGGGAGTGTTCAGCCTGGAGAAGAGGGGGCTTCAAGGCCTTCCAGCACCTGAAGGGTTCCTACAGGGAGACTGCAGAGGGACTTTTCTTGAGGGTGTCTAAAGATAGGACAAGGGGGTATAGTTTGAAGCTGAAGCAGAGCAGGGCTAGATTGGACCTGAGAAAGTTCTTCAGCCCCAGGGCAATGAGACTCTAGAACAGGCTACCAGGAAGCTTATTCTAGAGGAGACTGTAGATGCTGTGGATGCCTCCTCCCTGGGAGTGTTACAGGCCTTGAGCAGCTGCGCGTAGTTCAGAGGTGTTCCTGCCCACGGCAGGAGGTTGGAGGAGATGAGCTCTGAGGTTCATTCCAATCTAAGTCACTCCAAGATTCTGATGATCTCTAGTCACCTTGGGCACATTTGTGTGTGGTCTTTTTTCCTGCTTGTCATGCCCACCTTCACCTTTAATCCCACCCCTGCTCTGAGTGAAGATACAGCTGGATGTGCAGTGGAAATAGAGTCTCAGCAGTAACCATGACACACACAAATAATCTGTATTGCTGAGCTGTCACAGGCAGATAGAAATGAGGCTGGAGACAGGTGGGGGTTGGGCTGTTCTCCCAAGGAGCAAGTCATATGGCATGAGAGGAGATAACCTTAAGTTGCCCCAGGGCAGGTTGAGGTTGGCCATGAGGAACAATTCCTTCTCAAAAAGGGTTGTCAAGGCCTGGCCCAGGTTGCCCAGGGCAGTGGTGGAGTCCTCATCCCAAGCCATGGAGATGTGGTACCAAGGGCTGTGCTTTGATGGTGACCTGGCAGTGCTGAGTTAATAGATGGACTTGATAATCCAAAAGGTCTCTTTTTCAACCCAAGTGGCCTCTAGAACCTTTGTACAATGATATCTTAAAGATAATAGAAGGCTGCCTGGAAACATTGTGCAGAGATTTCATTTTTATAGCTCATTCTAATGAAAGCAGGCTGCCCAGAGAGGTGCTGGGGTCTCCTTCTCTGACAACATTCCAAACCCACCTGGATGTATTCCTGTGTGACCTTCTCTAGGTGGCACTGCCTTGGACTGTATGATCTCCAACCCTAAACATTCCATGATTCTGTAAGAAGGTCTCTTCCTTTACACCTCTCTGTGCAGTCCCTCTGGTACTGCAGCTGACAGCACAGCTGGAACTCACCATCCCTATATCTACAGGCAAAGAACCTCTTACCAGATACCACTGCTGGTTCCACATGGGATCGTTGAACAGATCTTCTGCTGAGTCTCTCACGGCGCCACGCTTGGTTCTCTTCTTTTCATACTGCTGCTCTGCCCACGACACCTGGAACGTGACAAAGACTCTCTAGGTTTAGACTTTCTGGGCTCAGAGAATAAGGAGTTTTGTTCTCACAGCTGAAACATTGATGTCCTGAAGGACTAATGCTTTGATGCAGAGAGGACGGTTCTTTACACTGTGGTGCAGGAGGACTTGGTGGGATCATGATACCACAGCATCCATGGAAAGGAAATGGCGAGGTATGAGTTAAGAGCAGAACTCCTGTGAGTGCCACACAATGCAGACTGTTACATAAATGTGCTGCCTGGCTAGAAGGTCACTGAAACAGTGGTGGTTACTAAAACAGGCAAAACCACAGCCCAGGGTTTTTTGTTTTGTTTTGTTTTTTTTTCTTGCCTACCTACACTTTAATCCCCAATGATTTCTACTGGAAGTTAAAAGGAAGGATGAAGGATTATCTCTGGCTTTAGTCTAGCAATCCTAATGATGCTGTTACTCATAGCCCATCTGGACCTTCAACTCTCCTTCCCAGTGGTTTTCTGAAGTGAGCTACAAATATTGCACTGATTTCATCCCTGGCATGATGCCACTTAAGGCAACCGAAAGCCAAAATACTTCAGCAAAGCAACTTGTTCTGTTCAGCTGGAGGGCTGGAGCAAGCTGCCCAGAGAGGCTGTGGAGTCTCCTTCTCTGGAGAGATTCCAAACCCATCCAGACATTGTGATTCTGGGCAAGCTGCTGTGGATGACCTGCTGGAGCAGGGGGGTTGGACTGGATCATCTCCAGAGGTCCCTTCCAGCCCCACCATGCTGGGATTGAGGGATTATTTCGCTAAAGCACCAATAGAAGGAGATAGGCAGCATTTATGCATGGACACAGCCACCTCCAAGCCACCAGGCTGCATTTTAAGTGTCCCCCCACTCTCTTGCCTCGGGTGCATTATTAAACCCAACTAAGTCCAAATCCTGATTCTGGTACCTGTGCCACATCTCCTTTAGGGAACAGGAATAAAATGTTCCTCATTGCCAGCCACACTGCCGCAGATCAATCTAATGCCTTCCACCCTGATTTCCAAAGCCAATTCAGGTTCAACAGATTGCCAAGAACCCTCTGTAAGCCCTCACATGGAGGACACCTTAGATCTAACCTTGTTCTTTCAACTTCTGAACAGCTTTCATCATCCTTCTCCACTTACTTTATGGTCCTTACATCCATCACCACACACTTGAAACAACAGTAAGAGTGACTCAGAAATTACAGTGATAAAGAGAAGGACTGCTTTGATTAAAATACAATTTCCTGGGGAGAGGCTAATGAAAATGCAGCAGAAGAACATAAAAACCCAAAAAATGGCTGCTGCAGCAGGGATGTTTACTGAAAGCTCTTCAATGCTGTACCCTTTGCTAACCCCCCTACAGAAGTCACAGAAGAAATGAGGGACAGGAAGTTAGACAGAAATTCCTGCCAGTGAGGGTGGTGAGACACTGGCACAGGTTGCCCAAGGAGGCTGTGGATGGTCCCTCCCTGGAGGTGTTGAAGGCCAGGCTGGATGAGGCCTTGAGCAACCTGGGCTGGTGGGAGGTGTCCCTGCCCACGGCAGCAGGTTTGGAACTGAGTCATCTTGAAGCTCCCTTCCAACCCAAACCATTCTGTGACTCTAGGAATCACCATTTTCTGGAGCTTTTAAGCCTCTGCTGCTGCAGTGCATGTGGCTGAAACCAAAGAAAAGTGAACAAGTGCCCACAAATCAGCAGCAATAAATTCTACTTTGGGGGGGAAGGGTGGGGAAAGGCTTTGGTACCCACTGGAAGTGTTCAGAGATTACTTAATCTGCAGGAAGTCACAAAATTTGTTACTAAATACAGGAACAGCCTATAGAAGGTCCCATCAAATTCAAACCATTCTACGGTGCTCAGACGAACATGCAAATGATTGTCCTAGGTTGGACTCGATGATCATGAAGGTCTCTTCCAATCATAACAATTCTAATATTCAAGAAGCAGAAGCATTTTAAATAGCCTGCACCAGTGACATCCAGAGCCATATGGCTCTGTGCACAGGTTAGAGCAATTTAGTAGAACCACAAAATGGTTTGGGTTGGAAGAGAGCTTCAAGGTCATCCAGTTCCAACCCCCTGCTATGGGCAGGGACACCTCCCATCAGACCAGGCTGCTCATTCAACCTGGTCTGGAACACCTTCAGGAAGGGGGCATCCACAGCCTTCCTGGGCAACCTGTTCCAGTGCCTCATCACCCTCATTGCCAAGAATTTCCTGCTAATCTCCAGTCTAATTTCCTTTCTCTCCCTGTCCCTGTGCCCACAAGCAAGGCTGGGCCTCTCCATCACCCAGCAGTAATTAACAACTGACAACTTCCACACTCCTCGGTTTTTTTTCCCAGCATGGACAACCATGCAGAGGGAAATGAGCTGAAACCACCCAGCCCATATGCCAGGCAAACAAGCCAAGTGTTTGTCACTTGGCAGATGGGTGAAGCTCCAACCATCATCCATCTACAGCAAAAGCTGGAGGCCCTCTGCCAAGCCTCCAGCCGCCAAAAACAATCCTGACTGGGGGGGGCTCTTGCAGAAAAGATGTGCAAAGTAGTGTGAACACTGGAAGAAGTTAGTGAAGCAGGGAACTATATCCCTGCAGGCTGTTCACAGCCTCCATCTCTTCTCCTACAAACATTGGGGCATCTATAGGAAGCAGGTAAATGTTTGGGATCATAGCCAGATTTTTAAGTTAGCCCAAATTTTCACAGTTGATGTACCCTAAAATTCACACTAACAAAAGCAGGATTCCCTTTCCCTCTCTCCCTCTCACCCCCCCGCCTCCCACTTCCCCCC
>WAAF01005876.1:69534-88967 GCA_013400475.1 Tricholaema leucomelas
AAGAGGAGCAGCTCGTGGGAGCAAAGGTCCGTGTATAACCACACAGCATTACATGATTGCTTTGTGTTTATGCACTTCCATAATGACATAATTACATCTCATCCATTCACACGGTTAATTTGCATACTAGATGGTAAATAAAAGGGAAATTGGAGCAAATTTAGTAAATCACCTGCAGCACTCAGAAGGTCTGGGTTTGGATCTCAGCACCGAAGTCTGCAGCGACATTTGGTGTGTACGATGGCTGCTTCCTTTCTGCTCAGGGCGCTAGGGTTTAGTTTACTAATTTAAACTGCACCATTATTTAAACTCCACTGTTACCTAGAAAGGTTGTGCTAGATGAGCCCCAGGGTCCCTTCCGAGCTGGCATTCTGTGATTAAACACTCATAGTCCCAAAGAGGCTCTATGCAGGAAAGCACAGAAAATGGAAGAACTGCAACCAAAACTCCATTGCTAAACCTTTTGCTATGATGGCATTGATCATAGGTGCAGGGATAAATTATAACCCTAATTTATCCCTGCTGCAGGTTTCAATGTCTGGAGAAGAGAAGGCTCCAAAGAGACCTTATTGTAGCCTTCCAGTACCTGAAGGGAAAGCTGGTGAGGGACTTTTTAGAGTGTTGGGCAGTGGTAGGACTGGGGGGAATGGAGCAAAACTGGAAGTGAGTAGATTCAGATTGGATGGTAGGAAGAAGTTCTTCACCGTGAGGGTGGTGAGATGCTGGAACACGTTGCCCTGGGAGGTGGTGGAAGCCCCATCCCTGGAAGTCTTTCAGGCCAGGATGGATGTGGCTCTCAGTAACCTGAGGTGTCCCTGCCCATGGCAGGGGGAGTTGGAACTGGATGATCCTTGAGGTCCCTTCTAGCCCTGACAATTCTGTGACTCTATGAATGCCCCCGTTTTAGAATTATTTCACCTAGAAGACTTCAACCAACATTTGCAAGGAGACAGATGCTCCCATCTTAATAGAATAGAATCAATCAGGTTGGAAGAGACCTCCAAGATCATCCAGTCCAACCTAGCACCCAGCCCTAGCCAGTCAACTAGACCATGGCACTAAGTGCCTCATCCAGGCTTTTCTTGAACACCTCCAGGGACAGTGACTCCACCACCTCCCTGGGCAGCCCATTCCAATGCCAATCACTCTCTCTGGCTGGCAACAACTTCCTCCTAACATCCAGCCTAGACCTCCCCCGGCACAACTTGAGACTGTGCCCTCTTGTTCTATTGCTGGTTGTCTGGGAAAAGAGACCACCCTCCAACTGGCTACAGCCTCCCTTCAGGTAGTTGTAGACAGCAATGAGGTCAGCCCTGAGCCTCCTCTTCTCCAGGCTGCACACCCCCAGCTCCCTCAGCCTCTCTTCATAGGGTTTGTGTTCCAGGCCCCTCACCAGCTTTGTTGCCCTTCTCTGGACACGTTGCAGCACCTCAACATCTCTCTTGAATTGAGGAGCCCAGAACTGGACACAGTACTCAAGGCGTGGCCTGACATATCTTGTTGGCTGTGAGACAGCACAGGCAAAACAAAGACCCTTCCCCACCTCCTCCTTTAATTCCCCTAGCTACAGACAAAATATTTCATCCCGGATGACATTTGCATCCAATCCCCCCCACCCCCCAGATAACACTCCATAACTGATAACTCATCCCCCAGTGATTTGTCCTCCCATGATCAATTCTTGGTTTTCACAACCAGGTTGCTTCACGTTTTGGGCTTCTCCTATTTTTAACTCTGATTTGAAATTCAAATTTCCGTGATCTGAGATGTGCCAGAGATTGATTTTAAGAGGGGGTGGCAGCGTTCTGGCCTGCTCCTTATTAAATGTGCCACCCACCCCAGCTTTTCAGTGTGCTCACAGGTTGCATCAGGTTAGAAGGGACCCACAAAGGTCATCTTATCCAACACCCCTGCTTTCAGCAGGGACATCCCTGACTAGAGCAGGCTGCTCAGGGCTTTTCTCTTCAATAAAGTCAAACAAACGTGGAGTCTACTTCACCAGTGGATCCCACAGGAGATCCCTGCGCCTGTCCTCTGACTGCAGTAGAATCCCACTACAAATCTACAACGTGTGGTGGATCCTTTGAGAAACAGTTTCAGCTTGTCATGGAAGCAGCACACCCAGCAAAACCTCAGCCCTTTTCCCTGGCTCTGTGTGGAGATTTTTTTAAATTAATATTCAGTCACAAGCCTAATTCTCATGGTAACTGCACAGGCACGGCCTGATTAAACTTACTGCCTCTTGGAGCCAGTTCCCCTCGTTTATCTTTTCATCAGCACCACACCGACATCTGAAATGCCTCTGCAGTGCTGCACATCTTAAAGCTTAATCTGGAAAGCACCAGTGCAAAAATATGGGCAAGAGAGGGTGAGACTCTGCCCGTTAATGACAGAATAATGAAGCGTTCTCCAGCAGGAGCAAGGATGGGTGAATACATTCAGACTTTCAGAAGGAAGAGAGCCTGCCTGTGACCCCATTACAAAGCCAGCAAGAAAACAGTGCGGGGTGGGGGGGAGGGCAGAAAAAAAACAGCAAAAAACGTCATAAATGTGACACTCACCCTCTCATCATCATAAAGTCTCTTGGTGATGTGAATGGCACTTCTCCGAGACCGCTGTGGATGGCTCTTGTGCCTGAACAGGTAGTGATTTTTGAGTGACCCAATCTGTAAGACAAGGGGAAGCTCCTTAACCATCCAGCGGTACTTCCCCACCGCAAGCACACGCCAGCAACTACAACCTCACCTGGTGTCCCTTCTGCTTACAAAGAGAAAGGGACAAAAAGAGGAAGGCAATGAGCCTTGAGGTACCCTAGTACGAGCTCTAAAAATCACTCTCCACCTAACGAGTGCCTGTCACAGCCTCTGTGCTGACAGAATAAAGTGGCTTCATTTAAGCTAGAGAAGTAGCAGGGGTTACTACTACAGTACTCAGTAGTTCTAGTGGTGACCAGCAGGCAGGCACACAGACACAGAATCACGGAATAATAAGAGTTTTCCGGGTTAGAAAAGCCCTCTGAAGATCATCCAGCACAACCACCAGCCCAACACCAACATGGCCACTAAACCAGGGCCTCAAGTGTCATGGCCATACGTTTCTTGAACCCCTCCAGGGATAGAGACTCCACCACCACCCTGATTGCTCCAGTCCCTGACCACTCCTTTTAATGCTTGCTTCAATCCCTGACCATTCCTTTTAATGGTCACATACCAATTTATCTGCTTTTCTTACTATCTTTTTCCTTTCCTTACTTTCTTTTCCCTTCCCTTCCTTTCCCTTCCCTTTCCTCCCTTTCCCTTTCCCTTGTGTAAAAATCTTCATGTCGCTTCTCAAACCTCATTAGAGGGTTTGTTGTCCTGGTTTTGAACCAGTATTCTACCAGCTGGCCATCCAGAGAGCTGGCTGCACTCCACCAGCTTTAAACACCTCTCTTCCCTGAGGAGGGCACATTTGAAACCGGCAGGGGAACATTCACTGACTCCAAAGGCAGAAAGATCAACCCCACAGAGGTGGCATCACATCTAGGTCTGAGAGTCTGAAGGACATGACCATGTCCACGATGTGAGGCTGGCCAGCCTGGGCAGAGGGTCATAAAGGGGCTGCACAGAGCCCCAAGCCCACCAGAGGAGTGATGACCTGCACCCTGCAGGGCTGCGGGACAAGCAATGGGAGGGCAGCAGCCAGCAGCCGGGGTCTCCCGCGCTGCCAGACACTCTGCCGGGCATGGGACCCTGGTCTGGAGGTGGGATGCGGCTGCTACCCAGGGGTGGTTACTCATCCCTGACAACGCTGACGTCACGGCATCCCAAAACGGCGCCGGGAGGGCCTGGTGGAGAGCAGCCCTGCCATGGCGATGGAGCCACGGGATGGCAGTGGGCCAGGGTGGGGGTGGCAGGGGACAGAGCCACTGCTGGCCGCATCTTATCCTGCCCGGGCCCTTTAGGGACAGCGCGGGGATGTATGTCCGGTACCCTTAGGAACAGCAGAATGTCGCCCGGTCCCCTCAGGGACAGCGGGAGTGCCTCCGCGATCCCCTAAGGGGCAGCGCGGGTGCCTGCCCGGTACCCTCAGGAATAGCGGGGATGTCTGCCCAGTCCGCTCATGGATAGCAAGGATGCCTGTTCGGTACCCTTAGGGACAGCGGGTGTCTGCCCGGTTCCCCCAGGGACAACAGGGATGTCCGCCCAGTCCCCGTAGGGACAGCGGAGATGTCTGTCCGATGCCCTCAGGGACAACAAGGATGTCTGCCCGGTTCCCTCAAGGACAGCGGGGATGCCTGTCCGGTCCGTTCAGGGACAGCGCGGAAGCCTATCCGATCCCCTCAAGGAAAGCAGAGGTGCCAGGACCCTACTCGGTCTCCCTGGAGAGAGTGGGGATACCCTGTCCAGACCTCTCACAGAGACCGGCAGAGTCCTTACCAACTCTGCCCGGCACCCTTAAGGAGAACGAGAGTGCCTTGCCTGGTTCACTCAGAGAGAGCTGGGCTGTCCTGACCGGCCCTGCCTGGTCTCCCGAGGGCATAACAGGGGTGCCCTGCCTGGTTCTGCCCTGCCTGGACCCTTCAGCGAAGAGTAAAGCGCCCTGCCCGACTCTGCCCGCTTCCATCAGGGAGAACCAAGCCGCCTTGCCCGTTCCGCCCCCATGGAGAACCGAGCCGCCTGCCCGCTCCCCTCAGGCAGAGTCGTCCCCTCCTGGGTCCCGCGGTCGTGGGGCTTCTCAGCCAGTGCGGAGCCGAGACTGTGAAGGGCGAGAAGGAGCCTGAAAGTCCCCGGAGCCACCAGAGCCCCCAGAGCGGTAGCCAGAGACAAGTTTCGACGCAGCCCTGTGGGGAGGAAATGAAGGAGGGAGGGAAGGTGAGCGGGAGAGGAGCTGCGAGCTGCCCCTCACTCGGCCGTACCTGCCCCACGAGGTCGTAGTCCAGCTCCTCCGCGATGGCTCTGGCGGCGTCGGGGCCCGCCGGGATCTCCGCCGCCCACTCGTTGAGGAACTGCCGCTCGGCGCTGCCGCCGCGGGCCAGGCACCAAGCGAGCAGCAGCAGTGCCAGGGCCGCGCACCGGCCGGCAGAGCCGCTGCCGTCCATGGCCGCGGGGCTCGGGGGAGCGGCGGCGAAGGGCGGCGGGGCTGCGGCGGGTCCGCCGCGTTGCTAGGCGAGCGGAGCGGGGCGGGCGCGAAGCGGCGGCGGTCTGGCGCGGGTCTCTCTCTTCTGCCTGCCGGCGCGGCGCGGCTCGGCTCGCCGTGTCTGCCCGGGGCTGCGCCAGACCCTCCGGAGCCAGAATGGAAATGAGTGTTTACACGTCAAAACGACGACAGCCACCCTGACGTCAAGTGTACCTGGCCCCCGGGCTGGGGGGGGGGGGGTGGGCGGTGGGTGGTAATCCCCTGGGGGGCGGGCACGGAAAGAGCGGGAGGGATGCGGGCGGACGGCGAGCTTTGCCGACCGCATCCCAACCCGAAGCGTTGCCGGGTCCCGGAGGACTTGGGAGCGGGGAAATGATATCTGCGGTGCCAAGTTGGCAGAATTCCACCCCTCTCCCTAAGGACCGGCCTGAGGGGTGAGGAGTGGTCTCGGTGCCCCTGGGCAGGGGGGCTTTGCTTTTTTACCATTATTGGCCATAATTGGCACGATTTTTCCCGAGCCGAAGGTGAGGCAGGAGCGGGGACTTCACGCTCCCCTCGCCGCTCAGTGGTCGCGGGTGGATTTCCCTCCTACTCTCCCCCACCAAGCCCTAAGTTGTATATACGAGGAGCATCTCTCAGCATGCGCCTCGGGCAAGGGGAGTGATTTGCAAATAAAACCTTTTGGGTTTTGGTTTGTTGGTTTGGTTTGGGTTTAGGTTGTTTTAGTTTTGTTTGTTTGTTTTGTTGGTTTGTGTTTTTTTTCCCCCCCGTTAAGCTCTTTTCCAGCCTATGATTCCATGAATACCCTAGGCCCCACCGCGGGGCAATGCTTGATCACTGCACAGCACCCTGAATCCACAGCACCAGCTGCATCCTTTGCCACCACTGCCCACTCCATTGTGTAACAAGCATCTTCATCCCCACGTACAATGGCTCATTTTAAACTCATTTACAATCCTCTCTTTAAGATACTTTAAATTTTCTCCTTTTTATCACATCCAGTGGTCTGCACATTGCACTTTCTCAGTCAATGCTGCAGTTTATTAAATACATATTGCCATTTTTAAATCGTGCCTCTGCATTTCCCCATCTCCTCCTGTTTGATTTCCTACAACTGTTTCATCGTCTCTCCTCACACGTCAGAAAATGCCTCTAATGATTTCCTAATACCCCCTAAAACTTCTTGCTGCTGCCTCTGAAACTCAGCCTTCAGTTTATAGTTAACCATTTTTTTTTTGCCAAGTCTTCCAAGTTTTAAAACTGGGAATTTTGTTAAGATGCTTTTCAGTACCAGAGCTGAGCTTCAGTACGGCTTTCCTCCTCCTCCTGCGTGTTTCAGAGTGACAGATGTGCCTGCCCACCTCTTCAATGGCTCCTAAAATAGAGAGATGACGGAAAACATAACTACAAAACAGTGAGGAATGGAAAATGTTGTAAAAGGCCAGGATTTCAGATGCTCCTGAAATCTTACCCTTGGTCATCATCAGGATGGGTACAGCTCTGAGAGCCTCCTAGGGACCTCTGTGTCCTATGGGGATAAGTGAGTAACCACCACAGTTGAAGTAAACATAGAGGAGTGCAAAGTAACAGGGATCTGAATGGATCAAGGGAGGAGAAAAGCATGAGAATAGGATAAGGATACCAGAACAACCCCATGCAGAGATACAGGCTGGGGTCAGAGTGGCTGGAGTGCAGTCAGACAGAAAGGGATCTGAGGGTGCTGATTGATACCCGCCTGAACATGAGCCAACAGTGTGCCCAGGTGGCCAAGAGAGCCAATGGCATCCTGGCCTGCATCAGGAATGGTGTGGTCAGCAGGAGCAGGGAGGTCATTCTGCCCCTGTACTCTGCACTGGTTAGACCACACCTTGAGTACTGTGTTCAGTTCTGGGCCCCCCAGTTTAGAAGGGACATTGAGATGCTTGAGCGTATCCAGAGAAGGGCAACGAGGCTGGNTCTTCCAACCTTGGTGATACTGTGATACTGTGATACTGTGATACTGTGATATCAATACAGAGTAGAATGTCACTGTCATCACCTTCCAGTAGTTAAAAGATAGCATCAATGAAGATGCAGACTCCCTTTTTAGGAGCCACATGGAAAAGACAACAGGTAATGGGTGGGGACAGTTTAGTCCTGGGGAGATTCCAATGGGGCACATGGGGACTGTTTTTCAATACAAGGACAGTCAGCCATTGGAATAACCTCCAGACAGAAGTGGTGGAGACCCCAGCACTGGATTCTGTTAAGACTCAGCTGGACAGGGTGCTGCGCCAGCTTGTCTAAACTGGGCTTTGGCCAAGAAAGATTGGACCAGATGATCACAGAATGACAGAATCCATCATATTGGAAAGGTACCCTCAGAGAGCATCTTGTCCAACTCCTTGCACTCAGCAGGGACACCTCCAGATCAGGTTACTCAGGCCCTATCAAGTCTGACCTTGCATGTCTGCAGGGATGGGGCAGGTTGTCTCTGGACAACCTGTGCCAGGGTCTCCCCACACTCATTCTGCACAACTTCCTCCTGATGTGCAGCCTAACTCTGCCCTGCTCCACTTCCAAACCACTGCCTCTCAGCCTAGCCCCGCAGGCCCTTCTCAACAGTCCCTCCCCAGCCTGCCTGCAGCTCCCCTGCAGCTATTGCAGTGCAGCTATAAGCTTTCCCTGCAGCCTTCTCTTCTCCAGGCCACACAGCCCCAACTCTCCAAGCCTGTGCTCACAGCAGAGGTTCTGTAACCCTCTGAGCATCTTGGTGGCCTCCTCTGGACCCTCTCCATCATCTCCATGTCTTGGAAGTCCCTTCCAAACTGCTATTCCATGACTGAAAATGATGCTTCAGCACCTTCCTGGCACTGACCCACACTCAGTGTTCTGCAGCATGCGGTAACAACGGTGCAGGGTCTGTCAAAGTCAAGCTAGCCGTGAGAACAAGTCTTTGCTGTTCATTTTAATTTATTGTGTTCCCTGCATGCCTTTCTCAGTGTTCACTGCCAAAAAAAATTATTTTCTTCTCTTTCCTGGACAGATGCCTTAAAGATGCCTCTGTTCCATTTTTAGCATTGGGTTTCTGAGGCTTTCTTCCAGCCTGGTTGTCTCACCAGCCCACTGCTGGGTCACAAAGGCTGTTTCCTGTGTCAGTTGTGCCTCTGCCGTTCTGCTCAAAACACTCAAAAGGGCTTTCTGCCTCTCAATCCTCATCTCCAAGGCTGCAACTTGGCTTGAATTTTGCATTTTATATTAAGGATCTCCATGTCTGGGGACACTCCAAACCCACCTGGGTGTACTCTTGTGCAGCTTTCTTTAGGTGAACTTGCCTTGGCAGGAGAGGTTGGACTGGATGATCTGCAGAGCTCCCTTCCAACCCCACCATTCTGTGACTCTGCAGAAATATCATCCTGAGATAGAATTTATATCAGAGCCGTGTGTGCGTAGCAGCAATTTATATTCCCAGGTCTGAAGTAGCAGTTAGGATATCTACATCCCAAAGACTACTTTAAGAACCCTTCTCCTTTGCTCTAAATGATTCACTTCTCATGCCTGCCTTTATTTTGGCACTGCCTCCCATAACATCCCTGTGGGCAAGCTCAGGATGTGTGGCTTTGAGGAATATCCATTTCTCATGGATGGAGAGCTGGCTAAACAACAGAGCTCAGAGGATTGTGATCAACATGTCCAGCTACAGACCTGGGGTTCCTTAGGGGTCAGTGTTGGGCCCAGCCTTATCTGAGGTCTCCATTAAGAACCTGGATGAGAGGACAGAGTGGACCCTCAGCCTGCTTGATGATGCTACCAGCCTGGGAGGACTGGCTCATAGACCATCAGGCTGTGCTGCCACCCAGCATGACCTGGCCAGGCTGGGCAGAGGGAACCTCATGAGGTTCAACAGAAACGAGTGTCCTGAAGCTGGGGAGGAACAATCTCCTGCAGCAGTACAGCTGGGGGGCAAAGGAACTTGGAGTCCTGCTGGACAGCAATGTGCCCTTCTGGCCTGAAAGACCAATGGTCTCTTCCTCAAGAAGAGTGTGGCCAGCAGGGCAAGGGAGGTTCTCCTACCCCTCTTCTCTGCTCTGGTGAGACCACATCTGGAGTAATGTGTCCAGTTCTGGGATTCCTAGTTCAGGAGGGACAGAGTGTCCAACTGAGGCTAAAAGGATGATGAAGGTCCTGGAACATCTGTCTGAGAAGGAAAGGCTGAACTCCTTGGTGCTGTTGAGCCTGGAGAAGAGCAGCCCCAGAGGGGATAAGATCAATGTTTACAAAGACCTGAAGGGTGGGGGCCACGAAGCAGGGGCCAGGTTCTTGTCAACGATGTCCTGTATTAGGACAAAGGGCACAAACTGGAACCCAGGAAGTTCCAACTCACTGTGAGGAGGAACTTGTTTGTTGTGAGGGTGCTGCAGGGCTGGAGCAGGCTGACCCAGAGAGGTTGTGGAGTCTCCTTCTCTGGAGATTTTCCAGCCCCTCTGGATGTATTCCTGTATGACCTGCCCTGGGTCACCCTGCTTCAACAGGCGAATTGTACCCAGTGATCTCCAGAGATCCCTTCCAACCCCTACCATTCTATGACTTGTTGGGGTAACCTCCCCTGCAGGCCTCCAGCTGGCTGAGCTATGCCCAGAGTCTTGGGCTGTGCTGGAGAACGAGCTACGTGCCACACAAACTCAGTTATCCCATCCATTAGTAGCACTCCTTAGAGTTGGAAGGGACCTTTAAAGGCCCATTAATGAAGGATGTTGTCCAATCTGCTGCATTCCCATCTAATAATAGCTGGATAAGAAGGAACAGCTTGCTCAGCAGCATCAGGTGGAGTGGGAGATAATTGTTTCATGCTCCATAAACAGCTCAGGTTTGCTGTTTGTGAGAGATTGCACGAGCCCCCAGCGCACCCAGCGGCATTCAGCCCCAGAGTGCAATCAGAGGCAGGCACAGGAGCAATTGTAAAAACATTATTTCAGGTCTGTAACTTCAGCTTAACCTGAAATCTGAGATACACGGGCTTCCAGGGGATCTGCTTCTCTGCATCTGCTGGAAAACGGCAAGGACAGCAGCTCCTGGCGGTTGGGGCTTTTATGCCATCACTTGGTGGTGCCTGAGTGGGGATCATTAGATTTCCCAGGCTGAAGTGTCTTCTTCTGGAGCAAGCGCAAAATGTTTCTTTGCACCTAGGTAAGATGTTCAGACAGCCACAGAATGCATCAGGTTGGAAAGGTACCCTCAGAGGGCATCTTGTCCAACTCCTTACAGGCAGCAGGGACACCTCCAACCAGAGCAGGCTGCACAGGGACACCTCCAGCCTGACCTTGCATGTCTGCAGGGATGAAGCCTCCACCACCTCCCTGGGCAGCCTGGGCCAGGGTCTCCCCACCCTCACTCTGCACAACTTCCTCCTGATGTCCAACCTAACTCTGCCCTGTTCCACTTACAAACCATTGCCCCTCAGCCTAGCCCCCAACAGTCCCTCCCCAGCCTGCCTGCAGCTCCCCTGCAGCTATTGAAGTGCAGCTCTAAGCTCTCCCTGCAGCCTTCTCCTCTCCAGACTGCACAGCCCCAACTCTCCCAGCCTGTGCCCACAGCAGAGGTTCTGCAGCCCTCTGAACATCTTGGTGGCCTCCTCTGGACCCTCTCCAGCAGCTCCAGGTCTCTCTTCTGCTGGTGGCCCCACAGCTGGATACAGCCCTGCAGGTGAGGTCTCCCCAGAGCAGAGCAGAGTAGAGCAGAGCAGAGCAGAGGGGCAGGATCCCCTCTCTCCATCTCTGGCCAGGCTGCTTTGGATGCAGCCCAGGCTGCCCTTGGCCTTCTGGGCTGCCAGTGCCCATTGCTGCCTCCTGTTCAGCTTCTCAATCCTGGCACCCCAAGTGCTTCTCTGCAGGACTGCTCCCAATCTCATCAACCCCATCCTGGATTGATATCCAGGGCTGCTCTGACCCAGCTGCGGGACCTTGCACTTGGCCTTGTTGAACTTCATGAAGTTCTCCTCAGCCACCTCTGCAGCCTGTCCAAGTCCCTCTAGATGTCAACCTCCCATCCTTCACTCTTGTTAACTGCTGCAGCAATACATCCTGTAACACAGGCCATGAAATCCTTACCCTCCAAGGACTGTGGCCACTGGTTGTAGAAGAGCTGTGAATGAAAGCCCTCAGTCCTGATTCTGACCTAAGGAGGGTGTAAGCTGTCAGTAGTTACTACAATAAATTAACTCCGAACCTGTGGGGCAAAGGTCTCTTCTCAAATCTGATATTGCTTCAGCTAGCATAGATACACATCTTCATTGTCTGTGAACTCTAAGAAGGACACTGAAGGGCTGGAACAGGTCCAGAGAAGGGCAGGTGAGGAAGGATCTGGAGAGGAGGACTGGGGAGGAGCAGCTGAGGGAATTGGGGGTGTTTAGTGTGGAGAAGAGGAAGCTGAGGGAGACCTCGTTGCAGGGGGGTTGGACTGGATGGTCTTTCGAGGTCCCTCCAGTCCTGACATTCTGTGATTCTGTGACCAGATTCTCTCTGGGGCTGCCCTTCTCCAGGCTCCAGAGCCTCGGGGCTCTCAGCCTTTGCTCCTCACAGAGGTCTAAAACCAGAGATTCTTATTTAAGGCTCAAGTCCCTTCCTTCATCTTTGGGCATCTTGCAGAAGAGGAGCGATTATCTTCCTTGCTGAGGTAAAAAATGCAAGAGCGGAGCTGAAGAGGAACAGAGTGTGAGAACACCAAAAGCAGGTAGAAGAGTGAAGATTGCCTGCAGAAAAGATCAAAAGGTTTCAGGGCAATGCCATCAGCTGCAAGGTAAAGGCAGGAGAAGAAATTAATCTGTGGTGTTGCTTCATGAAATCATAGAATCACAGAACAAGTTGGGTGGGAAGGGACTTCAAAGATTATCCCCTGGCTGTGCTCCATCAGATCTCTGTCTGTGCTGAGGAATCCAGGGCTGCCCCAGAACTGCAGAGGTTGAGTCTCAGCAGAGCCCAGCAGAGCCCATCTGAGGAGCAGAATCCCCTCCCTGCTGAGGATCAGCCCAGGGCAGGAATGGCTCTGGAGCGGCAGTGCTCAGTGCTGGCTCATCTCCAACTTTTCACACCAGTACCCACAAACCCTCAGCTCTGCTCCCCATCCATTCTCCACCCAGCCTGGGTTTGTGCTTGGACACACAGGATATGGTCTCCCAGCTCTGCCTTTTGCCAGCAGCAGTATTCACTGATTCACTGATTGTGTTGGCTTGGGAAGGACCCTCAAAGGTCCCATGTGCTCCACGGGAGATTTGCCTTTTCCAGTGATGGCATTATTCATAGACTCACAGAATGCTTTGGGTTGGAAGGGACCTTCAAGATCACCCAGTTCCAACCCCCTGCCGTGGGCAGGGACACCTCCCACTAGCCCAGGTCGCTGGGCATAGACAAGGCAGTCATAGAATGAGTTGGGTTGGAAGGGACATTCAGAAGCCTTTGCCCATGTCAGGGGGCTTGGAACTAGATGATCTTCAACCTCCCACCAGGCCAGGTTGCTCAAGGCCTCATCCAACCTGGCCTTCAACACCGCCGGGGAGCGGGCATCCACAACCTCCCTGGGCAACCTGTGCCAGTGTCTCACCACCCTCACTCTGAACAATTTCTTCCAATTTCTTCCAGTCTCCCTTCCTGCTGTTCTGCCGGGCTCTTACATGACTCCATCAGCCCTGCCCATGCATTTTCCAGGCTTCTCTTGCCTGAGTTATTTGGAGCCGCAGAGCAAACAGAATTATCCAGGTTGCTACAAATGGGTGATTGTTGGCCAACTGCTTCCTGCCTGCCCAGGAGCGTGCAGTGAGTGCTGCCCGGTGTCATTAGGAGCCTGTCTGAGCACAGGTGGGGCCAGCAGGGCATGTTTGAGTTTCATTTATGGAGATCTGATTAAGCTGTTCTCAGCGCACCTCTGCCGTAAAGCCCGGCTCATGCACTATTGCCCAGGATAAACCTGGTGCCCCCAGAGCAAACATCCCCCACTGGCTGGCAGGCTGTAATTGAGGGGAAAACAGGTGTTCCCCATGCTCCCTCTGATTGCCTACACATATGGCCTCTTTTATGTCACCCTTCAATGGCGCTGCGGCGTTGGCTCCGACAGCAGAAGAAGAGTGGGCTTCGGGAGTGTTCCTTGCTCCACAGCCAAATCCAAGGCAAGCAGCTCCTTCCAGCATTTAAATAATTAAAGTGCAGCAGTTACCACATCCCCTTCAGCCATCAAACTGCAGGTCCTCTCACTCCAAATCGTGGAGCTCTGACTTGGCAAAGTACAGCCGTTCCTAGCACAAATTCCCTTTCTAAGCACAAAGTGATAAGGGTCAGAAGGGACCTCTGGAGATCATCCACTCCAACCTCCTTGCTCCAGCAGGGCACCCACAGCAGCTTGCCCGGGATCACAACATCTGGGTGGGGTTAGAAGCTCTCCAGAGAAGGAGACTCTAGAACCTCTCTGGGCAGCCTGCTCCAGCCCTCCAACACCTCACACCAAAGAAGTTGCTCCTCCTGCTCAGTTGCAACCTCCTGGGCTCCAGTTTATGCCTGTTGTCCTGTCTCTGGGCACCACTGAACAGAGTCTAGCCCTTGCCCTGCACAGCCCCTTTAGCCCTTGATGAGCATTGATCAAATCCTCTATGGGGCTGCTCTTCTTCAGGCTCTCAGCCCCAGGATTCTCAGCCTTTGCTCCTCACAGAGGTCTAAACCCAGAAATTCTTATTCAAGGCCCATGGCAGGGGGCTTGGAAATAGATATCTTCAACCTCCCACCAGCCAGGTTGATCAAGGCCTCATCCAACCTGGCCTTCGACACCTCCAGGGAAGAGACATCCACAGCCTCCCTGGGGAACCTGTGCCAGTGTCTCCCCACCCTCACTCTCAACGATTTCTTCCTCCTCTCCACTCTCAATCTCCCCTCTCCCAGCTCACAATCATTGCTTTTGTTTGACAACCCATCCCTGGAAGAGTTTCAAAGAGGCAGAGATGTGCTGCTGAGGGATGTAGTTTAGCCCCATCCCTGATGGAGTTAGAGAGCAGCTGGACTGGAGGAGCTTAAAGATCTTTTCCAAACAAAACAACTCTGTGGTTCTCTGGTCCTACAGAGATACAAACCTTTATATTCTTAAAATTCTACATCTTTGGTTCACAGTAATTCCCTCAGAGTAAAGAACATTGTTGTCCTCACTTCAACGAACACCCCATGGAGGGCCAACAAATTCATCAGCTGCTGACGTATTTTATTGACAGCATGGATGGAAAAAAACACTGCTGAGAGCTCAAAAAACTGCTATTTTTTTCTTTTTTTTTGCTACACATTTAATTTCGAGAGGGTGCATGTTGTAGAAGTCTTCTTTAGGAGACAAGGTACATTGATTAATTGTTTGTAAATGGCTCTTCTCCGGTGCTCGTCCTCTCCCTGTTTCATCTCAAGTGGGATGAGAAGAGGGAAGAGAAGAGACCGGAAAGAACAGAGAGCACAAACAGAGGAGGGGAGAGCAAAAATACAGAGGCAAAACAGATTAATTTCTACTCAGGGCTGGAGGAAAAGTTACACAAAATAGTCATGGAAGTTGTTTTGGTTGGAAAACATCTTTGAGGTCATCCAGTCCAACCTTCATAGAATTATAGAATCCTAGAGTCACAGAATCAACCAGGTTGGAAGAGACCTCCAAGATCATCCAGTCCAACCTANTTTCCAGTATCTCAACATCATTCTTCAACTCACCACCACCATGGCTGTGGTCTGTTCCTTTTCTGCTTCTGGGCTTTTGAGGTGGTTTTTGGGTGTTTGTTTGTTTTTGTTTTTTTTTAAACTTAGAAGTAAGCAACAAAAAGTGATAGTAAACAAAGATTTTAGGTTTGAAACTGAAGGAGAGGGCAGGCTCACTGAAGAAAACTGTGAGAAAATATAAACTACAAGTGTGTGACACCAGCAGTTTGATAATTTTGTGGGAGAAAATGGTGAAAAAAAGAAAAGAAGAAAGAAAAAAAAAGAAAATAGAAAAAAAAAGGAACAAAAGAAAGAAGAAAAAATAAATTAAAAAAAGGAAAAAATAAAAAGAAGAAAAAAGAAAAAAGAGGAAAAGAAAAAAAAGGGGAAAAAAGGAAAAAAAAAAAGAAAGAAGAAAAAATAAATTAAAAAAAGGAAAAAATAAAAAGAAGAAAAAAGAAAGAAAAAAGGGGAAAAAAAAGGAGAAAAGGAAGAAAGAAAAGAGAGAGAAGAGGTCAGAAGGAAGGGGAATGTCTACAGCACTGCAAAGATGAGCTGCTGTGTCCTACTTCTGTATTGATTTTGCTGCCTGCTTAGCAACAGGATTTCATGCTGGCCATCCAAAAATCCAGAGGAAGCTGCAAATATTCTCTTTGCTGAATAAAAAAACCCCAACAACCCAAAACATCAAAACCCAACAAAAACCCAAACCACCCAACACCTGAAAATCCATGGAAAAACACCCAATGGAATTATCCCAACCTGGTTGGTTCTCTGATTTAGGATAAGCTGATGCAGAGATGCTGCTAGCGTTCACCTTAGATGGATGGTTCCTAGCAGGGAAAGGTTGGAGCATAAAGCAGAAAGCCAACGTGTCTGCTCTGTGGGGAACTCGCTGGAAGCAGCTGTTTGCATTTGAGGAAGGGGAAAAAAAAAGGCTTTGTCTTAATTTGATTAAATGAATCTTTATATGGAGTCCTGCTCAAGCATATCAGAGACAGCAGAAGACTGAAGACAAAGAGGGTGGGTTGATGGAAAGCAGCCTGGAGGAGAAGTAGGCTGTCTGTCATGTCATATTTCAGAGGAGAGGGTTTATTAAACACGATCTAAAACTGCAAGATAAAGCAAGACTTTCTGTTTATGTAGTTCCACAGCACCTCCCAGGCTGGGAGAAGAGTTGGGGCTGTGCAACCTGGAGAAGGCTCCAGGGAGACCGTAGAGCAGCCTTTCAGTACCTGAAGGGGCTTCAGGAGAGCTGGGGATGGCCCTGGGGCAAGGGCTGGAAGTGCCAGGATGAGGGACAATGGCTTTGAGCTGGGAGAGGGGATATGGAGCCTGGAGAAGAGGAAGAAATTGTTGAGAACGTGGGCACACACTGGCACAGGTTGCCCAGGGAGGCTGTGAACACCCCCTTCCTGGAGGTGTTTAAGGCCAGGTTGGATGAGGCCCTCAGCGACCTGGGCAAGTGGAAGGATGAAGGTCAACCAGCCTGTGACTCCATAGTGGCAGCACACGGCTTGGCTTGGGTTCTTCTGACCCAGAATATCCTAATCAATGCCCCCTGGTCTGGTGGCAGTCAGAAGCCTGCCAGATCATCGACTCAGGATGATTGCCTTGAAGTTCCAAGTGCATTTGCTTTGATTTCTCTGCCCTTTACATCTCCTGCGTAACGACGTTGAGCAGCAGCAGCTGTCACCAGAATTCAGTTTAGCTTGCTGAGAGCTGCATTTTCTTTGGTTACAGGATCAGCCTCCTGGACCCTGCATGGTCCTCTATCCTGCCTCTCTCACCCCATGGCACCACAGTTCTCCTTGAATTGCCTTCCCTTAGAGAAGAGGCTGTGAAATTGCTTTTCTCTGGACCCAGCAGACGGGGAAATCACAACATCCTTTGTGTTGCAGGAGCAAGAAATCGCTCCGACTATTTGGAGTGGGGAAGGTGATTGAGAGAAGATTGCTTTTGAGACATCAGCCCTGCTCCTTCTTTTGTGGCTTCCCCCTAAACACAGAGTAACTCATCGGCTGATATTTGAGGCTGGTGTTTTTGTTCAGGGTGAAGGAAATGGTTCTCCAGAGAGCTGGCAGCTGCCCCGTGGCACTTGACAGCAGAAGAGAGGGGCAGAGCTGGGCTCAGGTTCAGTGCTCAGCTGAGCAGCCCTGAAGTGTGTGCCCTGGGATGGTGTTCTGCCTCTTCAAAGGACACAGCACCTCCTTGGTGGCCCCCCCATCCCAGCTCACTGCTCCTCGGATGGCTGTTGATCCTGCATGGTTGGCAGGGATCAGCTCTGTCATGGAAGCAAACACACACTGAATGCTTAGGGTGGGAAGGGACTTTCCAAGCTCATCCAGTCTAGCACCCTGTACTCAGTAGGGACATCCCCAACCAGAGCTTGTCGCTTACAATAGCAAACAACCTGACCTGAGATGGTGCCAGGTATCCGGCAGCACCTAACTCTCTGGGCATCCTTCAGGGTCAAAAATGTCTTCCTTCATCCTTTTTGTTGAGGGTAGTGTCCTGGGTTTATTAATTTGGAGTCATATTGCCTGCTTTGGAAAGCTCAACTGAAACTCCTCTGGAGAGACATCTCATGAGCACAGCAGATGCAGAGCCCAACAAAGCAGAATCCCAGCTGAGGAGGTACACAAGGCAAGAGAAACATTTCCTTCACATCCCCTTCCAGGATCCAGAGAAGTCTCTTCTGAGCAGACAGTGCAGTCCCAAGAGGGATGGAGATAGGCAGATGGACACTGAGTGCTGTTAGCTGGAGGGGGTGCTCGGCTCTGTGACTCTGCTGTGGGAAGTCTCAGATTCTACTGCTGCATCTTCAAAGCATTCTCTAAAATGCAGCAGCACAGCAGAAGGGGGACCTGCTGTGAAGCACCTCCAAGGAGAAGGACCAGGGAGTGCTGGGGGAAAACAAGTCCCCCATGGGCCAGCAATGTGCCCTCATGGCCAAGAAGGCCAAGGCTGTCCTGGGGTGCACAGACAAGAGTGTGGCCAGCAGGGCAAGAGAGGTTCTCCTGCCTGTCTGTGTTCCCCTCATTTGGAGTCCTGGGTCTATCTCTGGGCTTCTCAGTTCAGGAGAGGCAGGAAGCTGCTGGAGAAAGTGGAAGGGAGGCTACAAAGCTGCTGAAGAGCCTGGAGCAACTCTGTGAGGAGCAAAGACTGAGAGCTCTGGGGCTGAGAGCCTGGAGAAGAACAGCTCCAGAGGGGATCTGACCAATGTTCAACAAGAGCTGAAAGGACTGTGGGGAGCAAGAGTATGGGGCCAGACTCTGCTCAAAGGTGCCAAGGGACAGCACAAGGGGCAAGGGACACAAACTGGAGCCCAGGAGGTTCCACATGAACAGGCAGAGAAAGTTGTTTGTTGTGAGGGTGCTGGAGGGCTGGAGCAGGCTGCCCAGAGAGGTTGTGGAGTCTCCTTGTCTGCAGAACTTCTAACCTTCTTCTAGCCATTACGCCCCTGGGCAAGCTGCTATGGGTGCCCTGCTGGAGCAGGGAGTTGGACTGGATGATCTCCAGAGATCTCTTCCTATCCCACCATGTTGGTATCATGGGATATGCTCTCCTTAGGACAACCATGCTGCAAAGCCTTTTCTGCACCACTGACTGTCAAACTGGGCAAAAATCAACTCCTTTACTTCTTCAGGCTGGAAATTCCTCTTGGCACTTGTGAGGACATAAAGGAAACACAAAAATATTCCACCCTGAGTACCCAGGCCAGAAATAAACATCTCGTGATGGAGCAGATATAGCACAGCTTCTGCTGTATCAAAAAGGGTGATTAATTCACACACTCTACCCTTACAAAAGTTATTTTGGAAGGAGTGTGAGCAATGCATGCCTGGAAATTCCCAATTAGATTCAAGAGCTGCTGGAGTGAGTAAGCTCACACCCACTGGAGCAGATGTTTGTTTGCACTGTCGCCGTGCCTCTGTCACCAACCCAACCAACTTCAGAGGCAAGATGAGGGGGTAAGGTGGTGATGCTGAATACAAAGTCACCCTGTCAGTCACTTCATGGTTGCACACCTCAAAATCAGCCACGCCTGGGGAAAACTGGAGAACAAAAGGCAAATCATAGGATCATAGAATCAGTCAGGGATGGAAGGGACCACAAGGATCATCTCATTTCAGCCCCCCTGCCATGGGCAGGGACACCCTACCCTAGATCAGGCTGCCCACAGCCTCATCCAGCCTGGCCTTAAACACCTCCAGGGATGGGGCCTCAACCACCTCCCTGGGCAACCCATTCCAGGCTCTCACCACTCTCATGCTGAACAACTTCCTCCTCACGTCCAGCCTGAACCTACCCATCTGCAGCTTTGCTCCATTCCCCCTAGTCCTGTCACTCTCCGATAGCCTAAAAAGTCCCTGCCCAGCTTTTTTGTAGGCCCCTTCAGATCCTGGAAGGCCACAAGAAGGTCACCTGGGAGCCTCCTCTTCTCCAGACTGAACAGCCTCAACTCTTTCAGTCTGTCCTCACAGCACACTGCTGGCTCATGTTGAGCTTCTCATCCACCAGCACCCCCAGTTCCTCTCCTCAGGGCTGCTCTCCAGCCAGTCACTGCCCAGCCTGGATTTGTGCTTGGGATTGCCTCGACCCAGATGCAGGACCTTGCACTTGCTC
>WAAF01005880.1:3860-24040 GCA_013400475.1 Tricholaema leucomelas
TACCAGTCCCCCCAGATCTCTTTCTTCCTGGCTGTTCTCAGCCACTCTGTCCCCAGCCTGTAGTGCTGCTTGGCTTGAAGTGTTCCACAGCTTTTCCATTCTATGACTACCCAGTTGATGATTAATATTGTCAAACAAGAAGCAGCCAATCTGCATTTGTAGGGAACAAATGCACCCGGGGCACAAAGCACCTAAAATGTGCTGGGCTGCTCCATCCCAGAGGAGAGGTTATTGCCCCTCACCAGCTGCCTTCCCTGGATGTCCTCATCCTCCTGGAGACCTGCTGGCACAGCTCCACCTGTGACTGGTTTCTAAACTGAGTCACTCAGGCTACTAAAATCCTTCCATTAAAAAAGATCTTCACGTGGAGGGGTCATGACTCTTTAGCACACAGCAGTTAGAGGTGTGACATGAGACATATATGACTGCTGGCTGCCAACTTGTGATGGCTGCCAACTTGTGAAAAAGTGGGAGATGAAGAAAAGGAGGAGGTGGGGAAGGACATCATGACACTGTCAAAGCAAAGTGATGAACAAATCTGCTGAGAGGTGAAGCAGATTGGGTTTGTTTGCTGACACCTCTCTGCCGGATACTCAAACCTTGCAAATCTCTGCCACTCCTTGGCAATTGCAAGGTCCTGTCTGCCTTGCATCCCTCTCCTTTATCTTTTTGGGTAATCTGGATGACAAGAAACTCTTCCAAAACAATGGCACACTTGGTGCTTGTCCTCACTAAAAGCCAATGATTTACAAGCAAGCTCCATTTCCTACCATATAAACCATCACTCTACACATGGAGATTTGCTTTGGTGAAAGTTCAGGTGAAGCATCTATGCTTCTTGGGTCCAACCAACTGGAGAGAAGCAAATCACTGTCCTTATCTCCATTCTGATTTGCACTGCCTCAAAACCTGTTAGCTGCTCTTAGTCCAGGAATATTTGAGAGAGTGATTTGCCATTGGAATGGGCTGCCCAGGGAGGTGGTGGAGTCGTCTTCCTTGGAAGTGTTGAAGCAAAGCCTGGCTGAGGCACTTAGTGCCATGGTCTGGTTGATTGGCCAGGGCTGGGTGCTAGGTTGGAGTGGATGAGCTTGGAGGTCTCTTCCAACCTGCTTGATTCTATGAATATGTGACATGAAAAATGACACCTGAAGGATCCCTTTCCAGCCCTCTGATTTTTTTCCTCAGGGATGAAAATCAAGCAGTTTGTGTTTATCTCTCTCCATCCTGTCCTGATGACATCTGGAAGAGGCTTCCAGCCACTTCAGGTAGCAGGGGGGGACGACGACACCGGCCACATCCGCTGGGATGCAATCAGGAAGGGGAGAGGTGCTGTAAACAGCAGCAGTCTGCCTGGGGTTTGTGTTTTAACGGGTTCAGGACTCGGTGTTAGCATATGTTAACCACTTTTTGCAGGGTGATCATTATGCAAATGCCCACAGTAAGCAGGTAGGAAATTAGATCTAATCAGGACAACACCCTCTCTCCTCTCTCCTGACACAGGAAAGCTGACTCCATCACAGTCTCTCCCAATACAAACCAAAAGAAGGTCGAATTCCAGCCTGGAACTTCATTTTTTTTCACATGTCCTTTTGGTTTTGTGTTTGGTCTCTTGTACAAGTCACTGGCAACTCAGGGGCAGCCCAACGATTGCTTCAAGGTCAGAGCTCCCAGAATAGGCTGAGGTGGCTAGGTCTAGAATTAACACTGCTTATGTCCTGCTCTGGCAGGGAAGTTGGACTTGATGATCCCTTTAGGTCCCTTCCAAGCCCTAGCATCCTGTGACTTCCATGATTTGAAGGCAAATAAAAACTAAACACATCATGCCTGCTCTCTGTGACTCATTTGACTCTCTGTAGTATCTAATCACTGTCTATTAAACTGTGGAGTGAGTGAAGAGGTTGTTTGCTAATACTGATGATGGGGACCCTGCCATCACAGATTCCCAGTTGTGAGCTCACAAGCATCCTCTGGTTATCAGGAGACCTCCATATCTCAGTGCTGCTAGGGGACCAGGCAGCTGATTTCTGTCTCACACTCCCCCCTCCCCATGCAGCTCAATCCATCTCCTGAGTTTGCAACCTCTCAAGTCCCCTGTGTCCAAGTGCCAGACACGACTGGTTGATTTCATCCATCTAGGGGCTGTGTCTGGCACAGGAACACCAACCTCGTGGCTCACCTCCTCCAACCCACCTGTGTGTGACTATATGTGACATCACCTAGATGGGTTGGGGGGAGGCCTCTTAGAATCATAGAATCGTAGAATCAACCAGGTTAGAAGAGACCTCCAAGCTCATCCAGTCCAACCTAGCNCACACCCCCAGCTCCCTCAGCCTCTCCTCACAGGGCTGTGCTCCAGGCCCCTCACCAGTTTCATCGCCCTTCTCTGGACATGTTCCAGCACCTCAACATCTCTCTTGACTTGAGAAGCCCAGAACTGGACACAGCACTCCAGGTGTGTCCTGAGCAGTGCTGAGCACAGGGGCAGAAGAACCTCCCTTGTCCTGCTGGCCACACTGCTCCTGAGCCAGCCCAGGATGCCATTGGCTCTGCTGCCCACCTGGGCACTGCTGCCTCATCTTCAGCTCCTCTCTCCCAGCACCCCCAGCTCCCTCTCTGCCTGGCTGCTCTCAGCCACTCTGTCTCCAGCCTGTAGTGCTGCTTGAGGTTTTTGTGGCCAAACTGCAGAACCCTGCCCTTGGCCTTGTTCAATCTGATGCCATTGGCCTCTGCCCACCCATCCAGCCTGGCCAGGACCCTTTAATTTTCACTTTAATTTTCAACCTGATGTCCAGTTTAGGTTGATCTCCCCAGGGCTGTGGATGCCCTCCCTCTGGGGGTGTTCAAGGCCAGGTTGCACAGGGTAACCTTGAGCAACCTGGTCTAGTGGAATGTGCCCCTACATAAGGCAGGGGAGCTGGAACTAGTCCCTTCCAACCCAAATCATTCTATGACCTTATTTTCACACTGTCAGCCTGGGTGCTGTTATCAAATGGCCACATTTGATAACAGCACCCAAACTGTTATCAAATGGCCACACACCTCTATGCAGCACAGAGAGGTGGCCACATTTGATAACAGCACCCAAACTGTTATCAAATGGCCCAACTGTTATCAGATGGCCACACACCTCTATGCACTCACCAAGTACACTTAGATCATCTCAATTTTCTCTTGGATGACTCCATGTATTGAGGGAATCTCTCAAGGTAGCCCTCTGCCAGACAGATTCATCACCTCTTGAGTTGCTTTCATGGCTCTTCCTGAACCCTTCACTTCTATTTTCAATACCTGGGCCTGAGAGTGGATGACAGCATTTCATTAAAGGTCTCTTCTCCCATTTGATTTGAGGATTCCCAAGGTTTCATTGATAATGTCCTTGCCTTCATTCCCCACTGACCCAAGACTGAAGCCTTTTGTATTCCCACCAGACTCCATCACCCTTCTCATCATCCCACCACCCCAGATCCTGCAACCTCCCAGCAGTCAGGTGGGCTTAGTGCTCACCTGCCCTTACATCTCCCAGCTTTCTGAACACTTTCCACCTGCAGGGATGCTCAATTGTTTTGGTCATCTCTCCAAGTGCATTTGCTTGCCCTTTGCCATCCAGACCTGTTTTTCCTTGCTAAGCTTTCCATCTTAGGTGCCTCTTTCTGTCTCCTCTCTCCCTTCACCACCTCTGGTGATTCAGTGCCGTACTCCCTGCATGTTCTTTCACATTGTCATTTAAAAATATGAACAAAGGCAAATGAAAACTGCAAATAAGACCAAGTCCATGCTGTCTCCTCCTTGGATGCTGACCAAAGACCCTCACAACCTGCCAGGCCCATTTACAGGTCTGCAGGCTCCAGGACAATACTCTCACTGACATCAGCCATTAGCTCCACTGGTGAGTGGCTCCAGGTGTTTCCCTAGTGGAAAAGAGCCTGATTATTCCAAAGGCTCAAACCTGCAGCTCCACATCCTGTGGAGGAATAGAATAGAATAGAATAGAATAGAATCAATCAGGTTGGAAGAGACCTCCAAGATCATCCAGTCCAACCTAGCACCCAGCCCTATCCAGTCAACTAAACCATGGCACTAAGTGCCTCATCCAGTCTTTTCCTGAACACCCCCAGGGATGGTGACTCCACCACCTCCCTGGGCAGCCCATTCCAAGGGCAAATCACTCTCTCTGTGAAGAACTCCCTCCTAACATCCAGCCTATACTTCCCTCGGCACAACTTGAGGCTGTGTCCCCTTGTCCTGCTGTTGGTTGCCTGGGAGAAGAGACCAACCCCCACCTGGCTACAACCACCCCTCAAGTAGTTGTAGACAGCAATGAGGTCTGCCCTGAGCCTCCTCTTCTCCAGGCTGAAAGGAGTTGTGGCCCATGGGGGTCCCCAAAAATCAGTGAGACACAGCAGAGTGACACACCTGTTATGGAAGGGACCTTTAAAGGCCATCTAGGCCAACTCCAGTGGTGTTCTTCCCTCACAATGGCACAAAGGGACCAGCTTGCATAGATGAAGGCACATCTTGGTTTTAACCTTAACATCATGAGATGTATCAGCTTCATCCCTGTTTTAAACTGTCTGAAAGGGAACACTTTGTCACTTCCAAAGGGAATGAGAATGAAGAAGGGACATCAGGAGACAGATCAGTCTCAACTCTGCTTTAAACCATGTCTGAAAGGGAACACTTTATCACTTCTAAAGGAAATGAGAATGAAGAAGGGACATCAGGAGACAGATCAGTCTCAACTCTGCTTTAAACCATGTCTGAAAGGGAACACTTTGTCACTTCTAAAGGGAATGAGAATGAAGAAGGGACATCATGAGATAGATCAGCCTCAACTCTGTTAAACCATGTCTGAAACAGAACACTTTGTCACTTCTAAAGGGAATGAGGATGCAGAAGGGACATCATGAGGTAGATCAGCCTCAACTCTGTTAAACCATGTCTGAAACAGAACACTGTGGCACTTCTAAAGGGAATGAGGATGCAGAAGGGACATCAGGAGACAGATCAGTCTCAACTCTGCTTTAAACCATGTCTGAAAGGGAACACTTTGTCACTTCTAAAGGGAATGAGAATGCAGAAGGACCTAGCCCTGGTGAGGAAAACACCATGGACACCAGGGCTGCCTCTACTCACTGCACAGGGGAGGGATAAGAAAGGCAGCCCCAGCATGGGCAGTCTCTCTGCATCCCAAGACTGGTGCTTAGAAACGCAAGATACATGACAAGCCTTACCAGAAAGTCACAACTAACTCTTCCTGATTTTGACTTCCCAACCTCACAACCTCCTTTGGGAAAGCCAAAGGAGGCTTGAAAACTCTCTTGCACTGTGACTTCAGCCAAATAACCTCTGAGCAGGCTGTGAGCCGCTGTTAATAGTGAGAGAGGGGAGCAGCCCCACTGCTGCGCACACACAAACACCAAACACAGTTCGGTTTGGGAGGGCTGCACACCAGAAAGGACTTTTGGATACCTTTTCAGAAGCGTAAAGGAGGTACCTTCCCCCCTCCCTGCTGCCTCATGCCCTCTCCTCCCTCTCCAGATTGGTCCCAGACCCTCCAAGAGCACAAGGCTCTGCAGGGTAAGTTCCTCACCATGGAGGTTGGATGATGCATTTTCTATGCAACAGCAGCTCTGGCAGAAATCTTACACCTCTTGTTACCAGCATCCACACAAGAATAAATATCATGGTCCCTACCTGTGAGCATGTGAGGGGAGGCAGGGAGGGAACCAGCTCCTCCTTGAGAACAGAAAACAGCAGAAACACAGTCCAGTTTTTCCAGCAATTAGCTCCGCAGGGATCTCTGTAAGGAGGTCTCTGGCCTCTCAGAGGCACCTCCTTTCCTCCCACTCTCCCTATAATGATGCTACCTCAGCCTTCCAAATTTAATTACCAAGTAATTATATCTTACACACAGTGGCTTGGTCCTGGCAAGGGCTGAGTGCCACCAGGAGGTATTTGAGACCAAAGGAAGGAGTTGGGGAAAGACCAGAAGTGAGGGTCGAGCCCCACAGCGGTGCAGCATGCGTGAGGGTATCACTGTCACAGGTCATGCCATGGTCCACAGCCCACATAATGCCAGTCCCCAATCTGGTTAAACGAAGAAGAGGAAAGGGACCTCAGTGAGGAAGACACTTTCTTCTCAGCATATCCCACACTAAGAAGTATTTGCCAATAAGCTGATAATCAGGTGGCCTGGCCACCCCCAGAACGTTAGCCCTTGCTGCTTAGAGAATATTTGATCATGCAGTATCTCCATTAGGAGTTTGTAATCCCCTATCGTGGCATTTGAGAGCCAGTTCACTCTAAGGAGATTTTTATTAATGGTTCATGAGCCTGGAAGTCGAAATTGACTCTCAGAGCAGACTGCAGCAGTTTGTGCAGCATCCAGGCGTTCGCCTTGCTCTTCCTCACCTCTTCTCCCTCTGCTGAGACCCGGTGCAGAGGTGCAGCTGCAACAGCAGCAAGCAGCCCAGCAGCTGGATCTGACAAACGGTGCTGCTCCTTTCCAAATGTTCTTTTCCTCCCTCCCTTCCACCCTTCTTTCCTCCCTTCTTTCCTCCCTTCCTTTCCTCCTTTCTTTCTTCCTTTCCACCTTTCTTTCTTTCTTTCTTTCTTTCTTTTCTTCCTTTCTTTCCTTCTTTCCTTCCTTCTTTCTTTCTTTCTTTCTTTCTTTCTTTCTTTCTTTCTTTCTTTCTTTCTTTCTTTCTTTCTTTCTTTCTCTTCCTTCTCTCTTTCTTTCTTTCTTCTCTCTTTCTTTCTCTCTCTTTGTCTCTCTTTCTTTCTCTCTCTCTTTCCTTCTTTCTTTCTCTCTTTCTTTCTCTCTCTTTGTCTCTCTTTTTCTCTCTCTTTCTTTCCTTCTTTCTTTCTCTCTCTCTTTCTTCCTCTCTTTTTCTTTCTTTCTTCTCTTTCTTTCTTTCTCTCTCTCTTTCTCTTTCTCTTTCTCTTTCTCTTTCTCTCTCTCTTTCTCTTTCTTTCTCTTTCTCTTTCTCTTTCTCTTTCTCTTTCTTTCCTTCTTTCTCTCTCTTTCTTTCTTTCCTTCTTCCTTTATCTTTTCTCTTTCTTTCTTCTCTCATTCTTTCTCTCTTTCTCTCCTTTCTTTATCTTTTCTCTTTCTCTCTTTCTTCTCTCATTCTCTTTCTCTCTTTCTTTCTTTCTTTCTTTCTTTCTTTCTTTCTCTCTCTCTCTTTCTCTCTTCCTTTCTTTTTCTTCCTTCCTCTTTTGTTCTTCCTTTTCCTTCCTTCCTCCCCCCTTCCTTTCTTTTTAGCCTTCCTTTCTCTCTTTCTTCCTTCTTTTTCTTTCCTTCTTTTTCCTTCCTTCCTCACTTGTCCCCCTTTTTTCCTTCCAAATTCCTTCCTTCCTTCTACATTCTTCCTTTTCTCCCTCTTCCCTCCCTCCCGCCCATCTTAGACACACAGCACAGCCACCAGCACAGCCCTGACCCCTTCCAGCCTCCTCCAGCTCCTGCCCCTTCAGCCCAGCACTGTCAGAACCCCTTACACTTGCAGGCACTGGTTCTATCTAGGCATGGCCATATCCACCTGCACCCTAAGCGTAGGTGCACTGCTAGGTGCATTCCTGCAGCAGACAGTTCTGATGTGCTATCTGCATTCCTGCTACATGCCCTGGTGCCAGAGAGGTGCAGTTATGCTGGATGCACTCCGTGGGGTGCACGTGTGGCTGTGTTGGGTGCAGGTGTGCACATGCTCTGAGAACCGATGCATCTGCAGCTGTGCACAGCTCCAGCCTGCCTGTGTGTATGTGGGATGGGACTCTGCAGGGACTGGGGCACCTGTGTGGAGGCTCTGAGCCCTGTGCACCCCCCTTAGTCCCTGTACCCTGCAGGGCTGGCAGAGTAGAGGTGATCCCTCCCCACGTGACAGCCCCCAGCTTGGGCTGGGGGTGAGGGAAATTGTGGCCCCCTGAAAATGCAGGAGGCTGCCTTCTGGGGTCTACCTCCCCATCACCCCCCAAGTCTTGCCTGGCCCCAGGGTATTGGAGGACCTGCCTTCCTCTGCTCTTTGAAGAATGGGAGTCAGAGAGAGCAAAAGAGGGTGGGGGTACCTTTTAGTGCCCCAAATTCCCTTTCAGTCCTTAAAACTGGATGCATCCAGGAGCCAAACAATGCCCAAACCCAAGCACAAATCACACACAGCCCTCCTAAACCCATATCCATGCCCAAATTTTCCAATCCTCTTCCCAGCCTTCCAAAACCTGTACCCAACTCTCCACTCAAATCAAAGCCCAGATAAGACAGTGGCAGGACTGTGATGGGGGGGTTGTGGGATTCATGTGCCCCCTCCCAGCACCAGGTGGGGAAGTTATTCTGTGAGTCCCTAAATCTACCTATTTTGAGTCACTCTCCCCTGTCTCCTCGGAAACTAGCAGTTATCCCCAGCCCTGGCCTCCTCCTGGAAGTGTGATCACCCCAAAAACTGGCCCTTTTTTGGGGGCTCCCTGGGCTGGCTCAGCCTGAGATGGGAGCCAAGCAAACCCTGGTGAACATTGGTTACTAGGGAGGGACTGGGCAATGTGGGCTGCTGCTGGCAAGGAACAGGCAGGGATGAGGCAGGGGGTGGGAAGGTAGATAGGGCAAGGTGCAGGCAGGGGAGCAGGCAACCTGCAGGAAAGTGAATGGAGAGGAAGTCACACAGGGAGGGAGAGCAGGAGAGGATCAGACAAGGAGGAGGTAGGGTGCAAGCAAGGCATCGGCCAGGGAGGAGGCAGGGTGCAAGCAAGACATCAGCCAGGGAGCAGGCAGAGAAGAGGCAGAGAAGCAGGAGCCAGCTGGGCTGTGGCTGGGCTCAAAACTTCCCCCCTGGTTTTCTGCTTTTTCAGTTTTGGAGGTTTTTTAAGCTCTGGTGGGAAATGTCACCTTGCAGAAGAGGGAGAAGATTCCCTTATGTGAATATATTTTGAGGGAGGCAAGGAGACACTTCAGATCAAACAGCCCTTTTAATCAGCTCTTTGTCCCTAAATCCAGCTTTCCAACATTAAACTGACTTGGTCTCCCCAGTTTCCCCCTTGATTTTATTTGATCCACAATTGCCTCCCACACCTTGAGTTCAGAGGAAATTAATTCAGCCAGAAGGGAGATCTAAAACATGAAAAATTAAAAAGGAGTTAAAATGTTCTTTGTACAACACTCTGTGTTTGCCAGCTCACCTTGGGATTTTGCCCTTTGCCCACACAAGTGCCCATTCAAATTAAAATCAGAAACAAACAGGTAGAGAAAACATGGAAATTACAAAAGCCAGGGGAAAAACAGAGAAATTCCTGCCATGCATCCAGCTCTGGAGCCCCTATGACAAGAGGGGTGTGGAGATGCTGGAGTGTGTCCAGAGCAGGGCCAGGAGGATGCTGAGAGGGCTGCAGCAGCTCTGCTGTGAGCACAGACTGAAAGAGTTGGGGCTGTGCAGGCTGGAGAAGAGGAGGCTCCCAGGGGACCTTCTTGTGGTCTTCNGCTTTTTCTGATAAAAATGAGCTGTAGCCAGAGGAGCTCATCCCTAACAGACAGGGAAATACTCAGGAAAGAGAAGTGAAAGATAAGATGAGGAGAAGCAAAATGGTTAAAAAAAAGATTCTGAAAAAAGGCTTTAAAAAAAAAAACCAAAACCAAAATCAAAAGCCCAGGAAACAAAAAGCTCTTCCATGTATGTGAGACTCTGCATCCTGGTCCAACAAGGGCTTGATTTTTCTGAGCCTGTTTTACTTGGCCAGCTCCTTTTTTATTATGATTATTACTTTTGGTTTTTTTAGCTGGGTAAACTTTATTGGTTTGAACCAAATCAGCAAAGAAATGAAACTTTCCGCGCTGCTGCCTGGGAGCAGCCAGTGGCAGGGACCCAGCTAAGCCACCCAGCAGCCTCAGCCTCCACTCCCCCCCTCACAGGAATCCTCCCGTTGAATAAAAGTAAATGAGAAAACCACCCAGTGACAAGGGCTAGCACGGAGCAGAGTGAGAACTCCTCTGCCTTCAGAGCTGCCTGATACCTGGATTTTAAAGGTTAATCTTTGCTCACCGTGGCAGGGGACAGAAATGCCATCACGAGAAAGAGAAGGGGTTTACTTGTGCATGTCAGCGGCATCCCCATTGGAGATGTGGGGGTGCAAAGCTGACAGATGACCAGAAGAGAGCTGCTGCTGCTGCTACGTTTGTGCTCCCTGGTCCTGGGGACCGCGGTGGTGCCTCCATGTGACTTGCAGACAGCGAGGGAACAGCTGGTGACAAGGGGCAGGGTGGTGATGGGTGCTTTGCTGCATCTCTCTCTCTTTCCAGAGGTCCATTTGGTTTTGCTGTGTTAAATCCATATGAAATTTAGAGCTGAAGTGATCACAGTGATGTGCAGGAGAAGGAGAGAGGGAAAAACAGGAGAACAAGAAAGAGATGCCTAGAGCAGGGATGCTTGGGAAGGGCCTGATCCCACAGGGTGCTGTGGCTTCTACTTCTAAAACTGTAGGTTTAGCTTTTTTCCTACTCCTTCCCCAGCACCTCTGCACAGATCATAGAGTCATAGAATCAATCGGGTTGGAAGAGACCTCCAAGAGCATCCAGTCCAGTCAATCACCCAGTCCTAGCCAATCAACCAGACCACTGCACTAAGTGCCCCATCCAGGCTTGGCTTCAACACCTCCAGGGATGGCGACTCCACCACCTCCCTGGGCAGCCCATTCCAATGCCAATCACTCTCTCTGCCAACAACGTCCTCCTAACATCCAGCCTAGACCTCCCCTGGCACAACTTGAGACTGTGTCTCCTTGTTCTGTTGCTGCTTGCCTGGCAGAAGAGACCTGATCGTTCCCAGTTTCTCTGTTTCTCATCTCTGGATCAGCCTGGGAAATTTAAAGTTCTTCCCAGATACAGCTAGGGACTGGCACCTCCCAGGAGGGCACAGAGCAAACGCATCCCCTCCCCTCTCCACAAGGAGATCTGAGGAAGCTGGGAAGGAGGGAGGGTGGGAAGAAGTTCCAATTATCCAAGATTTGTTTGCAACGAATATTTCCTTTTTCTTTAAAAAAAAAACTAAAGGAAGCATAAAGAAAATAATCCTCCCTTCGATTTGCTCCCCTCACCTCGCGGGAGCCGCTAGCAAAACCCCTCTTTGTCTCAAACCTGCAGAAACAGCCAGGACCTTCCTTCTGTCCCCTTCCCCGTCGTTGTCCCCGTCCGCGCCCCGCCTCGAGAAATCCCTGCGGCAGACGGCATCGCCCTTCGCCGCCGCTCACCGGATCCGATTAAAATGGAAGACAACCATCAAGTGTGCTAGAACCATTTTTTAATATAATTATACATATTCTGCCAAATCCAGGGCGGGGGGGAAAGAAAGAAAGAAAGAAAAAAGAAAGAAAGGGGAAAAAAAAAAAAAAAAAAAAGAAAAAAAAAGAAAAAAAAAAAAGGAGGGGAAAAAATGGGGGGAAAAAGGGGGAAAAAAAAAGGGAAAAAAAAAAGTTTATGCATAAATATTTTTTTTCTCGTCTCTTTTTTCCTTTTCAGTTCACATCTGCAAGCATAAACGACAATGAATTTCTCAGCTTAAATTCACCCAGTCAGAGCAACTGCCCAAAATCCTCTTGGATTTGAGGGCTGCTGCCGCCGGCGGCGTGGCCAGCAGTTAAGTGAGCTCCAGAGGAGTTTTAATGTCCTCGGGAAGGGTGGGGGTTGGGGTGAGGGTATTTTTGTTTGGGTTTGGTTTTCGGTCTTTCTTAATTCAGAGAGAATTTCGTTGTAAAAAGTTTTTTAGTGCAGTTCGCCTCAGGTGAAAGGCGATTTGGGAGGGGTTTGTTGTGATTTTTTTTCCCCCTCTTTTTTTTTTTTTTTTGCGTGTGTGATATAATTTAATTTTTTTCCTTCATTTTTCTCTTTTTTTTCCCTCTGTTTTTTTTCTCTTTTTTAATCTTTTTTTCCCTCTTTTACTTCCTCTTTTTTTTTCTCCTTTTCTTCCCCCCTCTTTTTTTCCTCTTTTTTTCCTCCTGTTTTTTCTCCCTCTTTTTTTCCTCTTTTGTTTTTCCCTCTCTTTTCTTCTATTTTCCTCTTTTTTTCCTCCTCTTTTTTCTCTCTCTTTTTTTGCTCTTTTTTTTCCCCTCTCTTTTCTTCTCTTTTATTTTCCTCCTTTTTTCCTCTCTTTTTTCCCCTGATTTTCTCCTCCTCTTTTTTCCCTCTCCTTTTTTCCCCTCTTTTTTCCTCTCTTCTTTTTCCTCTTTTTTTTCTCCTCTTTTTTTTCTCTCTTTCTTTCCTCTCCTTTTTCCTCTTTTTTCCTTTTTTTCCCTCTTTTTTTCCCCCTTTTAATAATAATAATAATTAAAAAAAAACAAACAAAAAACAAAAAGGATGATAATAGGTAACTCAGTTGCTCTGAATTTCACTTATAATTATAACCTATTTAAAATCACAGCCGAACTCCTGCCGGCGCTGGAGTTCATAAGTTGCATACAATACAGGAGATCACAGTTTTGAAGTCTAGCACAGATTAAAAACCACAGATGTACCATTTATATAAGACACACACTGATTGTCTCTTGAAAACTACATATTGACTCCTTATCAACATTATCTTTTTTTTTTTCTTCTTTTTTTTTTTTTTGTGATTTTTTATTCTTTTTTTTTTTTTTTTCCGTTCGTTTGTTTGTTTGTTTTTGTTCTCTTATCTTTAAATAAAGTAGTGCAGCTAGGACAATCAGTCACACAACCCACGCAAGCCCTGAACCAAGTTCTCCGGGGTGCCAACTTTAGCAAGTTGGGCATGAAACAGTTGGATGAGCTCAAGAGCAAGAGAGAAAGAGAGAGAAACAAAGAGAGAGGGGAGGAAAAGGGGGGGGGGGGGGGGGGNGGGGAGAAAAAAAGAGAGAGAGATGTTGTCCATTCCGAACATTTTAACGGAGGGTTGGCTAACACGCTGGAAACCTCTGGGTGAAGGAACTTTCCACGCACTCACACACACACACGCGAGGGGGGGGGAAAAAAACAAAAAACAAAAAAACAAAAAGAAATAAAAACCTAAATTTTTTTTTCAACTTTTTTTTTTTTGTTGGTTTTTTTTTTCCGTTCTTTTTTTTTGTTGTTGTTGGTGGTGGTGTTTTTTTTGTTTGGTGATTCGTTTTCGTTTTTGTTTTTAGAACTGGCCCATTAAGTGGGACGATCTCCCACATCTTCCAAACAAAGAAAACCCCCAACGATTTTGCCTAGAACTAGAAAGAACACAGATGGGTCTGTCTGTTTTCTGCTCGCTAGATGATCTGTCCGTTTAAGGCCTTCCTCCTCTTATTTGTTTTGTTGGTTGGGTGTTTGTTTTGTTTTTTTTTTTTCCTCTTTATTATTCCTTTTCCAGAGTGTCTGAGCAGGAGATGAGTCTGAACAGGATCACACCAACACTGTCCCCCCTCTCGTTGCTGTTGGTTGAATATTTTGTTGTTCGTTCGTTCGTTCGTTTTGTCCTTTGAGTTAAGGTTGTTTTTTTTTCCTTCCTCTCTTTTAATTTAACCAAGACCTGACTAAAACTAGAGCGCTCAGCCCAGGCTGTTCGTTCTGGTCGCGATGTCACTCATCACAAAGGTTCTTCACAAAACCTGGAACTTCCATGAGGATGTCTGGTCCTTATAATCCAAGCAGTCAGCATTGAAGTTTAACTTCCAGGAGGCGGTTTGGTCTTTATAATCCAAGCAATCGGTGGTGGAGTTAAAGCCCAAACTGGAGGCTCCATAGCCCTGGGTAGAGAGCGAGGCTGGAGACTGGTTGAGGTGGCTGGTGACCGCATTTGCACCCATGGGACTCAGGGTGGCCCCCGGTCCGGGAAGCTGGTGGTGCATAGGGGTCAAGTAAGATCCACAGTCCATCCCTCCGAAATAAGAGGTCGAGCCAGCGTATCCTTGGCTGTAGCCTGATGCCTGGGTGTAGGTCATAGGATAGGATCTCTGCATGCAGGAGGATGAGGTGGACAGGGGATCTGAGAGCGGGGAGATGGACGCTGGGCTCCAGATGGATACAGGGGCACTGCTGCTGGAAATGGTGGGGACCGAGGTGCTGGAGGGGGGAGTGAACTGCCCGCTGGTCCCACTCTCCGAACTCACTTCCCGGGCTGGTGAATTCTTCTTTTTAGCAGGTCGTACCTTGTTCTGGCCACCGTTCTGCTGCTGCTGCTGCTGCTGCCGGCACTTGGCTCGGCGGTTTTTAAACCACACCTTGAGACCCAGACATGGGGAGGAAGAGAGAAAAAGCCTGATGTTAGGAATGTGCAGGCAATTCCAAGGCGGGGAAAGAGCCGGTAGCGGGGAGACCTCTCCGGGGAGGGAGCACTAAGCAGAGGGTTGCAGGTTGCTGCAAAGAAAAGCTCCGGGGCTCCCCCTCCCTGAGATCATTAGCAGTAATAACAAGTGGAAATGGGCAAATCAAACTGCTTAATAAGGTCATTTTGGGGAGAAAGGGGTGGCAGAGGTGGGGGGGGGGGGGGAAGCGGTTCCTGTTTGACAGTCGGGGACCCCCAGGAATCCCCATTTAAGGCCTATTGAAGTCAAGCCCTTAATTAGAAACAATGGAGTGTCAGAAAAGGAGGGAACGATTAGAATAACAGGCTGGGGCTGGGGAAACAAGGTGAAGATGTCTCATTGACCCTCTGAATAGGCTCTCCGCTCTCACCACCTCACCCTGACCAAGGTCGACATCCAAACCCATCTCACCCTCTCTTAGCAGGGACCAAGGGGGCTGGCTGTTGGAAGGATTGCTGGAGAGGTTTCATGGAGAAGGACGAGGTTTTGCTGTGGGGTGTCAGTGACCATGCTCCATGTTCGCCAGCACCACACAACCTAGGGAAGCCTCAAAAGGAGGCAAGCGGCAGGGCTAGCTTTGGAGCAGCCCTAGCTTCAGGGGTGTCCTGGATCCATGTTGGGGTCAGGATGCTCTTGCCCTGCCAGCAGCACCTCCAAAATGCTGTCTGGATTAGGCCCTTGTGAGTTGCTTGCAGAGGAGATGCAGCCCAGCCCCAGGAGAGGGATCCTCTTCACCGAGACATCCCCTCACTAACCAAAGTCCCTTCAAAGAGAGAGGAAGCCCTCAGTCACTGCCGATGTGAAAGGGGATCCCAGTCTGGCCTTGCTCCAGGGATAAGGGAATACCTGGGGAAGGGGGGGAATCCTTTACAGCTTCCACAAGGGCCCCAATAGCCTGCAGGACAGGCTGGGACTTGGCACCTGGGGCAAGCCCTGGGCATGCTTGTGAGACTTCCAGATCACAGAAATCAAGGGTGCTGGGGAGGACTCAGGAGCTGAGACCTGGGAGCTGCTGAAACCCTGCCAGTGCACAGGGAGGAGGAAGAGGGTGGCTGCACTTCTGCCACGGGGAGGAAAATTGTCACGCCATCGCTCTGCACCGTCGTCCATCTACAAACCTCCTGCACCCCACAGGAGCATTTGATCTCCTTCAAAGACTGACCCCATTCCCTAAAGCAGCCCGCTTGCCTCCCTGCCAGCCCGAACCTTTCACACCAAGACTGAAATAGAGGACAGGGTTGGGGTCTCCGGGGTCACTTTGAATCCTACCTGCACTCTGGACTCGGGCAGGTTGATTTTCAGGGCCACCTCCTCCCGCATGAAGATGTCGGGGTAGCGGGTCTTGGCGAAAAGAGCCTCCAGCACATCCAGCTGCGCCCGGGTGAAGGTCGTGCGCTCCCGCCGCTGCTTTCGGGGGGTGGCTGCGAAAGGAGCCAGAGGCCCTGGCTGTCAGTCAGCGGCCCCTCAGCCCCTTCCGTCCCCTCCGGCCCCTTTCCCAGAGGAGACACCTCCATTTCCCCATCTTTCCTGGGCGACCAACACCCCAGTCCTCAGCTGCTACAGGGCAGAAATCCCACTTCCCCATCTCCCCTGGACGGGTCTGGAGCATCTGTCCAGAGTGGCCCCGCTTCGCAGACGCTTCCCCGGGTAAAAAGTTGAGAGTGAGGAGGAAAGGAGAAAGTGGGACCGCAAGCTACCCAAGCCATCACAGTCCCTTAGACATATTGTGCCTTCTAGAAGCCCAGTGGCGTCTCCTCCGTGGGGTAAAAAACAAGAGGGAGTAAAGCGGAGGGAAAGAGGGAAGAAAAACTTGGCTTACCGGGATAACCGACGGACGGATGCAACAAATCCATGCCCGAGGTTGTGAGACTCAGGCCATTAACTGCGTAAGGTGGTTGCTTAAGATAAGACATCATGCTAAAGTTGTGGCGGGGAAGAGAGTTGGCCGAAATCCGGGCGAGGGGGAGCCGGCCGAGCGCCCTGCCTGCCCCGGGCGGTGCCTGGGGGTGCCGTCGGGTGAGGGGGGCCGCCAGGTGCCTGCGAAGGAAGGAGAGGAGGGAGGGCCGTTGGCGCAGGGAGGGGAAGGCGGGGTGGGGGGGGGGATGTCAGGCCAGCTCGCTGCCCCCTCGCAGTTTTTATCCCCTCTCTGCCTTCAAACCTCCAGCTCGTAAAGCCGGACCCTAGACGGATTTGGGAGCTGGGAGAGACTGACTAGATAAATGCATCTTGGAAAAAAAAAAAAAAAAGAACGAAAGAAAAAAAGGTGAAGAGGGGAGGGAAGAGGAGGGGAGGGGGGGGCACATCCCAGCCAGTAATTACTGCCCGAACAAAACTCCCCCCCACGCCTTCAACTGCCCGCATTGTACAGCAGCCCGGGGCATTTGCATAGGATTCCCGGCCGGGCACCGGCTAATTGTCTCAAGCAAAACTTGATTGGGGCCATTGGCAGGCACAAAGAACCCCTCGGCTAAATAAATAATGCAGATAACAAAGCCCAAGGGTGAGAAACAAAGAAACAATTCAAGAAACCTATCTCTCCCCTAGTCTCTTGCAAGGAGTTTAATTATCCCAGGTTTGGGCAACATTCAAACCTTTCCTCCCCCCCCTACTCCATCTCCTCCTCCACCACCTCCTCCTTTTCCCTTCCCCCTCTACTATTGCTGCATTTCAGAGCTCAAATGCCCGCTCGGGAAGAGGCAAACTTTCTGCTCTACCGCCATCAGTCCACGTCTGCAGTAATTTCCACCGGCCATTTGCACCTAATTAGTACTCCGGGTAATTAGATTTGGAGGCAAGTAACAGATTTATTAAGCTTTCGGGGAAAAAAAAAACCCTCTTGATGACGGAGCAGAAGCTAAAACAAACATCTCGGTGGGGAGCGGCCCCGGGACGAGCCCCGGCAGGTGGGCGAGCGTCTCCCCAGACTCCGGGTAGGGTTTCTCGGTGTCCCGGGCTCTCTGCAGCAGGGGGAGGAGGGGAGGAGGGGGGGGGTCCCCTCTGCAGAGAGGGGACCTAAACACGCACATTTCGCCAAAAAATGGCCGACGAGGGACCAGGCTGGGGCTCTTCAAAAGGTTAAGACAGTTCTTCCAGTGGAGATTTTTTAATTTCGGTCTTTTGGGGCAAAATTTTTCCTTCTCTCCGTTGCCAGCGGCCGTCGAAAGAAAGAACTCTAGCACAACTTTTCGCCCCGAACACCTCACAGCTCCGAGTCTCAGCTAACAAACCGCACGGGGAGGGCTGAGAGCTGCCGAAAAGCTCCTGCAGGAACTGCTGGTCCCGGTGCAAACCCCCTCCTCTCCCCGGCTTCGTCGGTGCCGATTCTCCGCTCTGAGGAGTTTTCCCTTTTCCCCCTTTGGCGAGAAGTGGGCTCGCATCGAGCGCGGAGAGCGCAGGGTCGTGCCTCGGTTTTAACAGCCACATTCTCAGAGGGAGGTTGAAGAGGGGCTGATTTGCGAGGAGGGAACCCCCCGGTCCGCACTGGGTATTCGGCCACAAATTTGTTCTCGAGCGCAAGATGCGCGGGAGAGAAAAACTGATTTAGTCACTTGCTTAAAAACGAGCGGAGAAAAAAAGCACCAAAAAAACCCCAACCCCAAACCACCAACCAAACCAACAACCAAACCCCACCAAAACCAAATACCGCCTCAAACATAATAATTAAAAAAAAAAAAGAAAAAGAGGAAGCCAACAGAAAATAATCCCAAACCTCCTCCGCTCTGTTAAACTCGGCGGCACCACGCCGAACATCCAGCCCAGCGCGGCCGCCCGCGGAGCCGCTCCACCGCGGCCGCGCATCCCGGGGTGGCCCTCGCAGCTCGCGGAGCAACGGCTCCGCTCCGCAATCTGTCACTTTTTTCCCCCTCCTCCCCCACCCACCCCCATCCCCAGCTTCGCAAAGAAACCGGCTACCAGTTGCTCTGCCCTCACTCAATAATAATTACCCCGTCCGAGAATTAATTATAATAAATGTTTTCTTGATAAACTAACGAGATAATCCGGGCGGCACACGCTCCCTAATTACGGGCCACCGGCCCCAGCTCCGCTGATCGCCCGGCCTGATTAATGCAAGGCAGCGATCCGCGGCCGGGCGCGCAAGGCTGCGGGCTCTGCCCTTGGCCACGCTGCGGGGGGATGCGGGAAGCTTGATGTGGAGGTGGGGGGGGGCATCGAGGAGAAGCTCCCGCGGAGCTGAAGAAGGTGCAGAGAGAGAAAAAGAATTTTGTTTTGTTTTGTTGTGCAAACGAGAGCTCGCACCGGGCTCCACCTTCTTTCCTAAGCTTTTCTCATTTTAATTTCTCTTTAATTTCTAATTCCACACACACACAAGGAAGGATTTGAGCTGATATTTCCCAACACGGAAATTGGGAGATAGATAATTTTTTTTTTCCCCTTGCTCAAAGACGGTGGGGATGGACTCAATCCTGCCTCTCCTAAGCGGCCCCCTGCTCTTCTTCCCCCCCACACCAAAATCCGAGCTCTCCGCGGTCGGTGAGGGCAACTGAAAGGCCGGTCAGAAGCGATAGGGTCGGGCAGCGATCTCCGCCGTGGTGCCAGTTGACCCATTTCTACTTCCCCATCGTCATCCAACAACATCTTTTAATTGTGTTTTTTTTTGAAGGGTGGGTTGTTTGGTTTGGGGTATTCCTCTTTTTTCTTCCTAGTTTAATTTTTATTATAATTTAAGTGGGGGCACATCTTTTCCAATAAGAAAGGGGGGGAAAATAAACCACCACCCAAAAGTAAAGCTCAACTTCTCTGAGCAGCCGAAATCTAAATAAATCAGGGCGGTGGTGATGGTTTTTAGATCTAACGAAACTTGTGCCGGTGCACCAGGACTTTCCTGACTTTCTCTTTGTCGGTTCAAAGGAGAGAGGCCGGAGTTGTGCGCATTATACCCGATCCCTGCCTTTGGGAAGAGCTTTTCCACCGCTATCTATTTCTTTCTATCTATCTATCCACCCATCCATCCGTCCAGCGGTGATATAGATATAGATGATATAGATACAGCTGGGAGGTGAAAAAAAGACTCGAGTCCCTCTCCGACTTGGATGCAGTTCTCGCCATCCATTTCACCCACATCGAGCCATGAAATCCCGGCCCTAAAATGCCTTGAAGGTTTCTTTCCCTGATTATTTCCATCCCTGTTCTCCCGCTCAAAGACAGCTTTTGCAAAATTACTTTGCGGAGTCTTCGCATAGCAAAGAGGAGGAGGAGAAAGAAGAGGACGGTTTCAGGCAGCAGCCAAAAGTGGGGAGAAATTTCTTCCCGGTTATTTCTAATTTTGAAAGTCCACCTTGCTGCTAAGGAGTAACTGGAAAACTGGGAGCGTGTGGGGGGAATAAAACACGTATCCAACGGAATCGCGGAGAAGAACCGCGCCCGCCCGCGGGAGAGACAGTCCGGCCGGGAAAGGGATGCGGTGGGAATTGCCTTGTCTCTTCCTGAATTTACTCTCTTTCGTCTTTTCATACAGCAACTCCCTCTCCCCGCTGATCTCCCGATAGAGCCGGGGCCGTTTCCCTACTCCTCCTGCATCTCTGCTCGGCCTGGCCCGGCCTCTCTCAGGCATCTCCTTCGGGCAGCCGCCTGCACCCCTCCGCCTCACCAACACACTGCCCAGCGCAAAAATACTCTTTTAAATCATCATCATCATCATGATCATCGTAATAATAATTTTAATTGCCCCTTTCCCTTGCATTTCTGCCCACTGAGAAAGAGGAAAGCAGAAGGCAGAGGGTCGGACTTACCTGCGAGGCTCGCCGAAGCCGCGGACAGGGTTGGGGGGCGAGGGGTGAAACCTGCCGCCCGTATCCTCGCCTGATTCAGGACTCGGGCTGATCTGGGAGAGAGAGCACAAAGCGGGAGGTTAGAGAGCTGGCCTCATACATCATACCCAAGACATGGGGAAGGGGAGGAGGGGG
>WAAF01005880.1:35831-61821 GCA_013400475.1 Tricholaema leucomelas
GGGGGAAAGAGAGGGAAGGGGGGAGGGAGGGGGGTGAGGGTGGGGGGGGGGGGAGGGGGGGGGAAGGTGGCGGCCCCAGTGCCGGTGCCCAGCGGTGTGGGCTGCCCCTCCCCGGCCCGCCCCCACCGCCGACTCAGCTGCCACCCCACGGGGAGGGAAGAAGGATTGGGCAGCCCCGCACCGGGTACGGCTGGGCTGGGGGAGGGCGGACGGATGGATAGAGCCCGGCCTCCCGAACGGATGGACAGGGGGACAGGGTTGTGCCCAGCATCCCCTTACATACACACACACACGGCAATGCCTGGTCTCTCCTCCCAGACAGACAGATGGACAGGGCTGTGCCCAGTGTCTTTTCATTGACAGACATGCCAGTGTACGGCTGCCTTACCAGACAGATAGACATGAAGGTGTCTAGCTGCCCTTCCCAGACAGACAGACATGGTGGTTGGATAGGCAGAGCAGTGCCCATCCAAACCTCTCAGACAGACAGCTGTGGCCCACCAGTCCACACAGAAGAGACATTTCAGGTTGAGTCTACCTCAGTGAGCAGAGTCAGGGACAACCCAGATGGAGCCAGGCAGACAAACAGAACTCACCCTGCCTGGCAAAGGAGTGCCCCATGATATCCCAGGCAGACCCAGTGGAGTGTGGCTAATTCTCAGGTGGTGGCTGGTGTAGGCAGGCAGGGCTGGCTCTGGCAGGGTGGTGTTTTGGCCCAGAAACACCTGGCCATGTTCAGCTGGTTGTTGGACAAATGGGCCAAGCATCACCCAGGCAGGTTTCTGTCGGGAGAGGTAGAGCCTGACTAGGTCCTGCAGGCAGAAGAGATAACGACAGGTCCATGGCCATCACAGCAGGGGATTTTTCCTACCTGCAGGAAAAAATAAGGCTGCAATTTCCTCCCCTGTAGAGTCAGAGAGAAGCAGAGCGGTGGGGTCCAAACTGGCTGTGGCCTTTAGGAACTACCCTAACATCCACAATCGGAGATAAAAAGAAAGTTCCTGCTGGTTCCCTTCCAGACAAATGAGCCTGGACGGGTCTCTTTGCTCTTTAGCAGCATCTGCCCACCCTCTGCACCTGATTCCTTCCAGGAGCCTTTCATCTCCCTCCCCTGCCTGCTCCCAGAGCCCCGGCTGATCTGCCCGCGGGCTTAATGGTACAGGAGGATGCAAGTCTCCTGGGACAGCTTCATGCCCACCTCCTTTTTCTCATCTTTGCTGACTGGATCATGGCTCTTCCCACAGCTCCCCCTCTTCCACGTCTGCTCAGATGGCTGCTTCTGCGGGGGTTTTGATGGGAGGAGAGGAGTTTCTGGTGATTGCGTTTCCTCGTCTGGAGACAGCTGGCTATCCTTATTTCTCTAAAGTCAGGGGGATGTTAATGACAGGCTGGATTATGCCTGTGTCTAAGAACCAGGATCTTCAACCAGGTGCAGCAGGATTTTCCATGGAAGCATGCCTGCCTTCTCTGTTTGTTCTCATGCTGACAGCGTAGGTAAATCTGATTTCAACAGGTTGTTGAGCAAAAACTCTTCTTTTGTGTACGCTCCCTGCTAAACCCTGCAATAAGATCCTTCGGTGGAAGGATTCTTGGGAAAAGAAATCATAGAATCATAGAATGGTTTAGGTTGGAAGGGACCTCAAGGATCATCCAGCTCCAACCCCCTGCCATAGGCAGAGACACCTCCCACTAGAGCAGGCTGCTCAAGGCCTCATCCAGCCTGGCCTTAAACACCTCCAGGGAGGAAGCATCCACAACCTCCCTGGGCAACCTGTGCCAGTGTCTCACCACCCTCACTGTAAAGAACTTCCTCCTAACATCCAGTCTAAATCTCCCCTCTTCCAGCTTAAACCCATTCCCCCTCGTCCTGACATTACCAGACCTTGTCAATAGTCCCTCCCCAGCCTTCCTGTAGGCTCCCTTCAGATACTGCAAAGCCACTCTAAGGTCTCCTCGAAGCCTTCTCTTCTCCAGGCTGCAGAGCCCCAACTCTCTCAGCCTGTCCTCATAGCAGAGCTGCTGCAGCCCTCTGAGCATCTTCGTGGCTCTCCTCTGGGGGACTCGCTCCAGCGGTTCCACATCCTTGTGTTGGGGGCTCCAGAACTGCACACAGTACTGCAGGTGGGGTCTGAGGAGAGCAGAGTAAAGGGGCAGAATCCCCTCCCTTGCCCTGCTGCCCACACTGCTCTTGCTGCAGCCCAGCACAGGGTTGCTGTCTGGGCTGCATGTGCACACTGCAGGCTCATGTTGAGCTTTCCGTCAACCCAGACCCCCAGGTCCTTTTCCTCAGGGCTGCTCTCCAAATGCCTGCTGGGTGAATTATTTGTCATTTTGTAGCTGTGTCCTCTCCCCACATAAGCTTCAAATCAGTTGTCTGAAGAAGCACCTGTCGATAAGGCCTTCTACAGGCAGCTGGAAGTAGCCCCATGCCCTGGTGCTCATAGGGTGACATCAATCACACTAATATTAGTTGGAAAGATCATACAGCCAAGCATAAGCTGACCAAAAGATTCTTGCAGTACAGTGATGATGAGTTTCTGCTGCAGGTAGCTGAACAGCCAATGAAGAGAAGCATGATGCTGGACCTTGTATGAACAAAGAAGGACTGATTGGAGATGTTGAGGTTGGGGGTAATCTTGGCTGTAGTGGCCACAATGTATTAGAGTTTAATATCACTAGACAAAGAAGCAGGGTGCCAAGTAAAATTTCAACCCTGGACTTTATGAGGACTAACTTTGTCCTCTTCAAAACTCTCAGAAGTACCTAGGGGGGATAGGGCTGCAGAAGAAAGGGGGGAAGAGAGCTGGTTAATATTCACAGAATCAGTCATGGTTGGAAGGGACCACAGGGATCAGCCAGTTCCAACCCCCTGCCATGCCCAGGGACACCCTACCCTAGAGCAGGCTGCCCACAGCCTCAGCCAGCCTGGCCTTAAACACCTCCAGCCATGGGGCCTCAACCACTTCCCTGGGCAACCCAGTCCAGCCTCTCACCACTCTCATGCTCAACAACTTCCTCCTCACNTGGGAGCCTCCTCTTCTCCAGACTGCACAGCCCCAACTCTTTCAGTCTGTGCTCACAGCAGAGCTGCTGCAGCCCTCTCAGCATCCTCCTGGCCCTGCTCTGGACACTCTCCAGCATCTCCACATCCCTCTTGTCCCAGGGGCTCCAGAACTGGATGCAGTGTGATTCAAATATTACCTCCTCCAAGCCCAATAAAAACTTATTCCATGGAAAAAAAAAAAAATCAAGGGAGACAGGAGACCTGCAAGGATAAGCAGGGAGCTCTTGGAAAAGCTCAAAAGGAGGTTTACCACACGTGGGAAAAAAAAATATCTGGTCAATTGGGAGGATTATAGAAACATTGCCAGAGAATGCAGAAATGTGACAAGAAAGGCCAAAGTCCTCTTAGAGCTGAGTATTGTCAGAACAAGGAGAGCTTTTTCAAATACATCTATGACAAAAGGAGAAGCAGGGAAAAGTTGGGTCCACTACTGAATGATATGGCAGATATGTTAACAGAGGATGCAGAGATGGCAGAGTTGCTGAAAGGGTTCTTTGCCTCAGACTTTCCTGCTAAGAACATCACTCAGGAACCCCAGTCCCTGGATGCAAGGGGACACAGTTTCAAGTTGTGCAGGGGGAAGTATAGAATCATAGAATCAACCAGGTTGGAACAGACCTCCAAGAGCATCCAGTCCAACCTAGCATCCAGCCCCAGACAATAAACTACACCATGGCACTAAGTGCCTCATCCAGGCTTGGCTTGAACACCTCCAGGGATGGCGACGCCACCACCTCCCTGGGCAGCCCATTCCAATGCCAATCACTCTCTCTGCCAACAACTTCCTCCTAACATCCAGCCTAGACCTCCCCTGCCACAACTTGAGGCTGTGTCCCCTTGTTCTGTTGCTGCTTGCCTGGCAGAAGAGCCCAACCCCACCTGGCTACAGCCTCCCTTCAGGTAGTTGTAGACAACAACGAGGTCTGTCCTGGGCCTTCTCTTCTGCAGGCTGCACACCCCCAGCTCCCTCAACCTCTCCTCACAGGGCTGTGCTCCAGGCCCCCCACCAGCTTCATTGCCTTTCTCTGGACACATTCCAGTACCAGGATGTTAGGAGGAAGTTGTTGGCAGAGAGAGTGATTGGCATTGGAATGGGCTGCCCAGGGAGATGGTGGAGTCACTGTCCCTAGAGATGTTCAAGCAAAGCCTGGCTGAGGCACTTAGTGCCATGGTCTGGTTGATCAGACAAGGCTGGGTACTAGGTTGGACTGGATGATGTTGGAGGTCTCTTCCAACCTGGTTGATTCTATGATTCCAGAGAAGGAGCTGCAAACAAACCTTCCACACTCCTCAATGAAGCACTGTTTGTGTGGCTTAGACACTCATGGAGAAATGGGCAAATGGACAACTCCATAGGATGGCCCAGAGTGCTAAATTTTGCTCAGGTTTAACTGAAGGATGTGTAAAAACTCCTGTGGCTACACATCTGTGGCAGATCAAAAGTGTAAGGTGCTTATTCTGATCGTGAGCCTCACAGACATTTGTGACAAGTTGCTTTTACCTGATGATCCTGGATTTTGAGGGAGCTGTGCTGTAAGCATGAGACTATGTAACTTCAGGGGCTTAATTTGGCTTGTTACCATAATTAGAAGCAGTTATCTCTGTAAAAGCCAGGTCCCTCATTGTGAACCAATGACCTGCAAATTCATTCAGAGGTGTTGCATACATATATATGTATCTACACACACACACAAAGGGATGCTGGACCAGAAGAATTTACAGGTCCCTTTCCACTCAAAGCCTTGTCCGAATCTATGATTCTGTTATTCTCTGAGTTTATGATTCACTGCATCCAGTTCTGGAGCCCCTATGACAAGAGGGCTGTGGAGATGCTGGAGTGGGTCCAGAGCAGGACCAGGAGGGCTGCAGCAGCTCTGCTGTGAGCACAGACTGAAAGAGTTGGGGCTCTGCAGTCTGGAGCAGAGGAGGCTCCCAGGTGACCTTCTTGTGGCCTTCCAGGATCTGAAGAAGGACTACAAAAAAGCTGGGGAGGGACTTTTTAGGCTGTCAGGGAGTGACAGGACTGGGGGGAATGGAGCAAAGCTGGAGGTGGGGAGATTGAGAGTGGAGGTGAGGAGGAAGTTGTTGAGCATGAGAGTGGTGAGAGGCTGGAATGGGTTGCCCAGGGAGGTGGTCGAGGAATCATTCCTGGAGGTGTTTCAGGCGAGGCTGGATGAGGCTGTGTGCAGCCTGCTCTAGGGTAGGGTGACCCTGGGCATGGCAGGGGGGTTGGAACTGGCTGCTCCTTGTGGTCCCTTCCAACCCTGACTGATTCTATAATTAATCCTTTGGTAGGGTCTTGAGTACCTTATGTACAGAGCTGGGTGGTTCATGCATTTTCTTTCTGGTGACTAAAGCAGAAAACAGTCAGGAGAAAAATGGACTACACACAAATTTTTTTTCTTCCCCCTCATCAGATTTTACAGATAAAAATCTTTGAAAATATGATTTCCAATCAAAGACAGATTTTTGCACTTAGTTGTCATAAAACATTTTATTTGTAAGCTATTGAGGTCCTTTAGAAGCCTTTTTTTTTAGTGTCTGGTTTTGATAGGAAAATATTCATAGAATCGTAGGATGTGGACCCTACAAACTGTTTTTTTTCTCTCACATAACTAATGATAGGACAAGAGGAAATGGCCTCAAGTTGCATCAGGGGAGGTTTAGGTTGGATGTTGGGAGGAGGGCAGAAGGGCTCTGCAGTGGGATCTTGACCGCCTGGACAGATGGGCAGAGTCCAATGGGATGGCTTCAATGGCTCCAAGTGCCAGGGGTGCACTTTGGCCACAACAACCCCATGCAGAGATACAGGCTGGAGTTGGAGTGGCTGGAGAGCAGCCAAACAGAGAGGGATCTGGGGGTGCTGATTGATACCCACCTGAACATGAGCCAGCAGTGTGACCAGGTGGTCAAGAGAGCCAATGGCATCCTGGCCTGCATCAGGAATGGTGTGGTCAGCAGGAGCAGGGAGGTCATTCTGCCCCTGTACTCTGCACTGGTTACACCACACCTTGAGTACTGTGTCCAGTTCTGGGCCCCCCAGTTTAGAAGGGACATTGAGATGCTTGAGCATGTCCAGAGAAGGGCAACGAGGCTGGGGAGAGGCCTCGAGCACAGCCCTACGAGGAGAGGCTGAGGGAGCTGGGATTGTTTAGCCTGGAGAAGAGGAGGCTCAGGGCAGACCTTATTGCTGTCTACAACTACCTGAGGGGTGGTTGTGGCCAGGAGGAGGTTGCTCTCTTCTCTCAGGCAGCCAGCACCAGAACAAGAGGACACAGCCTCAAGCTGCGCCAGGGGAAATTTAGGCTTGAGGTGAGGAGAAAGTTCTTCACTGAGAGAGTCATTGGCTACTGGAATGGGCTGCCCAGGGAGGTGGTGGAGTCGCCGTCCCTGGAGCTGTTCAAGGCAGGATTGGACGTGGCACTTGGTGCCATGGTCTAGCCTTGAGCTCTGTGGTGAAGGGTTGGACTTGATGATCTGTGAGGTCTCTTCCAACCCTGATGATACTATGATACTATGAAGTTCTTTCCTGAGCAGGTGGTCAGGCACTGGAACAGGCTGCCCAGGGAGGGGGTGGAGTCACCATCCCTGGAGGTGTTTTAAAAAAGAGCAGATGTTGTGCTTGAGGCTGTGGTCTAGAGAATATGGATGCTGGGATGAAGATTGGACTCGATGATCCTGCTCATGGCAGGGGGGTTGGAAATAGATGATCCTTGTATTCCCTTCCAACCCTGACTGATTCTATGATCCTGTGTATGGTATGCAATGGAATGTGCTAGCAGTGGAAGAAAAGGTTGATGGGGAAGAGAAGCCTTCTTGTCAGGGAGTCTATGATTCTATACTTTCCTTGAGGGCAAGCCAGTCCTGGAGTCACAGAATCATAGAATCAACCAGGTTAGAAGAGACCTCCAAGAGCATCCAGTCCAACCTAGCACCCAGACCTAGACAATCAACCAGACCATGGCACTAAGTGCCTCATCCAGGCTTTGCTGAACACCTCCAGGGACAGCGACTCCACCACCTCCCTGGGCAGCCCATTCCAATGCCAATCACTCTCTCTGCCAACAACTTCCTCCTAACATCCAACCTAGACCTCCCCTGCCACAACTGGAGACTGTGTCCCCTTGTTCTATTGCTGCTTGCCTGGGAGAAGAGTCCAAACCCACCTGGCTGCAACCTCCCTTCAGGTAGTTGTAGCCAGCAATGAGCTCTGCCCTGAGCCTCCTCTTCTGCAGGCTGCACACCCCCACCTCCCTCAGCCTCTCCTCACAGGGCCCTCACCAGCTCCAGGCCCCTCACCAGCCTTGTTGCCCTTCTCTGGGCACGTTTCAGTACCTCAAATCTCTCTGGAATATTACTTTAAGGGTAAGAAAAATAGAGTAACTTAATTTAGAACTTGAAAGAACACTGACATCTTCAAAATAAAGCATCCCTTAAAAGAACATCCAAAACAATTAAGATTGATTTATTTTCCAAGTTTCAGCCCCAAACGATTTTGGGTAGCGTGATACTTAAATTTTCAGTGAACTTACTATCTATCAAGAAAGAAAATCATAGCTTATTTGTCCCCACATGCTGTGACATCCCTTAATGCCTTAATTGCTTTAATGTGAGCAGGTTTGAGTTGTGCTTGCACTATTTATTATTATTATTTTACATGTCTATGCCCATTGAAGCTTCTTCAAGACAGCATACTTGGAGACAGCCTTAAAAGTTCATAGAATCAAGCAGGTTGGAAGAGACCTCCAAGCTCATCCAGTCCAACCTAGCACCCAGCCCTGACCAATCAACCAGACCATGGCACTAAGTGCCTCAGCCAGGCTTTTCCTGAACACCTCCAGGGATGGTGACTCCACCACCTCCCTGGGCAGTCCATTCCAATGCCAATCACTCTCTCTGGCAAAAACTTTCTCCTAACATCCAGCCTAGACCTGCCCTGGCACAACTTGAGACTCTGTCCCCTTGTTCTGTTGCTGGTTGTCTGGGAGAAGAGCCCAACCCCACCTGGCTACAGCCTCCCTTCAGGGAGCTGCAGACAGCAATGAGCTCTGCCCTGAGCCTCCTCTTCTGCAGGCTGCACACCCCCAGCTCCCTCAGCCTCTCCTCACAGGGCTGTGCTCCAGGCCCCTCCCCAGCCTTGCTGCCCTTCTCTCAACACCTTCCAGCACCTCAACCTCTCTCTTGAATTGAGGATCCCAGAACTGGACACAGCACTCAAGGTGTGGCCTGAGAAGTGTTGAGTACAGGGGCAGAAGAACCTCCCTTGTCCTGCTGCCCACACTGCTCCTGGTACAGGCCAGGATGCCATTGGCTCTTTTTCTCCAGACTAAACAATCCCAGTCCCCTCAGCCACTCCTCATTAGACTTGTTCTCTAGGACTCTTCAGCTTTGTTGCTCTTCTCCAAATGTGTTCCAGCAGCTTCACAGCAGCATCCTTTTTGGTTTGTCTTCTGCATGAAATGAGATGTGACTTGTGAGGCACTTTGGGTGTAGACACAGGGAAATACATTCCATAGAATCAGTCAGGGTTGAAAGGGACCACAAGGATCATCTAGTTCCATCCCCCCCTTTGTCCCCACTCCCATTCACCCAGTCTGCACCAAGGGTACTCACCAGTGATGACAGGAGGAGGATCCCTCTGCCCACTTGGGCAAGCTTGGGGCTTCTGCCTTTCCTGGGGCTGCTTATAAAGGGGAGTGGGCAGGGAGGGCAAAGTGGTCACACCTGGGGTGGGAGGAGACTCAACAGAGCCCAGGTGCTGTGGGTTTGGGGGGAAAAAGGGGGAAATGCTGTGAGGGGTGGGAAAGGGGCAGGTGTGGTGGAGAAAGGGAGGTGGTGCTGAAAGGAAGGAGATGGAAAGAAAAGGAGGAAGGTGAGGGAAAATAGAATCACAGAACCATAGAATCAGTCAGGATTGGAAGGAGCATCTAATTCCAGCCCCCCTGCCATGCCCAGGGACATCCTACCCTAGAGCAGGCTGCCCACAGCCTCAGCCAGCCTGGCCTTAAACACCATTTACTTGATTATCCCACAGTGCACAGAGAAGCACAAGGAAGTGAAGATACCAGCAGCGGGTTTTGATGGATTTGTGTGCCCTCAGAACCATGTGTCTAAAGCAAACATAACTGAGACAAGGACAGGCAGTCCATCAGCAGCTTCCCCAAATGGCAAACTTGGGGACAACTCCCATGTAACCAGTGTGACAGCCTGTTCCACTTGCCAGAAAGCCAGATGCTGCTTCTTGGAAGACCTTCATCTGCAGCTTGCTGCTGGGCTCTTGTGATTGCTGTCCAAAGAGCTCCAGCCTGGTCTGCTGGGATCCCAGCATCCCATTAGAATTTCTTCCCTCCCTATCAATGTTACATTAAATTAAAAACAAAGACTTAAAAACCATAGCAAATGTCATACCTCCCCTTGATTTGATTAATACCTTAAAGTTAAGCACAAAACCTCATTCCAATGGAATGAAAAAGGTATTACAAAGCTGTGACAGCAGGAAACCTCCTTCCACAACCCCCAGATCTCTGAGTTCATTCCTCCAATGGCCAAATATTGAGGTAAAACAAATATTTTCCTTCTGATGACAGTAGGTATGACATAAGCATATTGGTTAATTAGACAGTTAATGTATCACAGTATCACCAAGGTTGGAAGAGACCTCACAGATCATCAAGTCCAACCCTTTACCACAGAGCTCAAGGCTAGACCATGGCACCAAGTGCCACGTCCAATCCTGCCTTGAACAGCCCCAGGGACGGCGACTCCACCACCTCCCTGGGCAGCCCATTCCAGTGTCCAATGACTCTCTCAGGGAAGAACTTTCTCCTCACCTCGAGCCTAAACCTCCCCTGGCTCATACTCAGACTGTAATGACTCAAAGGAATAAGCAAGAACCTCTGTTGATGGCAGACCATTCCCTTCTTTGTAACTATATAGTTCATGTACCAATCAGGCATAAAGAAGAGTATGATCAGCAGGTCAAGTGAGGTGTTGAGATACTGGAAGGTGTCCAGAGAAGGGTGATGGAGCTGGTGATGGGCCTGGAGCACAGCCCTGTGAGGAGAGGCTGAGGAAGCTGGGGGTGTGCAGCCTGCAGAAGAGGAGGCTCAGGGCAGAGCTCATTGCTGTCTGCAGCTACCTGAAGGGAGGTTGTAGCCAGCTGGGGTTGGGCTCTGCTGCCAGGCAAGCAGCAGAAGAGAACAAGGGGACACAGCTTCAAGTTGTGGCAGAGGAGGTCTAGGCTGGATGTTAGGAGGAAGTGGTTGTCAGAGAGAGTGGTTGGCATTGGAATGGGCTGCCCAGGGAGGTGGTGAAGTCACCATCCCTGGAAGCGTTCAAGAGTGAATGGGGCACTTAATGCCATGGTCTGGTTGATTGCTAGGTTGGACTGGATGCTCTTGAAGGTCTTTTCCAACCTGCTTGATTCTATGATTTCTTCCCCTCTGCTCTAGAGAGGTCACACTTGGAGTATGGGTCCAGAAATCCATGTGTGATCAGGGGGTTACGACCTGGTGTTAATTACAGAGACATGGTGGGACAGCTCCCATGACTGGAAGATGGTCATGTGCTGTTCAAGAAAGGCAACGCATCAAGGTGAGAGGCTGGAGTTGATCTTTGAGTGAGCAACTGGAATGTCTTGAGTTTGATCTCTTCTCACATACAACCAGCAACAGAAGAAGGGGACACAGTCCCAAGCTGTGCCAGGGGAGGTCTAGGCTGGGTGTTAGGAGGAAGTTGTTGTCAGAGAGAGTGATTGGCATTGGAACTGGCTGCCCAGGGAGGTGGTGGAGTTGCCGTCTCTGGAGGTGTTGAAGCCAAGCCTGGGTGAGGCACTTAGTGCCATGGTCTGGTTGATTGTCTAAGGCTGGGTGCTAGGTTGGACTGGATGAGCTTGGAGGTCTCTTCCAACCTGGCTGATGCTATGGTTCTGTTCAGGGGTGGATGAGGGGTGGGTTGAGAGCTTGTTGATGTGAATTAAGGGACAGGTTAGCTTGGGTGATACAGTTGTGGTTGTCTATTACAGGCCACTTAATCAGGACAAGGAAGTTGATGAGTCCTTCTACAGGCAGCTAACAGCAGCCTTGCAATCACAGCTCCTGGTTCTCACTGGGGGCTTTAACTATCTAGATATTTGCTGGAAGGACTAAGCCAGCCACAGTCCAGGAGCTTCCTCCAAGTGCATTAATAATGTCTTGATACAAATGCTGGAGGAGCCAACTAGGAGGGGAGCACTGCTGGATCTTATCCTCACCAACAAGCAGGGTCTGGTCGAAGCAGTGAAGGTTGAGGGCAGTCTTGGCCTTAGCAACCATGAGATGATGGAGATCAAGATCTTGTCTGGTTCCAGGAACAAGATATCAAGCAGGACTACAACCCTGGATTTCAGGAAGGCAAACTTTGGCCTTTTCAAGCATCTGCTGGGTGAAATCTCACGGGAAAGGGTATTAGAAGGCAGAAGGGCCCATGATAGTTAACATTTAAGGACCTCTTCCTCCAAGCTCAAGATCAGAGCATCACAGCAAGCAGGAAATCAAGAAAGGGAGCCAAGAGACCATCATGGTTAAGTTAGGAATTGCTAAGCAAACTTAAGTGGAAGGAGATAGTCTACAGGTCATGGAAGGAGGGGCTGTCCACTTGGGAGGAGTATGAGACTGTTGTCAGAGGATGTAGGGAGGCAACTAGGAAGGCTAAGGCCTCACTGGAACTCAACCTCGCAAGGGAGGTCAAGAACAACTCAATCTCTTTGTGTGCCTTCCAGTGCCTAACATCCTGTGATCTTGTGTGATAACAGAAAGAGCTTCTTCAACTCCATTGCAGGGAAAGGTGATGTTAGAGGCAATGTAGGCTCTCTGCTCCATGGGGAGAGTGCCCTGGTAACAGAGAATACAAAGAAGGTGGAGTTACTAAATAGAATACAGTCAACCAGGTTGGAAGAGACCTCCAAGCTCATCCAGTCCAACCTACCACCCAGCCCCATCCAGTCAACCAGACCATGGCACTAAGTGCCTCATCCAGATTGGCTTCAACACCTCCAGGCACAGCGACTCCACCACCTCCCTGGGCAGCCCATGCCAATGCCAATCACTCTCTCTGCCAACAACTTCCTCCTAACATCCAGCCTAGACCTCCCCCAGCACAACTTGAGGCTGTGTCCCCTTGTCCTGTTGCTGGTTGTCTGGGAGAAGAGACCAACCCCCACCTGGCTACAACCTCCCTTCGGGTAGTTGTAGACAGCAATGAGGTCTGCCCTGAGCCTCCTCTTCTCCAGGCTAAACAACCCCAGCTCCCTCAGCCTCTCCTCATAGGGTTTGTGAAATGCCCTCATCGCCTCTGTTTCTACTGCTGGAGACTGTCCTCAGGAGCCCTTGATACCTGAGGCACCAGAGGCAAGCATGACAAAGGAGTCTTCCCTGGTTGATGAGGACTGGCTTAAGGAACAGTTGAGTGATCTGGACATCCATAGGTCCATGGGGCCTGATGGCATACAGCCCTGGGTGCTGAGTGAGCTGGCCAGAGCACTCTCCATCATCTTCAGTAAGTCATGGCAGACAGGAGAGGTGCCTGGGGACCGGAGAAGGGCAAACATCAGTCTTCAAAAGGGGGAGGAAGGAGGACCTAGGCAACTGTAGACAGGGCAGCCTCACCTCCATCCCCAGAAAGGTAATTTAGCAACTTATCCTTGGCACTGTCCTAAGGCATTTCAAGGACAAGAGGGTCATTAGGAGCAGTCAACATGGTTTTACCAAGGGGAAATCAGGTTTGACCAACCTAATAGCCTTGTATAAGGACATAGCCAGGCAGCTTGATGATGGCAGAGCACTCAATGTGGTTTATCTTGACTTCAATATAGCATTTGACACTGTCTTCCACAGCATTCTCCTGGCTAAACTGAGGCAGTGTGGTCTGGATGATCAGGTAGTGAGGTGGATTGGGAACTGGTTGAAGGAAAGAAGTCAGAGAGTTGTGGTCAATGGGATGGAGTCCAGTTGGAGGCCTGTGACTAGTGGGGTCCCACAAGGGTCAGTACTGGGAACAGTTCTGCTCAATATATTCATCAATGCCCTGGCTGAGGGCACAGAGTGCACTGTCAGCAAGTTTGCTGATGACACCAAACTCGATGCAGTGGCTGCCACACCAGAAGGTTGTGCTGCCACTCAACCAGATTGGGACAGGATGGAGAGTGGAGCAGGGAAGAAACTGAATGCAATTCAACCAGGCCAGGCATAGAGTCTTGCACCTGAGAAAGGACAACCCCAGGGAGCAGCACAGGCTGAGGACTGACTTGTTGGAAGGCAGTGAAGAGAACAGGATTTGGGTGCTGTAGTTGATGGGAGGTTGACCATTAGCCAGCAGTGTGCTCTTGGGGCCAGGAGGGCCAACATCATTCTAGGGTGTATTAAAAGGGCTGTGGTGATGTAGGTTGAGAGATATTCTCCTGCCCCTCTACTCTGCACTGATGAGGCCATATTTGGAGCACTGAGTCTAGTTCAGGACCCCCCAGTTCAAGACAAACATAGAACTGCTTGAGAGAGTCCATCACAGAGCCATAAATATAATTAAGGGAATAGAATAGAATCAATCAGGTTGGAAGAGACCTCCAAGCTCATCCAGTCCAACCTAGCAACCAGCCCTGGCCAATCAACCAGACCATGGCACTAAGTGCCTCATCCAGGCTCTTCCTGAACACCTCCAGGGATGGTGACTCCACCACCTCCCTGGGCAGCCCATTCCAATGCCAATCACTCTCTCTGTGAAGATCTTCCTCCTAACATCCAGCCTAGACCTCCCCTGGCACAACTTGAGGCTGTGTCCCCTTGTTCTATTGCTGGTTGCCTGGGAGAAGAGACCAACCCCACCTGGCTACAGCCTCCCTTCAGGTAGTTGTAGACAGCAATGAGCTCTATCCTGAGTCTCCTCTTCTGCAGGCTAAAATGGACCAACTCTCTTACAATGAGAGCCTGAGGGAGCTGGGGCTGTGCTGCTGGGAGAAGAGAAGACTGAGAGGTGACCTCATCAGTGGTTATCAATATGAGCAGGGTGAGTGCCAGCACGCTGGAGACAGGCTCTGCTGGCTGATGCCTGATGACAGGACAAGAGGCAACAATGGAAGCTGAGGCATAGGAAGCTTTGTGTAAACACAAGGAGAGCTTTTCTCCCTGTGAGGGTGACAGAACCCTGGGGCAGGCTGCACTGCCCAGGGAGGATGGGGAGACTCCCTCACTAGAGATACTCAAACCCCACCTGCATGCACTTGTGTGCAGCCTGGTCTAGGTGCTCCTGCTCTGGCACAAGGGTTGGACTAGATGACCTTCCAAGGTCCCTTCCAGCATCTCATGTTCAGTGAGCCCTACCTAACCGGGGGGCCACCAGGCCCCCCGGCCTTTGTCCCACTCCCATTCACCCAGTGTGCACCAAGGGTACTCACCAGTGATGACAGGAGGAGGATCCCTCTGCCCACTTGGGCAAGCTTGGGGCTTCTGCCTTTCCTGGGGCTGCTTATAAAGGGGAGTGGGCAGGGAGGGCAAAGTGGTCACACCTGGGGTGGGAGGAGACTCAACAGAGCCCAGGTGCTGTGGTTTTGTGAGGAAAAAGGGGGAAATGCTGTGGGGGGAGGGAAAGGGGCAGGTGTGGTGGAGAAAGGGAGGTGGTGCTGAAAGGAAGGAGATGGAAAGAAAAGGAGGAAGGTGAGGGAAAATAGAATCACAGAACCATAGAATCAGTCAGGGTTGGAAGGGACCACAAGGAGCAGCCAGTTCCAACCCCCCTGCCATGCCCAGGGACACCCTACCCTAGAGCAGGCTGCACACAGCCTCATCCAGCCTGGCCTTAAACACCTCCAGCCATGGGGCCTCAACCACCTCCCTGGGCAACCCATTCCAGCCTCTCACCACTCTCATGCTCAACAACTTCCTCCTCACCTCCAGGCTTAATCTCCCCACCTCCAGCTTTGCTCCATCACCTCGAGTCCTGTCACTTCCTGAGAGCCTAAAAAGTCCTTCTCCAGCTTTTTTTGTAGTCCTCCTTCAGATCCTGGAAGGCCACAAGAAGGTCACCTGGGAGCCTCCTCTTCTCCCGGCTCAACAGCCCCAACTCTTCCAGTCTGTCCTTATGGCAGAGCTGCTTCAGCACAATTATAGCTGTGTTTTAAAGAGGTTGTTTTAGGCATATCAGGTCCAATTTTGCAACATATGTGTGGAGCAGGGCTGCTCCTTTGAGTCCACAGATGTAGTTCTTGACAGAGAGAGTGGTTGGCATTGGACTGGGCTGCCCAGGGAGGTGATGGAGTTGCTATCCCTGGTGGTGTTGAAGAAAAACCTAGATGAAACACTTAGTGCCATGGTCTAATTGAGTGGGTAGGGCTGGGTGCTAGGTTGGGCTGGATGATCTTGGAGGTCTTTTCCAACCTGGTTGATTCTATGATTCTATGAAGCCAAACTAATTGCAAGAGGTAGCAGCTGTAGAGTTATACTGATGGTATTTTACACCATGTACATCAAGTCTATTAGATGAGATCATGGTTGTATCTCTTCTGGTCAAAGTATTTGGTGAGGCCTTGTTCAATCTGGTACCAATCTGTGTTTCTAGTGTAGCACCTACCATAGAATCACAGAATGGTTTGAGTTGAAAGTGACCTTAAGGACCATCTGGTTCCATGGGCAGGAGCTGTTCAAGGCAAGGTTGGACGTGGCACTTGGTGCCATGGTCTAGCCTTGAGTTCTGTGGTAAAGGGTTGGACTTGATGATCTGTGAGGTCTCTTCCAACCTTGGTGATACTGTGAGACTGTGTGATACTGTGAGACTGTGTGATACTTTCCACTAGAGCAGGTTGCTCAAGGCCATGTGTAACCTGGCTTTGAACATTTGCAGGGAGGGGGCATCCACAACTTCCCTGGGCAACCTTTTCCAGTGTCTCACCACCCTCACTGTGAGGAATTTCTTCCTAATATGCAGTCTAAATCTACACAACCTTCCTGGGTTTATGTTGCTGTATTACATCAGCAGTCCTTTAGTTTCTCTTTTTTTGTGGTAATGTTCCAAAAGCAGGTACAACTGACTAGTCAGTGCAAACCCATGAATAACCATAGAATCAACCAAATTGGAAGAGACCTCCAAGAGCGTCCAGTCCAACCTAGCACCCAGCCCTGGCCAATCAACCAGACCATGGCACTGAGTGCCCCAGCTAGGCTTTTTTTGAATACCTACAAGAATGGTGACTCCACCACCTCCCTGGGCAGCCCATTCCAATGTCAATCACTCTCTCTGTCAACAACTTCCTCCTAACCCTCCAACATCATCCAGTCCAATCTATTACTCAGCCCTATCCAGTGAACTAGACCACGGCACTAAGTGCCTTATCCAGGCTTTGCTTGAACACCTCCAAGGATGACGACCCCACCACCTCCCTGGGCAGCCCATTCCAATGCCAATCACTCTCTCTGACAACAACTTCCTCCTAACATCCAGCCTAGACCTCCCCTGCCACAACTTGAGGCTGTATCCTCTTGTTCTGTTGAATGGAATGTTCTGAAGAATGAAGCCATGACCTGAAGGGAGAAGGAGAAGCTCAAACCCCAGCGTTTCCCAAGACCCAGCTTAGTCATTCATACTTAGATGTGGAGTAACAGTGCCACATTTAAAAGGAAATGCTTTGTGCTTTTAATAAGGCTCTCCACTTCCAGCTGTTCTGATAGAAACTTTGCATTCCCCACCACATTTTCCTTTAGAGTGTGCTGGCTTTATGGTCTGCTGGCTCACAGACATGTATCTTCTTCATTACTTGAGGAAAGTGATTGCTTTATACCAATCTCTGTACACAAAATGAATGCTATTTCCATTTGCTTTTATAGTTTTCACTTATAATAGAAAAAAAAAAAACCCTCATTGCTGCTCTTCTTTTAATATGGAGAGCCTCTTAAAATGGTCCAAGCATCATCTGCTTTATTAGTGCCTGCTTGATAAAGCTTCCACGTCCCTACAGTTAGCTTGCTTCTGAGGATGCTAAGACTTTACAATATGCACTGAGATTCTGATAAAATCTCATCAAAGCCTGCTAAAAGATCTCCTTTATCTATTTTGATTGGCTTGATTACATTGATTAATGAAACACTGGAGGATTTTATGTGATGGGATTAAATAATGCAATTAGTTTTAATAAATTTCCCCCCCCCCCCCTTAAAAAAAACAATAAATAGGNCCCCCTTAAAAAATAGAATTAAGTAGGAACAAAAGAGGGAAGGGAAAAAAAATAGAGAGCAATGTTCTGCATACAGCATTGATGATAAGTCATAATTCTTTCCCTTGCCCTTTGGAATGGTGATATTTTATAGACTTCAGAGGCAGGAATGCCCAGGAAGAAATGGAAGTGAGGAATATAATATTGAAGTGAATCTTAACTTGGCAGGATTTTACAGGCTGTGACTCATGTCCTGTTGGCACCCTGAAGACAGAGGTTGTTTTGCTGTATTGGCTACCTCCTTGCTCATCTCTGGCTGTACAGAGGAGATGGAGCTTTCTGGATTAGAAGAAAACATTGGTAATTTTCATAGAATCATAGAATCAACCAGGTTGGAAGAGACCTCCAAGGTCATCCAGCCCAACCTAGCACCCAGCCCTGTCCAGTCAACTACACCATGGCACTAAGTGCCTCATCCAGGCTTTTCTTGAACACCTCCAGGGATGGCGACTCCACCACCTCCCTGGGCAGCCCATTCCAATGCCAATCACTCTCTCTGTCAAGAACTACATCTGTGGACTCAAAGGAGCAGCTCTGCTCCACATATGTTGCAAAATTTGGCCTGATATGCCTAAAACAACCTCTTCAAAACACAGCTATAATTGTGCTGGAGCAGCTCTGCCATGAGGACAGACTGGAAGAGTTGGGGCTGTTGAGCCGGGAGAAGAGGAGGCTCCCAGGTGACCTTCTTGTGGCCTTCCAGGATCTGAAGGAGGACTACAAAAAAAGCTGGAGAAGGACTTTTTAGGCTCTCAGGAAGTGACAGGACTCGAGGTGATGGAGCAAAGCTGGAGGTGGGGAGATTAAGCCTGGAGGTGAGGAGGAAGTTGTTGAGCATGAGAGTGGTGAGAGGCTGGAATGGGTTGCTGAGGGAGGTGGTTGAGGCCCCATGGCTGGAGGTGTTTCAGGCCAGGCTGGCTGAGGCTGTGTGCAGCCTGCTCTAGGGTAGGGTGTCCCTGGCATGGCAGGGGGCTGGAATTAGATGCTCCTTGTGGTCCCTTCCAATCCTGACTGATTCTATGGTTCTGTGATTCTATTTTCCCTCACCTTCCTCCTTTTCTTTCCATCTCCTTCCTTTCAGCACCACCTCCCTTTCTCCACCACACCTGCCCCTTTCCCTCCCCCCACAGCATTTCCCCCTTTTTCCTCACAAAACCACAGCACCTGGGCTCTGTTGAGTCTCCTCCCACCCCAGGTGTGACCACTTTGCCCTCCCTGCCCACTCCCCTTTATAAGCAGCCCCAGGAAAGGCAGAAGCCCCAAGCTTGCCCAAGTGGGCAGAGGGATCCTCCTCCTGTCATCACTGGTGAGTACCCTTGGTGCACACTGGGTGAATGGGAGTGGGACAAAGGCCGGGGGGCCTGGTGGCCCCCCGGTTAGGCAGGGCTCACTGAACATGAGATGCTGGAAGGGACCTTGGAAGGTCATCTAGTCCAACCCTTGTGCCAGAGCAGGAGCACCTAGACCAGGCTGCACACAAGTGCATGCAGGTGGGGTTTGAGTATCTCTAGTGAGGGAGTCTCCCCATCCTCCCTGGGCAGTGCAGCCTGCCCCAGGGTTCTGTCACCCTCACAGGGAGAAAAGCTCTCCTTGTGTTTACACAGAGCTTCCTATGCCTCAGCTTCCATTGTTGCCTCTTGTCCTGTCATCAGGCATCAGCCAGCAGAGCATGGCTTCGGCATGCTGGCACTCACCCTGCTCATATTGATAACCACTGATGAGACCACCTCTCAGCCTCCCAGTAGCACAGCCCCAGCTCTCTCAGGCTCTCCTCATAAGAGATATGCTCCATTCCCTTAGTCATCGTTGTGGCTCTGTGCTTGACTCTCTCAAGCATTTCTATGTTCCTCTTGAACTGAGTGTCCAGAACTAGACTCAGTACTCCAGATATGGCCTCACCAGTGCAGATTAGAGGGGCAGGAGAACCTCTCCCAACCTACCTAGCCGCAGCCCTTTTAATACACTCTAGAATGGCATTGGCCCTCCTGGCCACAAGAGCACGCTGCTGGCTCGTGGTCAACCTCCCATCAACTATGACACCCAAATCCTTTTCTCCTTCACTGCCTTCCAACAGGTCAGTCCCCAACCTATTCTGATACCTGGGGTTGTCCTTTCTCAGGTGCTAGACTCTATACTTGCCCTTGTTGAGTTATATTCAGTTTCTTCCATCCCAGCCCTCAAGCCTGTACCAATCTGGCTGAATGGTAGCACAACCTTCTGGTGTGGCAGCTGCTGCACCCAGTTTGGTGTCATCAGCAAACTTGCTGACAGTGCACTCTGTGCCCTCATCCAAGTCATAGAATCATTGAATGGTTTAGGTTGGCAGGGACCTCAAGGATCATCCAGCTCCAACTCCCTGCCATAGGCAGGGACACCTCCCACTAGAGCCAAATAATTGATGAATATATTGAACAGAACTGTTCCAGTACTGACCTCTGTGGGACCCCACTACTCATAGGCTTTCAACCAGACTCCATGCCATTGACCACAGCTCTCTGACTTCTTTCCTTCAACCAGTTTCCAATCCACCTCACTACCTGATGATCCAGACCACACTGCCTCAGTTTAGCCAGGAGGATGCTGTGGGAGACAGTGTCAAATCATTAGAAGAAAACAGGTAACTTTCATAGATTCAACCAGTTTGGAAGAGACCTCCAAGATCATCCAGTCCAAATGCATTGAGCTAATTCTCAGCTCAACAAATGAGGAGAAATGTCAATTAAAAATCTATCTTTAGTGTCTTTCCTGCATACAGTTCCCAGCTCTTCTGCATTCACTGCGTTGAATGTTTGAGACCACATTGGCAGTGCTGGATTTATCTCTGGACCCCTCAGTGCAGGACAGACATGGACATGGGTTGGCCAGAGATGGATTTCCATCCCTGGAAATATTCAAGGTCAGGTTGGGGAATCATGGCATCAGTCAGGGTTGGAAGGGACCACAAGGATCATCCAGTTGCAAACCCCCTGCCATGCCCAGGGACACCCTACCCTAGAGCAGGCTGCCCACAGCCTCAGCCAGCCTGGCCTTAAACATCCCCAGGGACGGGGCCTCAACCACCTCTCTGGGAAACACATTCCAGGCTCTCATCACTCTCATGGTGAACAAATTCCTCCTCACAGTCAGTCTCAATCTCCTCACCTTCAGCTTTAGTCTATTCCCCCTTGTCCTGTCACTCCCTGACAGCCTAAAAAGTCCTTCAGATTTTTTGTGGTCCCCTTTCAGATATTGTAAGGTCAACCTCTTCTAATTGAAGATATCTGTGTTGACTACAGTGGGGTTGGACTAAATGACCTTTAAATGTCCCTTCCAGCTCAAAATATTCCATGATTCTGAGCCAAGAGTGGGCCTGAATTGCTTATCATTGTCTTAAACTTCAATGCTGTTGCAGGTGATTAGGTCAGCCTCCAGTCAAGGGCAACAAAGCTGGTGAGATGCCTGGAGCACAGTCCTGTGAGGAGAGGCTGAGGGAGCTGGGGGTGTGCAGCCTGCAGAAGAGGAGGCTCAGGGCAGAGCTCATTGCTGTCTACAACTACCTGAAGGGAGGCTGTAGCCAGGTGGGGTTGGTATTTTCTGCCAGGCAAGCAGCAACAGAACAAGGAGACAGAGTCTGGAGTTGTGGCAGGGGAGGTCTAGGCTGGATGTTAGGAGGAAGTTGTTGGCAGAGAGAGTGATTGGCATTGGAATGGGCTGCCCAGGGAGGTGGTGGTGGAGTTGCCATCCCTGGAGGTGTTCGAGCAAAGCCTGGATGAGGCACTTATAGAATTATAGAATGGTTTAGGTTGAAAGGGACCTCAAAGATCACCCAGTTCCAACCCCCTGCCATAGATAGGGACACTTCCCACTAGAATAGGTCACTCAGGGCCTCATCCAGCCTGGCCTTGAACACCTGCAGGGAGGGAGCATCCACTTAGTGCCATGGTCTGGTTGATTGGCCCGGGCTGGGTGGTAGGTTGGCCTGAATGCTCTTGGAGGTCTCTTCCAATCTGGTTGATTCTGTTCTACTCTATTAGTACAGGAAGTCTAAACAGGACCTTTGTTCTTTATTTGCCTTGGCTATAAAGTACCTAGGCCAATGACCATGTACCATTTTGGGGGGGAGGTTCAGTGATATCTAACTGCCATCTGTAATTGATCCTGGAGATCTTACAGTGACCAATGCAGAATGTCATTGCTGGAGACTGAGGTCTTGCTGGCATTTGCTACACCTAGAATATCAATTCTAATTGCCATTTATTTTTCTTCTCATCTAGGTATATCTCTCTATCTTGTTTACTGTCACTCTGCTCTAAGCTGTTACTTCAAAGCCTTTGCCTTGAATAATCACAATCAGTAAACTGCATAACAGCTTTGTTAAATACACTGCCTCTTCCCTTATGGTATCATTCCTGGGAAGAAAAGACAAGCAGGAGCTGTGCATTTTGACTTGAGATCTGATTGCAGAGATAGCAGGCAGCTGCAGTGTGTACACTCAGGGTTTAGAGAGGGTTTGGAACTATGTTTTTTGTTTGGTATAGCTTTTGTCAGGCAGCAAGACCTCAGTGAATCAGTGACTTTGGCAGAGCTTGCTGCCTCTGGAGTCAACTTTGCAGTATCAGGCAGTGGTTGATGTGCAGACCAGAAACATGTGTCTGACATAAATGCTTTGGAAAGACCTTGATCTTTCACAGCCTCACAGTATGACCAAGGTTGGAAGAGACCTCACAGATCATCAAGTCCAACCCTTCACCACAGAGCTCAAGGCTAGACCATGGCACCAAGTGCCACGTCCAATCCTGCCTTGAACAGCCCCAGGGACGGCGACTCCACCACCTCCCTGGGCAGCCCATTCCAGTGGCCAATGACTCTCTCAGTGCAGAACTTTCTCCTCACCTCGAGCCTAAACTTCCCCTGGCACAGCCTGAGGCTGTGTCCTCTCGTTCTGGTGCTGGCCACCTGAGAGAAGAAAGCAACCTCCTCCTGGCTACAACCACCCCTCAGGTCTTTGCCTTAATTGCTTGAAACCAGAGGCTGAAGTCACAGCAACAGTGGACAAGAGAAGGGCAACTGACATCATCTACCTGGACCTGAGTAAGGCATTTGGCTCTGTCCCACATGACATCCTGGTCACCAAACTGGAAAAACATGGATTTGATGGGTGGAGCACTGCTGGGTAAGGAATTGGCTGGATGGTGGCATGCAGAGAGTGGTGATCAAGGGCACAATGTCCACCTGGAGACAAGTGGTGTCCCTCAGGGGTCAGTGCTGTTTAATATCTTTTTTCAGTGATGTGGACAGAGGATTCAAGTGCAGCCTCAGCAAGTGTGCAGATGGCACCAAGCTGTGTGCCACAGTGGACTTGTTAGAGGGTAGGGATCCATCTGGAGGACCTGGACAGACTGGAGAGGTGTGCTCAGGCCAATGTCATGACATTCAACAAGGCCAAGTGTAAGGTCCTGCACCTTGGTTGGTGCATTCCCAAGCACAGCTCCAGGCTGGGTGGTGAATGGCTAAGAGCAGCCCTGAGGAAAAGGACCTGGGGGTCTGGGGTGATGAAAAGCTCAACATGAGCCTGCAGGGTGAGTGCAGCCCAGACAGCAACCCTGTGCTGGGCTGCAGCAAGAGCAGTGTGGGCAGCAGGGCAAGGGAGGGGATTCTGCCCCTTGGCTCTGCTCTCCTCAGACCCCACCTGCAGTACTGTGTGCAGCTCTGGAGCCCCCAACAAGAGAAGGACATGGAACTGCTGGAGCCAGTCCAGCGGAGGGCTACGAAGATGCTCAGAGGGCTGCAGCAGCTCTGCTATGAGGACAGGCTGAGAGAGTTGGGGCTCTGCAGCCTGCAGAAGAGAAGGCTTCCAGGAGACCTTAGAGTGGCTTTCCAGTATCTGAAGGAGACCTACAGGAAGACTGGGGAGGGACTATTGACAAGGTCTTGTAATGACAGGATGAGAAGTAAAGAGTTTAAACTGTCAGAGGGGAGATTTAAACTAGATGTTAGGAAGAAGTTGTTTGCGGTGAGGGTGGTGAGACACTGGCACAGGCTGCTCCCTCCCTGGAGGTGTTCAAGGCCAGATTGGATGAGGCTTTGAGTGACCTGTTCAGGTGGGAGATGTCCCTGCTTATGCTAGGGGGTTGGAACTGGATGATCTTTATGATCCCTTCCAACCCAAACCATTCTGTGCTTCAGTCATTTGCTCTGCTTGTTTCTGTCTTCATTCATCCTTGTAGCTCATCTTTGTACCTGTCAACACAGCAGGTTGTGGACAAATTGCATCCTCTTTGTGCTGAGACGTGGCTGAGACAGTACCAGAATGAACATGCTGGTTGAACCAGAACAGGACCCCTCTTTATATCCTTTTTAACAGCTTTTGTTCTCCAGTTCATAGGCTGATTCTGGATGTTTTAGCAGGGAGCTCTTAGATTTTCTTCTGGCTTTGCTACTGGACCTTTGTGTGGCCCTCAGTACATTCTCATCCTACTTTGTGTGTTTTGGGCTGTCACCCTTCAAGCTCTCCATAATACAGAATGTCCCCTACATTGTGTTTATGTCATACCCAGCTCAGCAGGGTCCTGATCTGATTGGAAATCCAACTTAGAGTCAGTATTTTATCTCAGATCAATATACTACACACAGGTTCAATGCACTCTTTGCCTGCAGTAGCCCAAATATGCATATGAGTCAAAGCCCAGACTGCTTAGGCTGAGATAAAGGAATTATCCTATTAAAGCAGGTATCAAGATGATCTGCTGTGAAGAAAATGCTGGCCCTTTGTTGTAAGCAGTGGTGGTCAGGAGCTGAGGGTGAAGGTAGGGAATGAGGAGTATCAAGAAGAGAGCCTTGTGTGTAGTGCGCACTGGCAAGAAAAAAGACTCAAGATCTCTCTGTCTGCAGCTACCTGAAGGGAGGCTGTAGCTAGGTGGGGTTGGACTTTATAGGCTGTCAGGGAGTGACAGGACTGGGGGGAATGGAGCAAAGCTGGAGATGGGTAGGTTCAGGCTGGATGTCAGGAAGAAGTTCTTCACCATAAGAGTGATGAGACCCTGAAATGGGTTGCCCAGGGAGGTGGTTGAGGCCCCATGGCTGGAGGTGTTTAAGGCCAGGCTGGCTGAGGCTGTGGGCAGCCTGCTCTAGGGTAGGGTGTCCCTGGGCATGGCAGGGGGGTTGGAACTGGCTGATCCTTATGGTCCCTTTCAGCCCTGACTGACTCTATGATTCAAGTGCAGGGTTCTACACTTTAGGAACAACAACCCCAATCAGCACTAGAGGCTGAGGACAGAATGGCTGAGAGCAGTCAGCAAGAAAGGGACCTGGGGATGCTGGTAGAGAGCAGGTGAAGATGAGGCAGCAGTGTGCCCAGGTGGGCAGCAGAGCCAATGACATCCTGACCTGGCTCAGGAGCAGTGTGGCCAGCAGAGCAAGAGAGGTTCCTCTGCCCCTGTGCTCAACAGTGCTCAGGCCATCCCTTGAGTGCTGTGTCCAGATCTGGGCTCCTCAATTCAAGAGAGATGTTGAGGTGCTGGAAGGTGTCCAGAGAAGGGCAACAAGGCTGGGGAGGGGCCTGGAGCACAGCCCTGTGAGGAGAGGCTGAGGGAGCTGGGGGTGTGCAGCCTGCAGAAGAGGAGGCTCAGGGCAGAGCTCATTGCTGTCTGCAGNACTTAGTGCCATGGTCTGGTTGATTGTCTAGGGCTGGGTGCTAGGTTGGGCTGGATAAGCTTGGAGGTCTCTTCCAACCTGATTGATTCTATGATTCCCAAACTGCAACACTTAGGTAGGAAGGTGTAAATTGTTTGTGGCTTTTTTCCTTTTTTTCATGAGCAAAGGTTGTCTTAGCACCTGAAAAACTTGCTTCTGTAGTGCAAAACCTCTGCTGCTTGCAGACTGCTAGAACAGGCTGAGAGCAGACTCTGGATGTGTCATCCCTTTAGGGCTGTGGAGGAAGTAATATATTCATCCCCTGAGGCTTCGGTATGGAGCAAGTATATTAACTAACAACAAAAATCATAGTCTTTCTAATAAAATATTCAATTGCCTCTTTCTTCTGACAAACACAAGAAATGGAGGTTTAATCAAGGAAAACAAGACTTCACATCAAACCACAAGGTATTCTTGACTAGAAGTCTGCTAATATGCTTGAATAATTCTGGTAATAGTAAAACTGAGCCATCCAGGAAGGTAGCTTTTATGCTGATTTAGAGTGACAGGATTTGAGGAGACAAAGAAGTAGCCAAATTAACTCTGAAAAATTGTTATTTAGGACAGCTTTGCTAATGTCTTCTCTGGAAGCCTGATCATAGGATTGACCAGGTTGGAAGAGACCTCCAAGAGCATCCAGTCCAACCTAGCACCCAGCCCTATCCAATCAACCAGACCATGGCACTAAGTGCCCCAGCCAAGCTTTGCTTCAACACCTCCAGGGACAGCGACTCCACCACCTCCCTGGGCAGCCCATTCCAATGCCAATCACTCTCTCTGACAACAACTTCCTCCTAACATCCAGCCTAGACCTCCTCAGCACAACTTGAGACTCTGTGCCCTTGCTCTGTTGCTGCTTGCCTGGCAGAAGAGCCCAACCCCACCTGGCTACAGCCTCCCTTCAGGTAGTTGTAGACAGCAATGAGCTCTGCCCTGAGCCTCCTCTTCTGCAGGCTGCACCCCCCCAGCTCCCTCAGCCTCTCCTCATAGGGTTTGTGTTCCAGGCCCCTCACCAGCTTTGT
>WAAF01005880.1:62198-79008 GCA_013400475.1 Tricholaema leucomelas
AGGAGAGGCTGAGGGAGCTGGGATTGGTTAGCCTGGAGAAGAGGAGGCTCAGGGGTGACCTTATTGCTGTCTACAGCTGCCTGAGGGGTGGTTGTGGCCAGGAGGAGGTTGCTCTCTTCTCTCAGGCAGCCAGCACCAGAACGAGAGGACACAGCCTCAAGCTACACCAGGGGAAATTTAGGCTTGAGGTGAGGAGAAAGTTCTTCAGTGAGAGAGTCATTGGCTGCTGGAATGGGCTGCCCAGGGAGGTGGTGGAGTCGCCGTCCCTGGAGCTGTTCAAGGCAGGACTGGACGTGGCACTTGGTGCCATGGTCTAGCCTTGAGCTCTGTGGTAACGGCTTGGACTTGGTGATCTGTGAGGTCTCTTCCAACCCTGATGATACTGTGAGACTGTGACAGTGTGAAATTCCTGCCTAGGAGAGTGAATTCCCTATTTTTCTGGGTTGAGGCTTCACATTTTCCTTACCACTTAGAATTTCTTCCATCTAGGCAGATGGGCTCTCAGATTGATAATTGGTATGTATAGATAGGAACTCCCCCCCACAAACTCCTATCCCCATGTCTTCCCACACTGTTTCAACCTCCTGCTCACTGTGACTGCAAACCCTCCACCAAAGTTTTCATGAATAACATTGTGATCTTTGGAACAAATCCAGAGCCAGTTTGAGGATAATAGGAACACTGAGTACTAAATAACACACTGACAGAAGACATGACACCATGCTGGCAGAAGACATGTGTGCATGACTTTTAGAGTAACCAGGGCACTCAGAGCTTGGTAATCAGAGGACAGCAGTGTAAACTAGTGAAAGAAACAAACCAAAACCAGGCAATGTTTTAATATCTCTACAGGCTGGGGACAGAGTGGCTGGAGAGCAGCCAGCAAGAAAGAGAGCTGGGGGTGCTGGTAGGTAGTAGCTGAAGATGAGGCAGCAGTGTGCCCATGTGGGCAGCAGAGCCAATGGCATCCTGGGCTGGCTCAGGAACAGTGTGGCCAGCAGGACAAGGGAGGTTGGGTGATGGTTTGGGTGTTCCCCACCCTGCCACACACTTTGGAAATTATCCAGACTAGACTCAGCCATCTCTGGAAATTGAATGAAGTTTATATTTGCAGCTTAGCAGAATATACAAACAGATATTTACAGTATATACAGTTAGAGACAGAAATGGACAAGGTAAAAGGTAATACAGAAACACANTTGCTGTCTGCAGCTCCCTGCAGGGAGGCTGTAGCCAGGTGGGGTTGGGCTCTTCTGCCAGGCAAGCAGCAAGAGAAGAAGGGGACACAGCCTCAAGTTGTGTCAGGGGAGGTCTAGGCTGGATGTGAGGAGGAAGTTGTTGGCAGAGAGAGTGATTGGCATTGGAATGGGCTGCCCAGGGAGGGCCTGGGGCTTGTGTTCCACTCTCAGCAGGCCTGAGAGTAGGCCACAACTGTTCCCCTCCATCTCAGGCCTACAAGGCCCAAGTAGGCCACATGACACAGCTCACAATTCCCTGCCGGCCAGAAGCCATCTCCCCCACACAGGCCATGAGATAAGAAGGCAGACACAGTCTTCCTGGAGGGAAGAAGTGAAGGCAGAAAAGGCAGGGAGAGAAAAAGGCCAACATTGGCCAGGCATTGGCTTAATAAGATGTGATACTGGGAAATGGAATGGAATAGCAATACTGCAACATAGAAAGTCCTTCCCTGAGAGAGTCATTGGCTACTGGAATGGGCTGCCCAGGGAGGTGGTGGAGTCGCCGTCCCTGGAGGTGTTGAAGCCAAGCCTGGCTGAGGCACTTAGTGCCATGGTCTGGTTGATTGGATAGGGCTGGGTGCTAGGTTGGGCTGGATGATCTTGGAGGTCTCTTCCAACCTGCTTGATTCAATGTTTGAAGCCTCAACCACACCCTGTAATAATGCTTAGATACAAACAGGGCATGGGAGGCAATGCTTAGAGGAATTAAATTATATATTATATCTGCATGCAACAGAATGTATCATAGAATGAATCTAACACAAACTCCATGCTAGCTGCAAATATTTGTTGCTCTTCTTGAGAAGGTTTTCTTTTATTGAACTTCCTGTTTCCCAGGGGATATCAGTGGAGTTTATGCACAGTGTCTGAAGGAGGAGTGAATTCTGCTACCCTTCTTAGGCAAACCCCTCCAGGTCAAGAACTAAGGCTCTGACAACAGCCATGAAATGTCTCCATTCACAAGCACTCTTTACAGGTGATTGCTTACATATTAGAGATGCAAATGATGAGTTTGTTTCAAATGAGGTAAATCTAAGATTAAATTCCCATCGAAGAGTAACTGTTTTGTTTTACCTTTCATGTGTAGTAGCTTGAAAGAGCCTACACAACAATAAATTGCATTACAGAAGCTCCCACTGACACAACCATATGTTAGCAGTCTCTGTTTTGAAGGGTTACAGCTCTGTGATAAGAATTTGCTGTGGGCTGAAATTTGGCAGTCTCTGCTCAATGGTTAGGTTTGAAAATGCAGCTGCAAACACTCACCAATTCCTCACCAGCCCTCTCCAGGAAGCATGGAGCAGGGAAAAGCCAAAGCTTGTTGAATTTCAGTTTGACATGACTAAGAGCTGCCACTGACATCGCAAAAGGAGATCTGTGCATGGTGGTAACATCTTGTCTGAGCATCTCTTCCCTTTAGGAAAAGGTTAGAAACTAAGCTGCGAAGCACACGAAGGGAAAGAGCTGCCTTCTGGCACTGCAGCCTCAGCAGGTTGCAGCTCCTGAGGCTGTGGGAAGACAATGACCTGTGGTATTCGGGAACATGATCGGCTTGCAATGAGAGCTTGGAGAGGAGGAGGGGAAGAGTGAAAGGCTGAAAGTTGAGGAGCAGCCAGTGGGGTGTTTTTGTTGTGTGGTTTTGGTTTTGTCTGTTTAGCTGATCAGGCTGTTGCTGATTTGAGATGAAGTGAGTTCATTCCCTTCCCAGGAAAGAATCAGGCTCCATTGGAGGAGTATTCACAGCTACATACTGTAGATATGTTCCTTCTTTTAGTCTTAGCTGGATGCTCTTATGAAACCACAGATTTGAAGGGAGGTCAGGATGTGTCTGGTCCACCTGCTGCCAAATTAGTTTTGAACCTAATCAGCACCATGAATGGTATGGGCAAATGTCTGGTAGGAAGGCTTTTTGAGTACTGTGTCTAATTTTGGGCTCCTCAATTCAAGAGAGATGTTGAGGTGCTCTAAGGTGTCCAGAGAAGGATGACGAAGCTGATGAGAGGCCTGGAGCACAGCCCTGTGAGGAGAGGCTGAGGGAGCTGGGGGTGTGCAGCCTGCAGAAGAGGAGGCTCAGGGCAGAGCTCATTGCTGTCTGCAGCTCCCTGAAGGGAGGCTGTAGCCAGGTGGGGTTGGGCTCTGCTGCCAGGCAAGCAGCACCAGAACAAGGGGACACAGTCTCAAGCTGTGCCAGGGGAGGTCTAGGCTGGATGTTAGGAGGAAGTTGTTGTCAGAGAGAGTGATTGGCATTGGAATGGGCTGCCCAGGGAGGTGGTGGAGTCGCTGTGCCTGGAGGTGTTGAAGCGAAGTATGGGGTACTTAGTGCCATGGTCTGGTTGACTGGATAGGGCTGGAGTTGATGCTCTTGGAGGTCTCTTCCAACCTGGTTGGTTCTATGATTCTATGTCACTTCTACTTTTGGCCCTCAGAAGGATTTTTCTGGTCAGAAAAAGAAGCATCCCATGAATCTTCATGCATTCAGCCAAGGCAGCAAATTCCTGCTTGTAGGGGAACAATAGTCCATTTCAAATTAGGAGCTGGAGGAAGAGGTGTCTCTATGACACACTTCCAACCCTGCATAGCCCAAACTATCCTGTGGACATGCTCCTTCTTTTCTACTGCTTTCCCAGTGGATGCAGACATTTGTGTGTCAGCCCTTGGGCAGCTAAAACAGAGTCAGTCGAGTCAAAGCATGAGCAAATTGTCTGCATCCAGCAGGGAAGCTTGTAGCCAGGCACGAGCTAAACCTTTTGCCATTGCCTTTACCACAAACCCAGCCTTTCTCTGCTGTGCAGTCTCCTGAGTTACTTCACAGGGAGGATCTAAAGTGTTGTATGAAAAGTAAAGAAATTAAATAGCAAGTGTTCCACTTGACCAAAAGGTCAGAGTCTCTGCGATTAAAATGCTTTGTTATTTTAAGATCAGGGAATGTCACATAACCATTAGATATAAATGGCAGAGTTTTTGTGTGTGCTGACTGCTGAAGAGCACTGCTAGTCTTGTCCTTAGGCTGCCAGAAGAAACTACCTTCCCAAGGCAATTCCCACATCCTACAAATACAGCTGCATGGCCAGCAGGCAAGGAAGCCCTTGAGCTGGGGAGATTAAATACATTTCTCCTTTCCAGCTCTATGTATGTACTTGCACAGCTCATCTTTGAGTACACTTGTGCTGGTTTTGTCTTCTTATGGAATCATAGAATGGTTTAAGTTGGAAGGGACCTCAAGGATCATCCAGCTCCAACCCCCTGCCATAGGCAGGGACACCTCCCACTAGAGCAGGTTGCTCAAGGCCTCATCCAGCCTGGCCTTAAACACCTCCAGGGAGGAAGCATCCACAACCTCCCTGGGCAACCTGTGCCAGTGTCTTACCACCCTTACCTTCTTGCTCTCTTTAAATAGGGAGTTGGACTAGATGATCTTTCAGGATATCAGGGAGTAACAGGATTAGGGGGAATGGAGCAAAGCTGGAGATGGGTAGGTTCAGACTGGACATGAGGAGGAAGTTTTTCACCATGAGAGTGGTGAGAGGCTGGAATAGGTTGCTCAGGGAGGTGGTTTTGGCCCCATGGCTAGAGGTGTTTAAGGCCAGGCTGGATGAGGCTGTGTGTAGGGTAGGGTGTGCTTGCCCAGGGCAGGATGGTTGGAACTGTCTGATCCTTGTGGTCCCTTCTATGTCTATATTCTATGATCTTTATGTCTATGATTCTATGATCTTTAAAGGTCCCTCCTAACCCAAACCATTTTATGATTCTATGATATTAGAAAGTTTACCCCAAACTGATAGAAAACTTATTACAGAATCACAGAATTTCTTAGATAGAATCATAGAATGGTTTAGGTTGGAAGGGACCTCAAGGATCATCCAGCTCCAACCCCCTGCCATAGGCAGGGACACCTCCCACTAGAGCAGGTGGCCTGGCTTTAAACGCCTCCAGGGAGGAAGTATCCACAACTGGAAATTGGATTGGAAAAAAGACCTTCAGGATTGGAAAAGACCTTCAAGATCTTCGAGTCCAATCCTTAGTTTTACCCTGACAAGTCCTTGACTAAACCAAGTCCCTCAGCACAGCATCTAATCACTATGAATTGCTATGGTTGGAAAGGACCACCAGGGTCATCCAGTCCAACCTTCATCCCAGCATCCTTAATCACTAGACCACAGCCTCAAGCTCCACATCCACTCTCCTTTTAAACACCTATTTAAACCTATTGACTTCATAAAACAAATTCTTCTTCTGGAAATATCCCACTGCTTGGGAAATGGGCAGCTAGTGGATTGGGCCAACCCAACAAGATTGATTTTGCCTTGACGTTGGTTGGACTTTGTGGATCTGCTGAGCAGAGACTGAGAGGTCTCTGACTCATACAGTGCTGGAATAGGACTGTGAGACAGAAATAAATGCCCAGAGAAAGCTGGGATCAAATACTTGGGTTTTACTTCTCTCTTCCTAGATCAGGGAAATAATAGCATGAGGTGTCAGTGGATCAATTAAATATTTATTTGGCAGTTTGCAAATAACATTGTTCCAAGTGGATTGTGCTGCTTTGGCCTTTAAGTAATGTTAGATTTGGCTTTAAATGATGAAGTCCAGCACATTAATGGAGTGAGAATGAGAGGAGGTCAGGAAGGTCATTTACAGTTAGAATAAATACCTTGAAGTTCAGATAACTCATAATCCCAGTCCTCAAATCCTGCCTGTTATAGAAATGCATTGTAATAAAAATACTGACCTGAAATAAATTCTTTGAATTAGCTGCTTTTTTAGTGTGCCAGACAGAGCAGGGCATTCAAGGAGGATAAGGTCTGAGGTCCTAACAAAACAACCTCTCCCTGCTGGCATCACCTAACATGCCTGGGGATGTCTTCCTTTAATGATAAAATGCTTATTTTTCAATTCTACATGCATTTCTTCTCCGATGGATTCTTGAAATTGAACTTAATCTTCTGCTGTGAAGAAGATATCAGAAGGGTCAAAGGAAAGGAGGGGAAAAAAACCCTCCACATTCTATTTTCACACGCATCTTTTGGGATATTAATAAACATGTAGAAAGCTCTACAGCCTGGGCAGAACGAAGCTGTTGAGAGATGCTGAACTCTCCTCCTTTCTCCCCTCATTCTTATCCCATATCTTATTTTCCTTTCTGCTGGATGGGAAAAGATGCAAAAAAGAGCAATTTGTCCTTTGCATGCTGTTTTGGGAGTTGAGAGAGTGTCTTGACTTGCTCATGAAACGATGAATTACAGATTCATTGAGCATTAGAGCTGGAAGATACCTTAGAGACCTCCGGTGCTGGAAATTGCAACATCTCACCAGATAATCTGTTCCAGCGTGTCACCGTCCATCTGTTAGAGCAGAGGATCACAGCATCAGCCTTTGCCTTGGACCTTCTTCAGTGCTAGGCAGGCTAGGACTTGCTATCCACTGAATGGGAGGTTGGTGAACCTGTTTTGCTCCATGCACTCAGATTGTGTGCATTTTGGCACTTGTGCAGTGCAGAGACTTCTGGCTGGATGCCTGGCATTCCCAACCAACAGCATACAGGATGTACCTTAGGGAGCTCTCCTCCTCCTGATGATGCTCAGGAGATGTGAGTGGACTGTTTCAGTTGTATTTGGCCTTCTTGTCTCAGCTGGTGCTGCATTTGGAGACAGGGAATGCTAGGAAACATGTCCCATGTGCCTTATTACCTGGTGGGGCAGGTGTTGGGTTGAGCTGGGTCACATGAAAGGCTGTAGCTGTGATCTCTGCTTCTTGTTATCTTCCTCCTCAGGGCAAAGTTCTTGATGTTATACCTTTTCATCAGGTCCAAAAGGCTCACAGCTTGGGTCATAGAATGGTTTAGGTTGGAAGGGACCTCAAGAATCATCCAGCTCCAACCCCCTGCCACAGGCAGGGACACCTCCCACTAGAGCAGGTTGCCCAAGGCCTCTTCCAGCCTGGCATAGAATCAATCAGGTTGGAAGAGACCTCCAAGAGCATCCAGTCCAACCTAGCACCCAGCCCTAGCCAATCAACTACACCACGGCACCAAGTGCCTCATCCAGGCTTTGCTTCAACACCTCCAGGCGCGGCAACCCCACCACCTCCCTGGGCAGCCCATTCCAATGCCAATCACTCTCTCTGCCAACAACTTCCTCCTAACATCCAGCCTAGACCTGCCCTGCCACAACTTGAGACTATGTCCCCTTCTTTTGTTGCTGCCATTGGATCAGGCACATCCACCTCCTTTTTTGTAGTGAGAAAACATATTTACAGCAACCTGGCCACCGTGGCAGTTCCACAAATTGAACTGCTTAGAATTCCCTGAAAGAGACCTCTCCAGGAAAGAGAATTTATTTTCCTTTATCCCTTCTTACCCCCAACACACAACATTATTTCAACACCCAACCCACAGGACATGTGAGACATATCACAGGTGCCTACTCACCACGCAGGCTGCACGCTCTTTCTACGTTACACACCCATGCTGTTCAACAGGCTCCTTATTGGGTGCCTTTTTTTTTTTTTAAGAGCAGCCAAAGGATCTTTTACTAACACAAATCTTATTTTCACATGTGGCTCTGTATAATGAATTTTGCAAAGATTTTTTCCCACCTACTCTAAGTGAAATTATATCTTGAGGAAAGTATAGCTTGGTTGTTAATTCTGAGCCGTGTCGAAGTTCCTGCCTTTTCTGCTTTAATCTAAATTGCTCTTTTGAATGTGTTTTATATTAGAATTTGGAAACAGATACAGTCCTTTTTTATTTGCTTTTTAATTTTTTATCTTTCCTTTTTTTTTTTAACTCCCAGGGTTGAATGCACATATATTATTATGCCTCCCTTTCTGCCATTTACAAAGGCAGTGCACACTCTGACAATATCCTGCGCACCAAATCAATGAAATATCCTGTGTTTTCTATTCATTAAGCCCCTAAAGCACTATGTGCAAATTCCCTCACTTTAATTACACACCTCAGGGATGTGCAGGCCAAAAAGGAGGCAGTCAGACAAAAAAAAAAAAAAAAAAAGCCTGGTCTCTGCCAAAAGGAAGGGGGGAAAAAAAAAAACCCTACCCAACTGGTAAACATTTATTTTCAGCGGGGAAATCTGCTATTAATTCATATAGTGACTTTCCCCAGCTGAAATAATGAGGAAAGCCAAGTGAACCAAATGTTCACAGTGAGCAAACACAAACAGTAGGAAATCAGCCCATCTTGTATTTACATGTTTATTCCATCAGCCTTTGAAGAACGTTTGCACCATCTTTCCCCCCCCCCACCTCTGTGTGGTGTGTGTGTGTGTGTTTGGAGTGTCAACGTTTATGTACACCCCTCCAAGGGGGCAGCTCGTTAGCAATGAAAGGCTTCAACTCTCCTAGAGACAGAGGTCCCATCTGGAAAAGGAGGGGTTTTAAATGCTAAAATCTGTAGGGTGACTTCAAGTAGCAGCAAGGTCTGAATGTACAAGTCTCAGCTGCAGGAATACTTGGTCAGTGTGGCTTCTGGAGGTGCTGGATGGGCAGGACTTTTAGAATAGAATCAATCAGGTTGGAAGAGACCTCCAAGCTCATCCAGTCCAACCTAGCACCCAGCCCTAGCCAGTCAACTAGACCATGGCACTAAGTGCCTCAGCCAGGCTTTTCCTGAACACCCCCAGGGACAGTGACTCCCCCACCTCCCTGGGCAGCCCATTCCAATGCCAATCACTCTCTCTGCCAACAACTTCCTCCTAACATCCAGCCTATACTTCCCCCGGCACAACTTGAGGCTGTGTCTCCTTGTCCTGTTGCTGGTTGCCTGGGAGAAGAGCCCAACCCCAACTGGCTACAGCCTCCCTTCAGGTAGTTGTAGACAGCAATGAGGTCTGCCCTGAGCCTTCTCTTCTCCAGGCTAAACAACCCCAGCTCCCTCAGCCTCTCCTCATAGGTAAGGTTTCTCCTTACCTGTTTGAAAATGCTTGTATTTTCAAATCAAATGTGTTCTCTATCACTGCTGTAAGGACAGACCAGCAAAGCCTGTCAGGCTTAGTGGGAAGAGACTAAGTGAAGCCTGGGCTAACACAATCAAATGGGCTATATTTGTCAGTGGATGAACTCTGGACACGAAGCACTGCACCCTGTGAGTGCATGAGCTCATCAGTGCTGACTAGTGAGTCCCCTGTAGTTTTAGAATAGAATAGAATCAACCAGGTTGGAAGATACCTCCAAGATCATCCAGTCCAACCTAGCACCCAGCCCTATCCAGTCAACTAGACCATGGCACTAAGTGCCCCATCCAGTCTTTTCCTGTACAAGAGATGTGTGTGATAGTCAGAACCTGCTCTGTAAAAAGGAAAGAGAATTCATCATTACTTGGACTACCACTTTCTTAAGGCAGGAAAAAAAGATTTTCTTTTATTTGGGTGTGCTAATAAAATAATTTCCTGACTTTGGTCCCTTCTGGAAGCATCCAACCACACAATGCTGTTTTCAGTAGCATATTGCAATACTCTATTAGGGCTCTGCAGAAACCCTTTGAATCAGAAAGGAATGCCCCAATCCTGGCATTCTTCTGGTTCCATAGTAACCTGTGCTCCTAGTGGAGCTCTGGGTGCTGCTCTGCATCATTGGCAGAAGCACTGCAAGATTTGCAGTCAATACAGCTGTTTATCCAGAGCAGGAAGGACAGGATTGTCTCCTAAACCCTATGACTTCTGTACAGAAGGACAGAGTCATTATAAAGTTTCAGGAGCTTTAATTAGTCATTTCCAAGACAGCAAAGCAAGTTAGGCAAATTTCTTCAGGGTTTTTTTTCCTGTTGTTGTGTTTGTTTGCTTGTCTTAACTGGGTGGACAGGCTTTTACAATGGAACTGGGGCTTGGCAGGAGCATTTAGAATAGAATCAAGCAGGTTGGAAGAGACCTCCAAGCTCATCCAGTCCAACCTAGCATCCAGCCCTATCCAGTCAATTAGACCATAGCACTAAGTGCCTCATCTTCTTGGCAGGAGCATTTAGAATAGAATAGAATCGACCAGGTTGGAAGAAGGTTGGAAGGCTTGGAAATGGTCTGTGCAAATTCTCCTTCAAAAAGTATGATCATCAGAGAAATGTAGACTCACAGAATCACAGAACCACAGCATGCACTGGGTCAGGAGAGATCTGTAAAGGTCATCTAGTCCAACTCCCCCTGAAGCAAGCAGAGATATCCCTAACTGGATCAGGTTGCTCAGAGGCCCATCAAGCCTGACCTTAAATGTCTCTCCAGGGATGGGGCACCAAACACCTCCCTGGGAAACCTGCTCCATTCTTCCACCACTCTCATAGAATTGTAGAATGGTTTAGGTTGGCAGGGACCTCAAGGATCATCCAGTTCCAACCCCCTGCCATAGGCAGGGACATCTCCCACCGGAACAGGTTGCTCAAGGACTCATCCAGCCTGGCCTTGAACACATCCAGGGAGGGAGCAGCCACAACCTCCCTGGGCAACCTGTGCCAGTGTCTCACCACCCTCACTGTAAACAACTTCTTCCTAACATCCAGTCTAAATCTCCCCTCTGCCAGTTTAAACTCTTTACTTCTCATCCTGTCATTACAAGACCTTGTCAATAGTCCCTCCCCAGCCTTCCTGTAGGCTACCTTCAGATACTGCAAAGCCACTCTAAGGTCTCCTGGAAGCCTTCTTCAGGCTGCAGAGCCCCAACTCTCTCAGCCTGTCCTCATAGCAGAGCTGCTGCAGCCCTCTGAGCATCTTCGTGGCTCTCCTCTGGACTGGCTCCAGCAGTTCCATGTCCTGTTTGTGTTGGGGGCTCCAGAACTGCACACAGTACTCCAGGTGGGGTCTGAGGAGAGCAGAGTAAAGGGGCAGAATCCCCTCCCTTGCCCTGCTGCCCACACTGCTCTTGCACACGTTTGTCTGTCTGGCCTGTGAGTGGACACTGCCGGCTCATGTGAAGCTTTTCATCAGCCCAGACCCCCAGGTCCTTTTCTTCAGGGCTGCTCTCAGCCATTCCCTACCCAAGAATGCATCAGGAATGGTGTGGTCAGCAGGAGCAGGGAGGTCATTCTGCCCCTATAGTCTGCACTGGTTAGGCCACACCTTGAGTACTCTGTTCAGTTTTGGGCCCCCCAGTTTAAGAGGGACATTGAGATGCTTGAACGTGTCCAGAGAAGGGCAACGAGGCTGGTGAGAGGCCTCGAGCACAGCCCTACGAGGAGAGGCTGAGGGAGCTGGGATTGTTTAGCCTGGAGAAGAGGAGGCTCAGGGGAGACCTTATTGCTGTCTACAACTACCTGAGGGGTGGTTGTAGCCAGGAGGAGGTTGCTCTCTTCTCTCAGGCAGCCAGCACCAGAACAAGAGGACACAGCCTCAAGCTACGCCAGGGGAAATTTAGGCTTGAGGTGAGGAGAAAGTTCTTCCCTGAGAGAGTCATTGGCTACTGGAATGGGCTGCCCAGGGAGGTGGTGGAGTCGCCGTCCCTGGAGCTGTTCAAGGCAGGATTGGACGTGGCACTTGGTGCCATGGTCTGGCCTTGAGCTCTGTGGTAACGGCTTGGACTTGATGATCTGTGAGGTCTCTTCCAACCTTGGTGATACTGTGAGACTGTGAAGAATATTCTGGGAGATGTAGCTCAGGAATCAGGTATCTGCAGTAAAAGCAAGAGAGTTAAAAGTCTCTTGCAAACAGTAAAGCAGAGTAAGTTTAACTATGGCTGAGGGTAAACAAATCTGTTTATGGATTAGTGCCTGTGAAGACCCTGAGCATCAATGTCATTCTACTGAAGCAGCACATTTTAAAATGAAATGGTTGGATTTAAATGAAAATCATCTGAAAAGGAGAATGCACATCTGGGCAGAGATGCAGAACGGTAACAGTGGCTGTGGGCTTAAACTTCCTGGTGCTGAGGTTTGAGACGATAGCAAAGCTTTCTTCTCTTCTTTCCGCCCCCCCCCACCCCTTGATATTACTGGGAGGTTTTATCCCTTAACCCCAGTAAGTACAAACTAGCATCACTCTTTGAGTATTGCTTCCTCAGAATTAACCTGAGCAGCTACCCAAAGCCCTCCCTAAATAAATTTTTAGCAGATACATCATTTTGCTTAGAGCTGAATAAATGAATAAAATGTATGTGCAATCTCTCCCTTTCTCCTTCTTCTATAAGAAGCGGCGATGCCCTATTAATTTTGACAGACAAGTTGGCATTAGGCACTTTAAAATCCAACCACGGGCTAAAGTTATGCATTACTAGTCTTTCTACGGGGTTTGTGGGTTTGTTTTTTTTTTTTTGTGTCAAGAGATGAGCATTTTGCCAGATTTTTTAATAATACACCGAGAGCTTTGTCAGTTTGTTCAGCTCTGCGTGGCTATGCCAGCGTTTTCCAGCCGTCCTGCTGTGTGTGTGCCACTGCCCTTCACTGCTTTCCTAGCTCCTCCCCTGCAATTAGACAAAGTCAACATAGCAGTCAGGCTGAGCAAGCCCCGAGGTACCTGCGGCTATCAACAGGCCAGATCCGCGGTCCCAATGAACGAGCTTTGCTTATTCACCGCATCGCTACCTCAATTAGGAGTTTTTAGCGTATCTCGCCTGTTCATCACCGGCGCGACAGATGGGCTGGATAACGCTAACCGCGTTTTTAAGTCCTCACCTAAGAAGAAGGAGGAGGGGAATATTATCCAGGAGGAAATAGGAGCAAAGGCGTAAGGCAGCTTGCAACCAGGAACCAGTTACCATGCCTACTGAAGCCTGGTCTAAAGAATGTGTTGGCTGACACACAGAACTCAATGAAAAGATGAAAAAAATGTGCAGGCAATACTACTTTGGCAGGGATGGTGGGGAATCTGAGACAGAGCTGCTGGTATGGAAGGAGCTCGCTGCATGCAATTTGCAAACATGCCAATTCAATGGCATGTGATAGACACTAGATGGAATTTAAAGGTCTTAGGGTCTTAGAGAGCTGGAATCGCACAAGGCAAGTGTGGGTATTAAAAATAGCAATCCTTTTCACCAAACCTTGTGCCTCAGATTTGAATTGGGACACTGTTGAGAGAAATCCCTGCCAGCTCTTCCAGGCATGGGTGAAAAATGGCCTGGATGCACCTTAGTCCTGTTGTATCTTTGCATCCCAGTAAACACATTGCACCAGAGCAGATGAATTTCCCAAGAAGCTCCCATGGCTTCCTTTTGTGTGCCTGTGTGTGCCTAGAGGGAACTGGCTGCCTAACAGGACCTACACTGGGACTCCAGGCAGCTCACTACCAGGAGATTTCAAATTTTCCTCGGGTGGGTGGCTGGGTGGGGGGCAAATGGGAAGGCAGGTTGAGGCTGGCAGGAGAATTACATGAAGGTTGAATTTCTAAGGCAGGTGGTGCAGATGGTTGGGTCCAAGGGCTTCACTACAAGTCTGCTTTCTCCCTCCTCCCCCCCCCAAATAAAAATCTGTACAAATTCTTCTGTACCACCTGTAAAAGTTCTTTATGTTTTTATAACACTACTCTTCCCATTTAATTTGTTTTATTCTGTTTTGTTTTATTCTGTTTTGTTTTGTTTTATTCTGTTTTAATTTGTTTTATTCTGTTTTGTTTTGTTTTATTCTGTTTTGTTTTGTTTTATTCTGTTTTGTTTTGGTTTATTCTGTTTTAATTTGTTTTATTCTGTTTTGTTTTGTTTTATTCTGTTTTGTTTTGGTTTATTCTGTTTTAATTTGTTTTATTCTGTTTTGTTTTATTCTGTTTTGTTTTGTTTTATTGTTTTAATTTGTTTTAGCCTGTTTTGTTTTATTCTGTTTTGTTTTATTGTTTCATTTTGTTTTATTCTGTTTTATTTTGTTTTATTTTATTCTGTTTTATTCTATTCTTTTATTTTGTGCTATTCTATATTGTTCTGTTCTGTTCTATATTGTTCTGTTATGTTCTATATTGTTTTGTTCTGTTCTATATTGTTCTGTTCTGTTCTATATTGTTCTGTTCTATATTGTTCTGTTCTGTTCTATATTGTTCTGTTCTATTCTATATTGTTCTGTTCTATTCTATATTGTTCTGTTCTATTCTATTTTGTTCTCGTCTATTTTATTTTGTTCTGTTCTATTTTGTTCTATTTTATTCTATTCTAGTCTCTTTTATTTTATTTTATTCTCTTTTATTATATTCTAGGCTATTTTATGTTATTCTATTTTATTCTATTGTATTTTATGCTATTCTATTTTATTCAGTTCTATTTTATTTTATTCTATTATTTTCAATTCCATTTTATTCTATTCTATTTTATTCTGTTCTATTTTAGTCTCTTTTATTCTATTTTATTCTATTCTAGTATCTTTTATTTTATTCTATTCTATTTTAGTCTCTTCTATTTTATTTTATTCTATTCTATTCCACTCTATTTTAGTCTCTTCTATTTTCAGTGAGAATGAATCAACCAACCATGTTGGAAGAGACCTCCAAGATCATCCAGTCCAACCTAGCACCCAGCCCTATCCAGTCAACCAGACCATGGCACTGAGAGCCTCATCCAGGCTTTTCCTGAACACCCCCAGGGACGGTGACTCCACCACCTCCCTGGGCAGCCCATTCCAATGGCTATTTTATTCTATTCCAATGGCTATTTTATTCTATTTTATTGCATGCATTACTGTTTCATACTGGATAATGAAGGTTTGAAAAGTTGGCTGTCTTGATTGAGACCTTGGAAAAGATTTCTGTGGAAAGGCAGGAGACGACTCATTTCTCAGTGTGTACTCAGTGGCTTTTTTCAGTCCAGCCAAGATGTTGGCTTGGTCTAGGGCCAAGTTCCAATTTCACAGTTCAGATTTAGCAGCAATCTTTTTGAGAGTCGTGGTGATTGCAGGGGTTTGGGTCGGTCTGTCCCTGAGTAAGAGCCATGCCACTATTTTGGTTTACGCTGGATCTGAAGTGGAAAAAATTACTTTTGTTCAGCTCTGACTTGGTCTGAGCTCATCTGCATGAAAATGCAAGGGAAGATCTTCCCCTGGTGTGGGCTGATGGAACCTGCTTAACACAAAGAACTTCATAGAATCACAGAACCCTAGAATCAAGAAGGTTGGAAGAACACAAAGAACTTCATAGAATCATAGAACCCTAGAATCAAGAAGGTTGGAAGAACACAAAGAACTTCATAGAATCATAGAGCCCTAGAATCAAGAAGGTTGGAAGACACCTCCAAGCTCATCCAGTCCAACCTATCACCCAGCCCTAGCCAATCAACCAGACCATGGCACTAAGTGCCCCAGCCAGTCTTAAGTTAAACCATTTGAGAGAGTGATTTGCCATTGGAAGGGGCTGCTCAGGGAGGTGGTGGAGTCTCCGTCCTTAGAGGGGTTCAAGACAAGCCTGGATGAGGCACTTAGTGCCAGGGTCTAGTTGACTGGCTAGGGCTGGGTGCCAGGTTGGACTGGATGATCTTGGAGGTCTCTTCCAACCTGCTTGATTCTATGATTCATTTGACATCAGCTCTCCTATCAGCCCTACTTGCACCATATGGTGAAACAAATCCATGTCTCCTAGCAGGAAGCTACTGCACCCTCACCAGACCCCTTGCCCACCACCATCAGACACTGCTGCATTCAAAAGTGGCAGGGTCCAGGATGAAAAGAGGTGGCATGGCATTCTAGGAGTGATGAGAAGAGGTATGCATGTGAGAGCACTGAAAAGGTCACATACAGGAGTTTTGGATCTATCTTCTCCAGCACATGTGCTCAGCAGTGACCAAAGACAGTGACTTTCCCTCTTCTGTCATTGACTCTGCACATTGACCCACTACCATTAGGAGGATGATGAGTGTTCCAAACAGAGTCTTCTTGTATTCTATTACTAGGACACTCTGAGGATGTAGGGGATGAGAAGGAAAGCTCATGCAGGTCCTCAGCTTCATAAACATGACAACCAGTTTATTTAAGCATCATGCTGTCCTCTTCAAACCAGATTTAAGAACCTGTATCTATTTTTCCTTGACTAGAAAAAGGGTATATGGTTCCTCAAGTCCAGGTGGGATATATGGTGTCTCCTGGAGCCCAGAGGAGGATCTTGGGGCACTCCTAACTGCCAGATATCACCTCCTAGCCAGCACTGACAATTCCACACAACAGCATGGCTATTTTGCATCTCATTTTACTCTTCTTTTTCTATAGGCAGACAAAATATTTCAACTAGGCAGCAGATGCTATCAGATGGCTGTGTCTTGACATCATAGGCACAGATAGAGGTGTTTTTGGAAAGACTGTGTCTTTATATGGTTCCATGGGACAGAGTGGCTGGAGAGCAGCCAGCAAGAAAGGGACCTGGGGCTACTGGTAGATAGTAGCTGAACATGAGCCAGCAGTGTGCCCAGGTGGCCAAGAGAGCCAATGGCATCCTGGCCTGTATCAGGAACAGTATTGCCATTAGGACAAGGGAGGTTATTCTGCCACTGTGCTCAGCACTGGTCAGGCCACACCTTGAGTGCTGTGTCCAGTTCTGGGCTCCTCAACTCAGGAGAGATGTTGAAATACTGGAATGTGTCCAGAGAAGGGTGATAAAATACAATAGAATAGAATCAATCAGGTTGGAAGAGACCTCCAAGATCATCCAGTCCAACCTAGCACCCAGCCCTAGCCAGTCAAC
>WAAF01005881.1:0-26084 GCA_013400475.1 Tricholaema leucomelas
TTCCAACCTTGGTGATACTGTGATACTTCAATTTGCAGGTCTTCTGTGTCTATTTTAGCATATGCAAGTAGGTTACATGGTTAAAGATACGGTGAGAACAAGAGATGCTGAAACTGCCTTATCTGTATTAGTTCGGTAAACCTTGAACCTTGTTAAAAATATGTCTTTACACTTATTTTAGTTTTACTGGCCATGTGACAGTTTTTAAAGCTGTCTTTTGTTTGATTGATCTCTTACAAAACAAGCAGTAGAGGGAGAAAATCATTTAGAGACAAACAGATCTTCGGGCTTGAATAAAAATATTTTGTTTCAGTTGAGGTTTGAGTTTTGAAAGAAAATAGGCAAAACAACTTTTGGCAACACATCATTTTGACGAGAGAAATCAAAATGTGATGGTTAGGCAGTAGTGGGTCAAAAGTAGGCTATAATTTATTTGGTCTCCCCCTCCTAAAAAAAATTAAAAAAAATAAATACATAAATTCTCTCCTTTCAAGTTATATATTAAGCTGTCCTGTGCTTCAGTCTGTTGCATTTTGAATAATGGGGTGGGAGAAATGACCTCCACCCAGCTAGAGTCCATTGGCTAATCATAGCTTTGTGATAGGAAGAAATGATCATTCTATGTCTACTACATCCTTCAAACTACTGAAAAAACGTCCCCCTCCCCCTGCAAAGTGGAAGCAACAAGAGTGTGACCTTCCTCAGATCTGCACAGGCTGCGTTTCTCACCTCCTCTGACAAAGAGCCTTTTCTGGGGCCCAGGGGGGCAGTTCAATTAGCCCCTCCTTTCCAATGTCTTTGCCGAGTCTGGATGATGACAACTATGACAGCAGTTTCATGACAGCAGTTTCATGTCACCTGGTACATTCCAGAAAGGCCTTGAAAATATTCGTGGATGGTAACTGATTAATCACCACCTGGACCTGGGCTCTTCCAATGTGCCCGCACTGCCAACTCCATCAACTGTGTAAGGGCAGACCCCTCCTTCCTGAGTCAGGTCCTCATCAAGGAGGAGGAAGACACTCCATGGCTTGGCACATAGGCAGTCCCACGTTTGCTGAGAGACTTTGCTGTCCCTCAGAAGTCGCTACCACGGCAGCCATGCTCTAGCCCCAATCCTTTGTGCAGCGGGAATAGTGAAAAGAGGCCAGAAATGGGAAAGGCATGCCAAAAAGAATAGCAGCCTGTCATTACACATACTGCAGCTGGGGCTGAGCTGGGGTGTGTGCTAGAGTACTGCCAGCTCTACTACCAAAATATTGCCTGGGAGAAGACACCAGCAAGGATGATAAGTGTGGTAATAACTTTCAGCAGAAAAGATGGTGGCGGGGGGAGGAGGGGGAAAGGAGGAGGAAGGAGAGGAGGATTGAAAAAAAAAAAGATAAGGGATTTTTTGAAAGTAAGGTTACACTGCCTGGATTTATTCTCCTGTGAGAAGTAGAACTAAGACAGACTTTTAGCTCTTTCAGCTAAACAGACATCCTGACCTCTTCAAAATCGAAGCATGGACTGGCTCTGTGTCCTCAGCCAGATGAACTGAGCTAACAGGACTCATTGAACCAGTGACTTGTCTCATTCCAGCCTTGCCTCGCATACCAAAAGACACCCATGCACTTTTTTGAGCACGGACTGAAGCACCACCAACTCTTCCGTGAAGAATACTGTGCAGGACTGCGTCTGCAATTCAAGCATGCAAATATTTTGCCAAGTAGCCATTCAGTAGCTTGAGGAACTGTGGGTGCCTGCATAATCCCACCGGCAGGTGGCTGATGCTTCTCTGTCTCCTGCTGGAGCGCTTGTTGGGGAGGACAATGGTGCTGGTGGATGGGGGCAGACTCAACACTTTAAATCAGCTCTCTATTCCACTTGTGGATGTTTCACAGGAGGCTGTTTGGTCTTTTGGTACTGCAGTTCCCCACACGAAAAAAAAAAAAAAAAGGAGCATTGCCACTACAGCATCCCAATGAAAAGGAAAGGAAAATGAAAGGCATGAGGCACTCAGATCCTGCTGTTGAAGCACAGCAGTGTTATGCAGAGCTGAGCTCATTATACCTTCTTCAAGAGTTCGTGCTGCAGTAGGACCGCTCACAGCATCTCACTTACTAATCTGATGGAGACAATCTGGGTCTATTCTCCTGTTAATCGGTGGCTGCTTTTTGCTGCTTTGGTAGCTCAAAGAAGCCCTATTTTGGTGGCATTCTGTTTTTTTAGAGGACAATGTTAGAGATAAACCCTCTGGCATACAAAGATTTTGTAATCAAACAGAAGAAAGTGCCGGAAACTTAACCAAGGACTTTGAGGAGAAGCTGGAGGAACAGTGATCAGGCCTCCTCCATTGTCAAAAAAACACTCTGAATTGTTATCTGCAAAGACCTAAGGACCTGAGTTCCCTCTGCTCTACTCTGCTCTGCCCTGCTCTGGTAACATTAGCAAGCAGGAGGGCACACCAGCTAAAGTCAGTTCTGAAGACACCAGCCTACTACATGTCAGAGGGCTTTTCTTCAGGACTACGTCTGAGGCAGTTTGTAATTTGATCCTAATTTTTCTTTCTTTCTTTCTTTCTTTTTTTTTTTTTTTCCTTCTAAAGAGAAACATATGTCTGTGATTCCTATTAGTGATTGACAGTATCCCCTGGCACTGAGTCAAACCAGTAGAAACACATACTTTATTTAGAAGATGTGTATGCATATGCAGTCGGATTTACATTTTTGCTAGGTAATCTTTCTCCATCTTCCCTTTGTATTTGCTTTTCAGTTTGCCTCCCTTGCCCTTGATGTAAAACCATGCTCTTTTGATACGTTAGCTGCAAAATGAGGTCTTTTGACAATGGGATGTTTAAAGATAAGGTTTCAGGTGCTTCGATGTCATTTTCTAACTTACCCTCTTAGTAACCTAATGACTTACTGAAAATTACTACCATTTAGGATTTTTTTTTTTTTTTTACTTCTTTTTTTGAATGGGCACAAAAACTTCACAGTGCCATAAATGAGAAGAACTCTTGGGCCAGCCCTGATCCTAATGAGAAACTCATGTGTTACTGCAATGATAGTCAAGAAGATGTAGCTGGAGGTGAAAGTCTCTGTGTAGATTTCTATCTTAACTTTTCCACACTTCATTCATTTGGATTTGCAAAGTATGCAAAATCTTTCAGCTAGGCAGCTCTTCAATGCTGTCCCACTGCTGTGGGTATGGATTTAATCTTTACAGATCTCCTGCACTGTTTCAGACTCTTCCATATTTCAGAGGTACGAGTTTCAGCTTCAGGAACAAAAGCTAATATTTATGCAACTGCACTGAAAAAAGGCATCAAACCAACAAACACATTATAAGACACACAAAAAGAATTATTGCTATTAGGAGCAAACATTCAGCTGTATTTTACAAATGGCAACATTATTTGCTGTGCAAAACCAGCACAGGCCACTTGGCAATTGATAGCATGCAATGTGAATGATGATGCTGTCATTCACAAGCAAAAATTTGCTGTTTGATTTTACTCAAGGTACCAGCTCCTCGATGTTGCCCTCGCTCAGATGTTTTTTATCTATAGCATATTTTCTTACCCAGTAACTAACTTAATAGGGTATTTTTACTGTTACCACTAGAGGTCTATTTACTACTACAAATACAGAAGAGGCAAGTGATGCGTTCTCTTATCTAGATTTTTTCTCTTTTAACTTCTGCTCAGTGTTACTATCGAAGTAATCATCTAAACCAATATAGCTGTGGATGCCTTATAGTAATAGACATCTATTATTAGTTCAGAAAGCGCCACTATTTAAAAAAAAAACATATACAATTCATTCTCATTGGCACTTCTCAGTTGTTTTATCCTTTTATTTTCTTCTCTCTCTCCTTTTTTTTTTTTTTTTTTTTTTTTTTTCCCCTTTTGGTACAGAGAAGTTATTTGCTGCACCCACATTTGTGTGGCCCATCCATTACAGTTAATTGGTATGTAAATACATTCCCTTGTGACAAAACAAAGAAAAGGCAAATGTTCCCATCCTCACCAGATTTGCTTCCAAAGAGATACACTCAGTTATCACGGATTTCAGCAAGATTTGTTTCAGTGCCAGTAAGAGCACAGTCTGTCCTTTTGTTCTCCGAGCTTTCTTGCTCTCCCTTTCTCTCCTTCCACCTCTCTTTGTCAGACTCGGTGTGAGCACTGCCTTCTCGCTATATATCTTTTCATCTCTCACTCAGCACAGCCTCCTGCTTCAGTGCTACATCCCAGGGTTTCTATGAGGTTTCTAACACTTTCCCTCATTTGGATGACATTAAATACAGGCTTTCTTGCTGGTTATCTGAAACATGCCTCTGCTTGATTCTGAAGGGAGAAAAAATATTACTCTGTAAAGGCAGGATTTGCTCAGTCCTGACTTCATTTTGTTCCCATTGTTAATCAGAACTAAAATTCTGCTGACTTCAGCGAGACCAAACTCAAGCTGAAACTCACGGCATTTGAAAAGCTGCTGTTTGCATCCTTTGGATGCATTTTCCTAAAGGACCAAAATTAGAAAGCACTTACTGAACTCCACCACTTTTCCCCTGTGGTTAGTTTAAAAGCTTATCTTTTCATCTTCAATCTGTATAGATAATCTTAGTGCAGGACAGGATTATGTCCCACCCCAAGAGAAATGCTAGGAGGAATTGTGGTATGGGAGAGACACCTTCCTGAAACGTTTTTCCTTGCCTCTTTCTGAAATCAGGAATTGTCAAAAGTACAGTGCTGGGTCTCATATTTGACCCACAACCCATGCTGTCCTCACTGTGTCTCAGCTTTATCCACCAACCCACCATGATCAGCAGAGTTATTTAACAATTAACATTGCATCATTTAATTCACTTGCTGTTCTCCCACAACATTAAATCACCTTACAGTACATACCGGACTTTCTCATCCTCTGGTTACAACTGAAAAATCTTTGCCTTTTGGCCAGTTGGCAATCACTTCCAACTCTCCTGGGCAGCTAGGGTTCCCAGTGTGAGCCTATTTTGTTGTCGGTGGAACCCACTTACTCCATGTCGCATTAGTTGCACAGTGTGTAGAGAAAACACTGAATACTCAGACCAGCATGAGTAGTTAGGGTGTCAGAAGCAGCTGTGTTTCAGTACCAAGTACTCAAACTCCTTGATATGCTGCCAAAATCCCTTTTACAGTTGTAGTGCAGCTGACCTTGGACCCTTTATATCTCTGACTCAAAAATTCTAGAGATCACTCTCAGGTCTCCCTGGGTGCTTTCTGCCAGAGGCTCTAGGTAGGACTGCTCTTTCCAGCTGCGGTGTAGATTACATTTTTAACATCTTGTCCTGCCCAGACTGGCCCAAGGGCTACAGCATCCACAGTCTCCTGTTTAATTTGTTCAAAGGTTTGTTGCTGATCAGGGCCCCATTGAAAATTGTTCTTACAGGTCTCTTGGGACTAAAGGCTCACAATCAGGCTCTAGTCTGGGTTATGGATCCTCCAGAAACCCACAGTGCTCAAGGTTTCTTTTTAAACATGAGAGAAGACATAGCTACATTCTTGTTAGTTACATTCATTGGGATCAGGCTTACACCCATCTTAGCACTTTATTCCTAGAAACAGGATCTCCTGGGACTTTACTTATTGTTGGATGGCAAACCATCCCTCAGAAGGATTTGAACTACTTTCCTTGCTTATTCAAAAACTTTCTTTTCTGTGCTGTCCCACACGATGATGTCATCAAGATATTGAAGATTGTACTGAGTTCCATGATGCTCCATTACACTCTGGATTGGTTCATGGCAGATGGTGGGACTGTGTTTCCACTGCCTGGGGCAGTCAACCCAGATACTGGACACTCCACCACTTGAAAACAAACTGTGGCCTGTACTCTGTTGCTATAGGAATAGAGAAGAATGATTTAGTGATGTTAGTTGTGGTGTACCACTTGGCTGCATTTGACTTCAGCTGATATTGAAGCTCCACCACATCTGACATGAGAGGACTCATCACTGGTATAACTTCATTCACGATATGGTTGTCTGCTGGCAGTCTCCATTCTCACTGGACTTTGTCACTGGCCACAAGGGGCTGTTGAAGGGTGAGAAGGTTTTCCTGGTCACCCCTTGACTCCCCAGCCAATTAATCAGTTTATGGATGGGAATCATGGAGTTTTGGTTGGTGCAGTATTGCCACTGGTGCATTACTGTGGTTGAGGTTGGCACCTGCTATTCTTTAACCCTCAGCAACCTCACCATGAAAGGATCCTGTGAGAGACAGGGCAAGATGGACAATTGTTTATTCACTCCATGCCCAGAGCAGCTGTACCAAAGGCCCACCTGTAGCCTTTTGGGTCCTTGAAATAGCCTCTTCTGAGGCAGTCTGTGCCAAGCATGTGAGTGGCCTCTGGGCCAGTAAGTGTTTAGACCACTCCTTCCCACTTAGCTCACTTCAGCTTCCAGTACAGTTAGCTGTTTGGATCCCACTGTGACTCCACAAATACAGAAGGGTTTGAGCCCTCTATAGCTTGATGTATTAGGGTACAGTGCACCAGTATCTACTAGGGCTTTATCCTCCTGTGGGTCTGAAGTGCCAGGCCTGGATCCACACAGTCCAGTAAATCTGACTCCTTTCTTCCATCTGTCTGGAGGCAGAGCCTCTCTAATCCTGATTAGAATTGCTCACTGCTTGACAAAATTTCTTGGAGGTTACTTCAACAGGAGCAGAAGTAAGTTCAGTCCTTCTGTTCTGTTTGGGAAATTTCCCACTGGAAACTGGAGTGTCTTCCTGGAGGAATCTCCTTTTGTGATTGTTTCCCCTCATAGCTCATGTACTTGTGCAGCTAGGATTGAAGTGGGTTTTCCATCCCACTTTCCCAGGTCCTCTTTGTGGTCACATCAATAATGCCACCAGGTGCCCTGTGCTGTGTATCTCTCAGATTCTCTCTCTTGGGCTGGGAACTGCCTACTTCTAATAGCTATGGCTTCATACATAGCTATTATAGGTGGGGAAGAAGATGTGTCCTCTTTGAATTGACAGAACTCCTGGAACAGTTGCCCAGCAGCTGAAATGCAGAGCCAGACAGAGGAAGAGAGACTCCCTTCCCTGCCCAAGCTGGCCAGCCAAGTCATGCACCATTTGTGTCTGGCTGTCTTTCCAAAACACTGCTGCCATTGAGGTGGCATATCAGCATGGAATTCCTGCAACAAGGGTGGTGTGCATTGGACTTCATCTGGATCTGAGGGTGACTGCTTATCATTCTGACTGGTATAAATCACCTCCAGCACAGCTAACTCACTCAAGTTCTGGGATACCTCTGTCCATGTTGGTCCCCTTGCCTAGGTGATGTATAACACCTTCCTTCAAGGGGTAACTTTCCTTCATGCCTCTAGAGGCTGAGGGTTGTGGTGCTTTACAATTACCTTGCCAATGCCCTAGAGAGGGACCTCAGCCACTTGGCTTCTCTGCCCTCTAAATCCAAATGACTGACCCCATCACGCCAGCACTGGAGCTGGATGGTGGCCAAAAGTCTTTTAGCTCAGTCAGGGATAGGCATCAGTGGTTGCTGTTGGCTCTTCCTGCACTTCTTGGCCCTGGTTCATTATCATCCCTTGTGAGGTGAACAGATTTTCCTGCACATTTCTTCTGGGCAGATGTGACTGACACTGTCACAGGCTGGTTCTCTGGTGCATCTGCAGCACCTGCTGCTGGGGTCTGAGTAGCTAGAGCACCTGCTGGTCTGTCTATAGGCCCAGAGACCTTTTCTCCCCCTTGATAGCACTGGAGAGTGTTAAACAGGACTCGGTATGCATGGACAAGACTCCAGCACTTCACAGAGATTTCCATCTCACAGGAATTACCAGGTTGACAGCATACTTTTCCCAAATATTTTACTAGTCAATCACAAGTCTGCTTTTCTTTAGGGATGAAATTCCATAACACTGGAGATGACCAGTGTCCTAGGCCCTTGCCCATACTCTCCCACGCATCCTGCCACTCATAACTATCCAGCCTTGGGGCAGATTTCTGCATGACATTCTTGGGAAAAAAAATCATGTAACCTTTAACAAGACTTGGAACACATTCAGGTGACACAGCAACAAGAGCATCCTCAGTTGGACATCCCAAGGATACTCAACATTCTCCAAAGCTGAGAAAGTGTCTCCCCTCTCTCAGCCATAAACAGGGCAAGACTTTCAACAAATGAAAGTGCCACAACCAAATACCATTTTAACCCCCACAACCAGTGCTATAATTGTGTCACACATCAACAATATCCAACTATGCCACAGACCTGATGAATTTCTCTGAGATGAAGAACATCACCACAGGGAATACATAGAGGACACAAGGATTTATGTAATATCGCCATCCAAACAGATGGACCCACATTGTGAGCAAGAACTATTTAATACAAAAAGTGTGGATAAAAAGTTTGTTTTAACAGGCTTTGGTCAGTGTTTTTTGTTATCTCAACCATTTGAGCCCCAACATTGGTTGCCAAAAAGGACTGTCACGGCTTCAGGCCCAGCTGCCGCGGCTCATGCAGCTGCTCACACAGCTGCCTCCACCTATTCCCTGTCACGCTGTGAAGGGGAAAATGGTAGCAAAATCAAAACCCATTGGCTTGAGGTATGGAGAGTTTAGTAGAACAATACAAAGAACAAAGTAACAACAGGAATAACAGCATTACTAATGAAGGAAAAAAAAAAAGAACGTGATATAAAATGTGAACAGGTCAGATGACACTGCCTAAGCTTGCTGCGTGCCAAAACAAACTGTTGCACCAGCACCTCACTGCGCTGTCCGTGCCAGTCCTTGCCTGGTTCAGCTGGCTGTCCTGGGTGTGGTTCCTCCCAAATTCCTGTGAAGAACATTAACATTACCCTAGCCAAACCCAAGACAGCCTGGATATTGAAATTGTGATCAAGCATTAGGGATCTCTGGTTCGCTTGGGTTTTATCCCTGTCCCCTTTGCTTCTTTGCTTTTTCCTTGCATTCCTGGTGCCCTTCCAATTTGTTCTTTTTGAGAATCAAGCAATTGTTCTCTACTTGGCTACTGAAATGGCTACTAAATTGGCTACTGAAATGGGCTGCCCAGGGAGGTGGTGGAGTTGCCGTCCCTGGACCTGTTCAGGGCAGGATTGGACGTGGCACTTGGTGCCATGGTCTAGCCTTGAGCTCTGAGGTAACGGGTTGGACTTGATGATCTGTGAGGTCTCTTCCAACCTTGGTGATACTGTGATACTGTTCGATTCAGATTCAAAACCTGTGCTGCTTGGGTGACAGCTCCTGGCTTTTCAACAATGGTGGTTAGTCATTCTACATTTCCTAGTCCTCACCTCTGAAGTCTACTGGCATCTGGAAGGAGACAGTAGGAGTGGTTCAGCAGCAGTCTGTCAGTCTCCACCTCAGCTATTCCTGTCCTAATCATTGGACTGATTCATGAAAACATCACTCTGAGCAAGTCAGTCAACAACCTATGGATATTTTACAAACTAATCTCCAATTTTCATCTCCCTCTACCAGTGAAGTTTGTTAATGAAGCTGGGCACAGATAGAGAGCTCACTTCAGGATGAATGTTTTTGTAATTCACCTTGGTGTCTGAACAGTAGGGTTTGCAGGAGGCACAAATACCTCTCTGTTGTTAAGCACTTACACCATAGAGAAATTGTTCTGATATGAGGAGGTGCAGCTGAATCTTCACTGGCAAATGGTGATCCTCAAGATAGAATTTAAGGTTCCTGGGCAAATGCCAATGAATATATACAACCTCTCTGAGACTATTCACAGTCCTCACTTACACTCCCATTTTCTCCCTTCCTTTCCCTTCCTCTTTCCCTTTTCCCATCCTTTCTCTCTCTCTCCTGTTAACCTAGTTTGTGTTACCTTACAGTCATGTAGTGGTTTTACAGTTTTATCATAGCACAGGTCTTCATGTCTGGACAGACGAAACGGCTGGAGAAGTGTAAATTTATACAGGCAGTATGGGTAAAGGTTAAAGGATGCATCTGTGATTTCCAAAAGACAAATAAAAAGAATACAACATTTATTCTTCTTCTCTTAAATCTTCACTCTATTCAAACACAGGTCTGGATTATGCAGAGCCTATAAAGAGATGAACATGCACAGACCACGTCTCCATCGAGGCTTAAGATGATGTGTATTGGTTGTGCCTCTTAGTGGAAAGGAGAAGCCTCAAGTAAGCTTTTTCCCTCCCATTCAATACTGAAGTTTATTGGTGTAAGGAGTGGTCCAAAGAGCATTTCCTGTCTCATTATTGTCATGAGGAATTAGGACATCCTTACCTTCAAAGACTTTGACTAAAACTCATGCTAACATCTTAGCATGAGTCCACAGTGGCCTACCTCACAACAAGTTACTGATTAAGTTGCTGTTCCCACATTATGCAATCCGGTACAGATGCAAGACTTTGTGGGAAGAAACCAGCCTGGTACCAATGGTCTGTACATGCCACTTATGATGAACAGTTATCACAGTATTACCAAGGTTGGAAGAGACCTCATAGATCATCAAGTCCAACCCATTACCACAGACCTCAAGGCTAGACCATGGCACCAAGTGCCACATCCAATCCTGCCTTGAACAGCTCCAGGGATGGCGACTCCACCACCTCCCTGGGCAGCCCATTCCAGTAGCCAATGACTCTCTCAGTGAAGAACTTTCTCCTCACTTCAAGCCTAAATTTCCCCTGGCTGTGTCCTCTCGTTCTGGCGCTGGCCACCTGAGATAAGAGAGCAACCTCCTCCTGGCTACAACCACCCTTCAGGTAGTTGTAGACAGCAATGAGGTCTCCCCTGAGTGTCCTCTTCTCCAGGCTAAACAATCCCAGCTCCCCCAGCCTCTCCTAGTAGGGCTTGTGCTCAAGGCCTTTCACCAGACTCGTCGCCCTTCTCTGGACACATTCAAGCATCTCAATGTCCCTCTTAAACTGGGGGGCCCAGAACTGAACACAGTACTCAAGGTGTGGCCTAGCCAGTGCAGAGTACAGGGGCAGAATGACCTCCCTGCTCCTGCTGGCCACACCATTCCTGATGCAGGCCAGGATGCCACTGGCTCTCTTGGCCACCTGGGCACACTGCTGGCTCATGTTCAGGCGGGTATCGATCAGCACCCCCAGATCCCTCTCTGTCTGGCTGCTCTCCAGCCAGTCCGACCCCAGCCTGTATCTCTGCATGGGGTTGTTGTGGCCAAAGTGCAGCACCAGTGCAGTTCCACTGTTTAAGACCGTCATCTTGGAACCAAAGAATGCAGCTGCCATCATAAGAGACTGATGTTTTGGTGTTGCTAAGGAAAACATGGACTCAGGTGAACTTTGCTCATTATAATACCACAACACATCTCCTGGCCTCAGGCTACCTGTCTCCAGGGCAGGCCACGCCTTGAGCCCCTCTCCTTCAGCCCAGACCTCAGTCACTCCTCCTTGAGCATGCTGGAAACCTTACGTTGTGGGCGGGACAAGGGGCAGAGAGAGGGGGGTTCGGTCATTGGCAGATTTGAAGTTGACTACGAAAAGAGGTCTCCCTAGCAACGAGTGAGAGCTTCAAAAGCTCAAGAACAGCAAGAGCTCAAAAGAGCCAAGAACAGGAGAAGCTCAAGAGCTACAAGAACTGTGAGCAAGAATTTCAGAGCACCAAGAACATCAAGAGCTTCTGCTTGAGCTCTCAACTTCATCTCTGCACTTCACTACAACAGAAGAGGTCTCTTCCAGCAACAAGAAGAAAGAAGGGTACCACAAGAAGAAGAACAAGAGGACCAGCAGGACTGGACCATAGGACCAGAGATACATCTTTAGGACCCTCATATTATTGGCAGCTATAGGACCTCTTCCCCTTTCCTCTCTTCACTTTTTCCCTTTCTCTTGTCACTCTTCTCTATTTCTTATGGCCAAACAGTAAGGTTTCACTGTTGGTTGAAGTAAAACCCCTTGGCACGAGTTGCCTGTGTTGTGCACTTAGAGATCACGCTGACAAACCACCACAAGTGGCTTTGCTCTTGACCCCACCAAAATGTCACATTTGCATATCAGTGTAGGCCTTGGGCTGCTGACCGTCTGTATGTCCACATGGGCCATGACCACCTCAACCACCCCACTGTGTTGCCTTGAACCATGTCATTAATCTGTGACTTAAAGGATTTTCTGAGTTGTGGAGGTAAAAACAGGCAATTTTCCCAATATGGAATGATAAACTTCCTTGCATTTATATTCTAAAGAAAGTTTAATAGGAATAAAATGGTAAAAGGGTGACATCTTCACTACCTGTGAGTTGTAGAGGGGAGGGAGCACCCCAACAGGCAGCAGCTGGGAAGCAGCCCAGTGAAAGAAAACAGGGCACTTGTCCTGACACACTTTGTTTTGCATCCAGAGGTTTAGAAGAAATCCTGCTGGCCTTGAGACTGGAGCTGTTTACTGGTTTTAGGCTTGACAGCGTATTATTAACTGCAATGACAGAGAACACCATCTGTCTTTTCCTAGGCTATCTGATCAGTCTGTGAGTTGGAGGCATTGCTGTTTTTAAGAGGAAAAGGTGCAATTGTCATGATTTGAGGAAATATCTTGAATTAATTAGATCTTAACGAAGAAATTTAAACTCTCAGACTTTTTTCTTTCTTTTAAGGCCTCTGTGTTCATTTTTTAATTAACAGTTTACTACTTTTAGTAGTAATTTGTAGGCAATGTAGGAAATATAAGGAGAAAAATGGGATGACAGAGCTGGCCTTGGAATATTTTGAGGTAGTTCATCAGCTAATATGTCTAGCTTAATTAGTAGCCCTACTTGTTGCTTTTCATTGTAATTTTAATTTTTATTTTCAGTCCTTTTCCTTCTGTAATTAATAAGTCTAGAATTCTGCTTTTCTTCTCATTCTCTGTTTTTTTCCAAATGGACTATTACCTATGGGTTAAATTTGGAGGCCCTAGCACCTATCAAGAAACATCTGACAAAGGGTGTTAGTAGGAAGGTAGACTGGCTATGCTTGCCAAGAACTTCAGGATAAGTATAACAAAAATTTGAGGCAATATGAGTAGATGTATTTGCCTTATGTGCCAAAGTTTTGGAAGATGGGAAGGAAGGAGGGAAGGTGTTGTTAGATTTGTTCTTGTTTTTCACTATCCTACTCTGTTTAACTGGCAATGAATTAAATTAATTTCTCCCATCTGAGTCTGTTTTTCTCGTGATGGTAACTAGTAAGTGATCTCCCTCTCCTTATCTCAACCCACAAGCTTTTTGTCACCTTATCCTCCTTCTGTCCATTTGAGGGGGTAGAGTGATAGAGCATTTTTGTGGGCATCTGGTGGCCAGCTAAGATCAGCCTACCACAGTAGGCTCAAATGTGTGGGCTCTTATTCAAGGTTAATATAACTCTTACTAGCATTGAGGGTTTCTTTAGCTCAATGCCAGGATGAGATGAGGAAGGTTTACAGGTGAAAATCAGAATCACTCTGAAACTGACTTGCTGATTTCTGAACAAGACTCCTTGCCTTGTGCACGTTTGCTCCATATGGACTTCGTCCTTACTATTAAACACTGGGTGCAGCTGTTGTGCGTACGTCACACTGTCTTCGTACAACCCTAATCGCCGGTATGTGCTGATGTTCCTTTCAAAGAGCGAGAAGAAACTTCTATAAGTAAAGAGGCATTTTTTTTTCCTTATAAAACACAGACAGAAGTAGCACAACTTTTATTTTCACATGTCTCTACCACTCACATTTTTTTCCTGTTGCAGGTGCCCCTGCCTGCTCCCCCCCTGGCTCCTCCCAGGACTTGTGCTGTGCAGACCTAGACTCAGCTTATTATTAATCAATAACAAATTAATTATTTTATAATGGAATGATACTTCACCATTGCCACGGGGAAATGAGACTGCTATTCATTACATTCTAAATGCAGTAAGCAGGCAAGTGCAGAATGCCTGCTGATATTGCAATTACAGCAAGCAGTCCCAGAAAGACTGGGAGGATGGAGATAGGTATTGTTTCCTTTGTAGAGTTTTGAAAAAGAGTTAAATGTTGTTCTGTAATAGACCAGGAAAGTAAGTCCTCCACGTTTTGCATAGGTACGAGTGAGGACAAAAAAAAAAAAAAATCACTTTAAACAGAAAATGAAATGGGCTTTTACTTGAAGATTTACATTTTGATAACCAGAACCATCAGCAAAAAAATAGGGCTTTAAAAAATAGTGTTGTTTTGCTTAAATTGCTTTACAGAAAACAAACAAACAAGCAAAGTAAACAGAATCCCCACTTTTTTTTTTTTCTTGTGTCTTGCTGTAAAGACTTTTCACTGGAAAAGGTTAAAGCATGATCTATGTCACTTCTAGGAGGGACTGTGACTTGTAATGAATTAGCAATAGCAAGTGAGGTACTCTTGCTGTGTGCTGGTAAAAGTGGAGAAGATGGTCTAGTGTTTTAGGGAACTTAAGTCCTGGTTCACAAAAGGCCAGCCAAGGAGATAAAACCTGTATTGTCTGCACATCCTCTAAGGAAACACGCCCAGGAGGTGTTCAGAGGGTAAGTTTTAACACCTAAGTGACAAATCTCAGCCCAGCTGGAGCTGTGGAGGAGGCGGGGCTGTGGTTGCCTTCTTCTTTGGGAAGTATAACAAAGCTTCATCTAGGCCCTCAAAGATTTTACAAGGAGAGTCGCAGCAGCTCATAACCTCTGAGGGTTTATCAGAGAGGTGATGCTACCAGGGTGTCACACTTGGCTGCTCCATATGATTCCCTTCACTGAAAGGCACTCGGGCATTCACTGTTATTTTTGGCCTGGGCAAGCAGTTTCTGAAATGGCTTTTCACAATAAAAAAGAGAAACATGGTCTCCACACTGCAGATCTGAGTAGATGAAGAACATCAAGGACTTTCTGCACTTAGGCACTGAAGTGCTATGACAGCTTTTCAGTAAGGTCTGCCTTTTCATAAGGTATCAGCCACATTGGTATAAGCGTCACTGCCATTGCCTGAGTGCCTCCTTGCAGAGCTTGCAGAAATGAATCTTGCAAGAGGCTTCTCAAGCATTAAAGACTTACTGAGAAAGTCAGCAGTATTATCTCCATTTGATAGGCACAGCATATTGAACCGTGGAAACCTGCCATGCTTTTTGCAGCAGAGATCTGCAATGAGAGAACAGCTTCTCTGGTGAAACATCGAGTATTTCAAACATTGTTTTCAAGATAACAATGGTAAAAATGTTTGTGCTAGTGAGTGATAATGGCCACAGGCATTAATGCAGCTGCCACTGATGCCATGATACCAGTAAGTCAGCATAAAATACTGTCATAATGACACAGTTTGGAGCCTGAACATGTTCAGCTTGGTGAATCCTTTCAGTGCTCTGAAGACTCTTGCATTTTATGATAGCAACTCCTAACCCAATGTAACTGCTGCCACTACATCCTTAATTATGTGCATAGAGACTAGTTCTCCAGCTGCTTGTGCCCGGGACATAGTGTTCATCTGCATCCTTGGAAGGAAGGACATACTACCGACAAAGCCTCTCCCAAGCACTGCTCTTGTAAAAGTGTATTTATTTGGAATAAGGACATCAACGCACATTGAAGTCCCTCTTCTATCCTGATCGGGATGATGGCCATACCCTTGGCTATGCTGCCACACCTCACTGTGGCGGTAGTGAACCAAGAATTCAAGGATGAATTCAAGGATGGTGATCCGTACTTAGAAAATTAACAAAAAGCTGTTGTATGGATGCAAAACCAGTAGCACGCTCCACAGTGCAGGGCACATCAAACAGCACCCAACAGAAAGGATTAGTGGGGGAGGAAAGGAGATATTTGACATCGACCTCCAAATTAAGGCTGGTGACTGATCCTATCTAGAATGCCCCAGGTGTTGCACTTCTTGCCATCGCCTGTACTAAATGACACACCAATCCTTTAGGACAGACAGCAGGAGGTCACCAAGTCTGCTTTCTGGGCCCCAAGATGGGCTCAGCTGTATCTAGATTATTCCCGGCAGAGATTTGCTTAACCTGCTCCTAAAGCCATCCCCAAAAGAGGCCCCACCACCTCTCCTATTGCCTCATTGTGAAGGAATGTGTCCTTTCAGGTCGGATCCAAGCTTCATTGTCACAGCTTGAACCCATCACCCCTCCAGTCGTGAAGATTTATTCTCTTTCTCTCCCTTTACTTCTTAAGCATTTGAAACTTTCTGTCATGTTCATCTTGAACACCTCCTAGTCTCAACAGGCAACCTTTCCCAGTCTGCTACTTTCTAGGCTTCTCATTATTTCCACTATTGTGCTGTGGACTGGGAATGTTTTCCAAAATGGGATACAGTACTGCTGCCATCCAGTGGAGAAGGGAATTGCTTTGGGTGTGTTGCATATGAAAACACTGAATGCACATTACAGACACTTCTTCCTCCTCGTTTTCTCCGCAGCAAAACTGCCACTGCTATCTCCTCTCAGCTTCTACTTCACAAAGACCTTGATCAGCTGTTGCTTCCTTCCTTCCTGGGATCATCTGGTGGTAGAAAGCCATCTCCGTAGTTCGCATGCAGACCGGTCTAAAATTCAGTGTTCTTCAAAAGAGCTGACTTCGAAAGGCAGCAGGGATGAGATCAAGCAGGTTGATAACTGCCTTTGCAGCTGCCTACCTAGTTGTACTGACCATGTTACCACTGCATAAGCAATTGCATTTCTGTTTCTGAATGTCATGCAAAGCATGCAAAAGATTGCAACTCTGATTTTTTTTTTTTTAAATACAAGGTTAAAAATTACATACCCATCCTACTCAGCCTAGCTAGTGAAGAAACTGGGAGCTGGTATAGAATGGTCAGTCTACCATGAACAGCTAAGAGAGCTGGCACAGAGTGAACCCCTTGTTCTCTAGTATCTCAGCCTGAAGTATACTGATTTATCTAGCATCTCTGACCTGAGGCCAGCTGATAGTCTCCAAGGAGCCCACAAGTAGCTTGGAAAATAAAATGACCCTAGTGTACACCTTCTGTGTTTTGGGGTTTTTTATGATGCTTGGTGACATTTCTCCCAAACTTGCATAATTCCTGTATCTAGCGATATTCAAGTGACTTGCAGATACTTCAGGGACTACAAAACACACTAGCATAAATAGATTTTCTCCTAGCCCTCATATGCAATGAATGATCTTTTATACATGTCTGGACACATATGTTTCAGTGCACTAACACTGTACACCATTTGTCTCAGTCTGGACAAGCTTCCAGCATTCACAGGGCCCCACTAGAAAGTCCGCATTCTGAGCAGAAAAAAAAAAGCCTCAGAAAGCACACTGCCAGTTTGCAAAACCCATTGCCCATACTCCTCAGCAAAGAAAGTGCTTCCTCTGCGGTGCAAAGCTTCAGTTCTGCAGCCTGCTGCAATGCAATGCTGACTTCATCCATGTGCTCTTGTTCCTGTGGTTTTGTTGCGTTCATCATTTGCCTGCTTTTATGGGTCTAAGTGGCAGGAAATTTATGTTCTTACAACATACAGTCAGATATGGGGGAAAATGTGACAGCTCACCTTTGTGGGGGAAAAACAAAAGTCAGAAGACAGGATAAACCCCGCACACTTACTGTGTAAGCTCTTGCTACCCATTTTGCTGTTGGGTTGAGGTTGCTTTCTCAAACCCACTTTAAATCTATTTTGACAGCTTGAGTTAATGTGACCCATCTTTCTCTAATACAGCTAAATTATCTGGATGCAGCATATAAGCAATAGACACGATGCAAGAATCAACCGCTTGCAGTGGGCCAGCAAATTTAAGCACAAAGATAAAAACAAACAAAAACCCCAATCACGGTTCTTGTATAACAATAACCACAAGTCTGAAACCACAAGTAACCTCAGGGCTCCAGAGCACCAGGACTGATAAGGTACATTCTGAAACAAAAATCCCTGATCTCCAGAGACAAAAGAAAGTGTGGTAGGAAGCAGCACACTTAGCCAGTCCTAGGGCTGGGTGATTAAGAGTAATTAATTTCCCTCGTTACACTGAAAAAAAAAAAAAAAGGCGGGGGGGNGCAGATTGATATTAGACTGTTTCACTCACACAGCACTTAAATGGGACACGACTTCATGATACTGTCCTTTCATCTGTGCTTTCATACAAAATTCCGCCCCCCCCCCCTCCCCGAACAAAACTATTTATCTCTTGTCTGTATAATGAAAGTTTAACTGTTTCATTAGTCATACTGGCCACTGCCTATTTTGTGTCACACTAACTGCCAAGTTGCCCCGGTATGACAGCCATTTTCTGCTGGGTAAACATTGCAAGACTGCTACCACAGCTCAGCCTCTTTGCCAAATATCTAGGATAGGATCCAAACCCAGATTATTTTCTACCACTCTCTGCACTAAGCCAAGAGTATTATCTGTGTTATAATAAAAAAGTCAAATTGTTTCTTTGCAGTACTACACCTTTAATAGCTTATATCTAAACGCCTTAACAACTTCCCATCTGATTATTTTTGGCCACAAGAAAGCGCCCTGCTTTACTCATTGTTTAAGAAGAAAGTTCCTGGGAGATATGCTGGATGTAGCAGGACGGTGAAAATACAAACCACAGAAAGTAGCAGATTTGAACTTTGTAGTCGTGTCCAAGTCCTGTCTGAACATTTTCACCTCTAGATTATTACTATTTAAATAAAGGTTTGAGCAAGCACAAACCAAAACACACTACCTTCTTCGCAGCCTTAAGAGTCTAAAATGCAGCTTTTAGAGTCTAAGAACAGACAAGGACCGTTTAATACAGTTTAAAGCAGGTGATGTAACTTGTCACATGTCACCCACCAGCAAAAGACCCTCTTAAATACAAATAAATAAGGTAACTCAGTAAAGCAAATTGAATTTTACCAGACTCCTGCTCACTCTGCTATAGGATTTACAAAGCCAAAGGCTTTGTTTTCAGTCTTGGTTTGACCAGTATCAGACAGCAACACATGCAAAGAGGACACACTTCGACATACTTAAAAGCTGAGGGAGGGAAAAAAAAAAAAAGGTGAAAAAATGTCCAGTAGTTGTAAAAGATAAACAAAAACCCTTGAAGAACTTTGCAAGGGCAGATCTAATTTTGACCTTTGTTTTAGAGACGAAAATCAGAGCTATTCTACTATAAACAGAAAAAAAAAACACTTTGATACATAAAAATAGGTAAACACCGACGAAATTAACTGACAATTTCTACTGCAAGGCACCGAAGATGGGAGGACAAAAGTAAACAGCTTGGCATGATCTTAGCCGGGATCCACTGTAGTACTCTCCTGCCACGGCCAGCAGTTGTAGCTCATCGTTTTATTGCATGAGATTTGTTGACTCATACCCTCACATGCGGAGGTTCACGGCAGGCCACCTACAACCAACCACCAGATCTGGTCATACAAAGGCAACGTGCTGGTCCAGACCTCTGCAGCTGCTTCTAGCGCCTGTATGCCTGCCTCATGGCTCGGTGAAGATTACCGTCCACTTGAAAGGCTGAGGAGCCCTTTGTTTGCGAAGGGGGCTGGGAAGAACCACCTTGAAATCCATAGACACGGGACTCGGGGGCCCACAAGCAGGGAGAGAGGGCGAGCTCTACCAATACACTTCCTCGTCTAGCGCTGCGAAAGAATTCAGCGCTCACCCCATCCTGACCTCTTCTTCCTGTGTGGTCTGTGCGGCGCGGTGCCAGTGCGCGGATAGTGTTGCTGTATTTCTTCAAGCACTCCAAGATTTCTGGGATTTGAGCATTAAAGAAAAAGGCATAAGAAGAGCCATCTCTTTCCTGATATAGGGATAATGTCCAAGAGATGCGCTGAAATGCAATAAAATTGTACGAATTTGTTGATTGCTTACACTACCGTGAATATATTTAATAAGAAATTTACGACCTACTACACTCCAGCTGAAAAAAATCACAGTGCTTGTAAGAGGAAAGCCCCATAAGACTGATATGTTATTTAACCATTTTATTCCCTTGGTTATGACCTGCCGCCCCCTGCCCATGCCTGTCTGCACAAGAGAGTTCCTTCTCCGCTTCGGCTTCATGGGTGCCTGTTGTGGGAAAAGGAAATGAGACAAACCTGAAGGAGGACAGAGGTGAAAAGGTAGGGAGAAGCAGGACAAATGTGAACAGAGACACCATTTCAACACTGCTCAGATGTGACACTCACAGAGTTTAATGTTACAAAGGCTTATTCAGAGGAGCAAGTGTGGACCTGAAGGCCTCAGAAAGAAGACAATGTTTTTGCAGGAAGCAGAGAGGAAGAAGTCAGTGCTCTGACTCTTCTATTTGCTCATCAGGCTGGAGGAAGTAATATTTCCTCCAGTTATGGCCAGCAGTAATGAGTTCCCCTAGCAGCGAGGAAAAAAACAGTAGAAAGGACATTTTCCTCTGGTATATTTCTGGGTGTCAGACTGACTGTTCTGGAGGCCAGAATGACAGCCACATGTTTCCTCTTTGAGGGCTAAAAAATAAACATTCCAAAGGAGAAAGTCTCTCAAACTTAGCAATGTTCCCATCAAACTGGGAACAGCATCACTTTATGGTTTCTCTTTTATTTAAAGAAAAAATAAATTGATATGAGCTCTTAACACCACAGCAAGTAAAAACAAAATGAGGAAATGCCTAAATACAGCAAAACGGAATTAGTTATGAGAACTGCCTTGAATATGAAGTGAATCTTTTTATTGAACTTCCCAGTGGGAGTAGTGCTACGAGCATTACTCCTTCTTATCTGCATTAGTAATTCCAATGATAAAGTGGGAGGATCAAAAGAAATCCAGAATTTCTGCCAGTAAGTGTTTGACTGGCTTGTGAATGGAATGGTAAGACATGAAAATAACTGACCAATCATTGTTAAATACATGCGTGTGTAAGAAGGTGTGGTCAATAAACTGCACTAAGAAGCAAAGCTGAATTACACTGCCTGGGAGTAGAGTGTTAGAATCGTGAGCTTACTTTATTTTCATAGAATCATAGAGTCATAGGATCATAGAATGGTCTGGGTTGGAAGTGACATATGAAGGTTATCTAGTCCAAACCCCTCTGCAGTCAGCAGGGGCATCCTCAACTAGATCAGGTTGCCCAGAGCCCTGTAGACCCTCATCTTCAGAGATAAGGTCCCAACTACCTCCCTGGGCAACCTGTTCCAGTGTTCCGCCACCCTCATAGTAAAGAACCTGTTCCTAACACCCAATCTAAACTGTTCCTCTCTGGTTTGAAGTTGTTGCCCCTTGTCCTATGACTGCAGGCCTTTGTAAGCCATTTCTCTCTAGCCTTCTTGCAGATACCCTTTCGGTACTGGCAGACTGCTACTAGGTCTCCCAGAGCCTCCTCTTCTCCAGGCTGTCTTTGTAGCAGATGTGCTTGTCCTGGAGTCCCGTATACCCCAAAATTCCTCTCCCTCTGTGGTTTGAATGGGAGAGGAAAAGGTGCGAAAAGACCTGTTCCACCCCCTGCCCTGCAGGCGTGAAGCAGGGGAGCAAGGGACCCTTTCAGCACGAGGGGTGCCCCATGCCGGGCCCACACTGGACTTGGCTGGGGATTTGCTGTGTTCTTCGCACCTAGGCAGTGGTAACAGCTCTTTGTCTAGGAAGGGTATAAATACTGGGGGGACTTCCTGCCTTGGGGTTCCTGCCTTGGGGTGTTCCTGCCATGGGGTTCCTTCCTGCCTTGGAGTTCTCTACCCCCACCCCCGCCTGCATAGCTTCTGCACAAGAAGCACCTGGAGCCCCGAAAGACAAGCTCCGAAGGGCTGCTTCACCTTAAGCACCTCCTTTGTGCAGCTTTATANGCTCCAACTCCCTGGTCATCTTTGTGGCCCTTCTCCGGACCCACTTCATCAGGTCCATGTCCTTCCTGTATTGAGGGCTCCAGAGCTGGACACAGTACCCCAGATCAGTTCTCAGCAAAGCAAAGTGGCAGAATCACCTCTCTGAATCTGCTGGCAATGCATCTTTTTGATGCAGCCCAGGATGTCTTCTGGGCTACAAGCTCACGCTCTCTGGTCATGCCCATCAGCACCACCAAGTCCTCTTTCACAGGGCTGCTTTCTGTCTCCTCATCCTCCAGTCTGTATCAGTAGTGAATATTGTTCCAGTCCAGGTGCAGAACTCTGCACTTGCTCTTCTTGAACCTCGTGAGGTTCATCTGGCCCCACCTCTCCAGCTTGCCCAGGTCCCTCTGGATGCCATCCTGTCCCTCTGGAGTATTGACAGCACCACTCAACTTGGTGTCATCTGCAACCTTCTGATTGTGCACTCAATCCCACTGTCTGTAGCACTGATAAAAGCACTAAACAGCACAGGTCCCAGTTTGGACCCCTGAGGGTCACTGCTCTCCATCTGGACTTCAAGTCACTGGGCACTACTCTCTGGATGTGACCATACAGTCAATTCCTTATCCACTGAACAGTCCACCCATCAAATCCCTATCTCTCCAACTTGGTGAGTAGGATGTTGTGGGGGACTGCATTAAAGGCCTTGCAGAAGTCCAGATAGATCACATCCATAAGTTGTCCCTTATCTACTAACATAGTAACTAGCATAGAAAGCCACTTGCTTGGTCAGGCAGGATTTGCCCCCAGTAAAGCCATGCTGGCTCTCTTGAATCAGCTCCCTGTCTTCCATGTGCCTTCACATGGCATCTAGGAGCATCTGTTCAATATCTTCCCAGGCATGGAGATGAGGCTGACAGGTTGATAGTTCCCAGGGTGAGGACCCTTTTAACAGTGGGTGTAATGGTTCCTTTCTTCCAGTCCCCATGGACTGCACCTGACTGCCAGGACTTTTCAAATATCATGGAGAGTGGCTTGGCAACTACACTTCATCTTCAACCCAGGGGAAAAAAAAATACTAGCTCTTGCCACTATTCTGACTCTTGCTCATTTGCTCCTTCTCTTCCAAGATGCCTCTGCTGAGCTGCCTGCAGCACTGGAATTACAAATTCACTTTTCTCTCCCCTCCCCAACCTACAGGAGTGCCAGGGTCTGGCTGACAAGATGCTGTGCCTGGGTACTTGTGAAACAGAGAGGTTATGCCAAGGAATAATCAGTCTTTCTCAAAACTGAGCACATAGATAGGTGTTTGGTCCTAAATAAGGATATAAAATATGTTATGATGTGTGAGTGTTAGAGCTGATCACTGTTTTCACATTCTGATATCCTAAGGGGAATTACTAATGTAATTTCAAAGAGAAAAATGAAACAACAACAATGACCACAAACAAACAAACACAACACAGAAAAATGGGCAGAGGAAACTGTTGCTCAAAAACTCATTAAAAATTTCTTGCCTCTTTATATGCTTTCTGATTAGCATACTGTTCAGATGACAAGCCTGGATTATTCAGGGTAGGTCTGGATTTGGTATAGTTCATGATTCCGTTGTTGGACTGAGACCAAAGCAAAACCAGGGGTCATGAAAACACAGATCAGCACCGACTTTTACAAGCTGCTCTCAGAAGCAGCTGCTAGGAGGAGGCTCTAAGAGCTATTTGATCTTGTAAGATTTTCTTTACCTAGTATGCTGGCAGTTCTGCAAGGTAACACTTTACTAACCTTTTAGAAAACTTTCAGGAATGTTCACAGGAGTGAAAAATAGAAAAATAAACACAAGGCTAGTCCTTGGAGCAGCACTGGAGCAAAAATGACAGTCAGGTTTAGAGGACTCAGAGAGACATTCTGACAGCGGCAGTGCTTCTCTGCACAGGTTTTGCAAGCCACTTCCTCCTTAGGCAAGCCACGTTGATGTGGGTCGTGAAGGTCTCTGTACAGGAGCTGTCTCTTACCAGACGCTGATGCGGCAATTGGCCCATGGTCTTCAGCAGCAACTCTGTAGCTACACTAACACATGCAGTAAGACTCCAGTGCAGAGCCCTCTCCTTCCCACAAAGAGTTTCTTACCTTGTGTTGACCTGCAGAAAGAAGCCAGATATTCATGTTTTTAAACACCTCAGCTGAACTGGAAGGGGAGCTATTGAGAAGTTCACCTACAGCTGCCAAGGTTGCAATCCCAACAGAAGGTAGATCTACAAGAGTACAAAACTGATACTAAGGCCGCAGAGACATGAAGTTAGCCTCACTTTAAAAAGCTTTCTGGAACTCCACAAAGGGAGCTCTGCCTAGAGTTGTTATACTCAGCTACTTTCTTTTTACAACCACTGAAATTAAAAAATCCACTGCAAACCCAGCATGGCTAAATCATGAGGAATTGCTGGGCAAGGGGCTAGAATGAATTGTTTGTGAGCATGGTACATCCTATGTGACTCACCAAAAATAAGTACAGGACATCCAGTACATGAGAGCATCACCATAGTGGGAGGCAGAAGCCTAAGCGTATCTCAGGACATTTGTTTCAGCCACTGGTGTCTATGAAGCTGGGAATGAATGGCTTAGGGAAGGCCTCTGATTTCATCTCCCTGGTGGGACAGTCTAATTGATTGCTAGCAGAATAGGCAAACTGAAGTATGATTTACATGGGAAGTAAGATAAAACAAGTGCAGTGGTTTTTCTTACATAGCTTTCCTTGGTGTGGATTTAATCAGAAGCTTTTATGCAATGAAGCTGCAATGGCTGTAAGAGTAGTCTGAGGTAAACAACGCTGAGACTGAAGCTGCCATCTCCCACTGAGGAGCAATACTGGGTGTTCTGACTGCTTCTGCTCTGTAACAGAGCAACCTAAGAGTAGAATTCCTGCAAAATATATGCCAGCTGAATAAGACTCATCCAGGCATTTCCACACTGAGTGTGGCTCTATCACAACTCCCGCAGTGGTTGAGAAGTAAGAACGACAAGATCTTTAAGGTTGCTTCCAACCCAAACCACTCTATGATTCTATGACAAGCAAAGGGGTAGTCTGGTGATTCAATGCTGACTCATGAACATCCACTCTTTCATCACATGGAGTCTTTTCAAGCCTCTCTGAAGGCTGGCAACTTCTGATTTGGCTCTGAGATATCACAGGTGCCAGGTTGTAAAGAACAGTTTCTCTGAGTGTGTGAGACAGGGGAAGAGAGAAGCTCTTTCTAAGAGAAAAAGGACGGTACATGGCATGATTTCTATAGTTTTACTCCTTATAGCTCTCTTTCTAGAGAATAGGTATGCTAGATTCCTCCTTGTCTTCCATAAAGAAACACATGTGGGAATAATATATATGATAGCATGGGGCTTGGGTGGATGCTAAGCAATACGCTCACGATCCATCTTTATCCAGACCTTCAAGAATGGCAGCTGTATAAACTAGTAGACATCTTTCTCTATGATAATTCAACTTCACTACTGTTCTGGTTTGAGGCTAACAGGAATATTGTAATGAGAGAAATTATATCATTGGTTGTGAAAAGACAATAATGATGAAGTCTCTATCATTCATTGGTTTGCTGAGAGGGATAAAAAGCCCAAGTATAAACAATCTCACTCATTCTGGTCTGTGTCGCTGGATCCATCACTTTCTCTTAACTCCACTCTAATATCTTTCTGTTAATCTTGGCCAACAGAAAACAACTTAAGCTTTCCTCTTGTTTCCTTTGTCTGTCTGGGAGATAGAGACAGAGAAAGTGGTGGGTAGTTTTGAGCCCTCCTGGGTAGTTTCCTTTATCCAAGAGGGAGTTTGGACTTCTGCATTATTTCTAATTTGTATATAATTGTAAATACTTGTAAATACATTGTGTAAATACACTTGTAAACTTTGCCATGCTGTCAATATAGCTTCACCTTACTTCCAAACCTTCTGAGCTGGTCTGGTAAATTTCAACAGAGAGGGGGAAAGTTCCTACCCCACATCAACTATGTGCCAAAACAAATCCATCAAAGACTCTAAAATAATGGAGATTTGAGTGCCATCACAAAGCACCTACAGGATGGCCAAGGGATCAGGCCCAGCCAGCATGGGTTTAGGAAGGGCAGGTCCTGTCTCACCAACCTGATCTCCTTTTATGATCAGGTTACCTGCTAGGTGAATGTGGGGCAGGCTGTGGATGTAGTCTACCTGGACTTCAGCAAAGCCTTTGACACTGTCTGCCACAACAAGCTCCTGGCCAGGCTGGCAGCTCATGGCTTGGACAGATTCACTCTGTGCTGGGTCAGGAACTGGCTGGAAGGCCGAGCCCAGAGAGTGGTGGTGAATGGTGCCACATCCAGTTGGCAGC